>BJBW01000456.1:391137-432001 GCA_004320125.1 Scolopax mira | reverse complement strand
GAGGATTTGCTGGTTTTAGCAAGCCTGGGCTGTTTTTCCTTATTTTAAGGAGAACTCCAGGTATACATTCTCTAGTATGAAATAATGAGTTCCTGCTTGATGTGTTCCTTGTGTAATGCTAACCGTGAGCTCATCTCTAATCTGAGCTACACAGGAGCTCATCACCACATAGCTCCAGAAATCCTTTATTGTGTATGCATGGGCAAGCACATTATAAATACAGAACTTGGCAATAACTCCCAGCCTGACAGCCTGCAGAGGGGCTGGGTGCTGTGGGAAGGCAGCTCTCACCTCTGGGGCAGCCCCTTGCCATGGGGCTCCCTCCTGGGAGCTGGGGGCACCCTGCTGGCTTCCGCCATCCCTGGGTAGTGTGGTACAGGCTCTTCTCTGCACAAACCTCTTCTGGTTTGGAGCTCTGCACTTGCCTGTTAAAGAGCCAGAGAAAGAAGAGGGTTTTTCTTGTAAGAAGTCCCTGTGCTGGCCCTAAGCTGTCCCTGTGTCCCTTGTTTCTCCCTCTGATACTGCTGCCACCCCCACCATGTGAGGGGTCCTGTTCATGGCAGCCACTAGAGATGCAGGGGGCTCAGGGGTCTGTGCAAGGCCTGGGACAGATGGGGTGACAGCTTCCAGGCCCTGGGAAGTGCTCTGTACATCTAGTTTCACCCCTGACTGGGGTGTGACAGGACAAGCAGGGGCTGAAGGGCCAGGTCCCACAGGGGCTCTGCCTGGGGCCGGACCAGCTTCCCATGCCAGCCTCTGCTTTTATGTGGCTTATGTTTGGTATGAAGTGTTTCTGTTTGGTCTTAATTTCACTCGTATTGGTCTTAATTTCACTTGATCATGACTATGACCTCTTTTTTTTCCTGGTTCCTGACCTCGTTACTGGTGGGGAGGGCCCTGCAGGTGGGGTCAGACAAGGAGCCAGGGGTTGAAGCTCTTGAATGGCTGATGCTGCTGAGGTGGCAGTCAGGATCCCTTGGTCCGTGGGAGGATGAGAGTGGAAGGATGAGGTCTCCCACTGATGTGGGGGGAATCTGGTCCCCAGGAGCGGCTGCCCATCTCTGTGCCTTGTGCGGAGGACAAACACTGAGCACTGGTAATACAATTTATTTCCACTAGTGAGTGAATTGCCTATAATTCATGACAAGTAGAGCCTCGAGTGATGATGAAGGTCAGCCCATCAGATCTGGAAATAAATTGTATCCTATTACAGCCTCCCATTAGGGGTCTATTTATAGCAGGGATTTGCAAACTCCAGAAGTTCGGAGAGTTTTTTTGGTGGCGTTTTTACATTCTGCTTGGCTAGTGAGGGTATGAAGACATGAAATACTTTGGTGTAAACCAGGCACCTGTGCTGCAGGTATAAACTGGTCCCTGTCACAATGAGATGCTGGGTTCTGAACTGATTGGGGATCTCAGGGGTGAAGCCAATGCATGGTCGGCCAAAGGCAGGGCTGGGTGGGCAGAAACTGGCTGGTTTGAGGCTTTCTCTGCTCCAGCAAACATGCTTATGCTTTTCTGCTGCCACCATGGCTTATTTCTGCAGAGAAACACAGTGCCTTTCTCCTGTATTTACCCCTTCTATTTACCTCATCACCGTAATCCCCGATTGATAGATAATGTGCAGGATGTGGTTTGCCATGGAAACAGAGCACTAGTTCTTTACATTTTTTAAAAGATTAATATTTTTCAGCTTGGTTTCGTTATTCTGATATTAACAATCATTAGTTATGTACCATTTCTTGACCTGTGCAGACCATAATATGCCTTTTGGGCACCAGCTTTCCTAAGGGCAAAAATGAAGCGAGCCCCCAGGACCAGCAGGGCTTAGTGAAAGCACCTGGTGGCCCCTTGGCTGTGAAGCCCCCTCTCTTCAGCACCCCTGTCTGCCACTGTGACACGTTGGTGCTCTGACAAGGCTCTGGATGGGAAAAAATGGAGCTGCTTCTGAAATCCCAGATGTGAGTGTGGCAGTTGTCCTGCCTGGTGTGTGAGCCCCAGACACACAGGCTGTACCTGGTAGTCATCTGTCAAAGCCTGGTAAATGCCGGAGAGCCTCACCATGGCAAATGAGAGAACTTGTAGATTTTAGTGTTTTCCTCTGTCACCTTGAAAAAAATTTGAACTTCCCAAGGATTTGGGACAGAGGAAAATAGCAGTGAATTGAAATGCCTTATTCTACTGAAGAGCATGTTTTGGGGAAAAAGTGGGTCTGGTTGCTCTGAGGTGACACTGATGCTCTTCCAGCAAATGACTGCTCTGCCCAGGGAGGGCAAGTGTCTCTGGCTGCGCAGGAGCCCCAGCTGCCACCTGGGGAGGGTGCAGGGCTCTGTGCTGAGACTTGCTTGGGTTCATAGGGGTGAGTCACTCCTGCTGGAAGCTTAGTTCCTTAAAGGCAAAATAAGAAAAAACCCCAGCTGTCTCTTAAACCTGTACAGTTAAAAGTTTAGGAAAAAACATATTATTGTTTTTGCTGTCAGAAACACAAAGAATTAATGGCCATGTGACTTGGTAATTGCTGTGGACTTTTTTCTGACAATAAACATTAAACTTAAAACTGTATTAAAATCATTTGACAATTTTTATGCTTTAACAGCTGAGAGTGAATAGTGGTTTTTGCGTATAAAATACTTTCTCTTGTCAGCCTATAAAACTGTCAGAAATAAATTCATCAAAAAAGATTATATAATTAAAAGTCACTTTTCTTTCTCTAGTTGGAATTATTTGTTTGTCACTTTTTCAGGACTAAATTACTGCATTCAGAGACAACTTTCTTTAAGACTATTATGAAATGTATGATTCTTACAAAAGGAGCCCCACTTTCTCCTCTAATGTATCAATTCAATATCACTTTTCAGAAAATACTTTTAGATGGTACTGTTTCTAAAAAGCTGTTTTATTCTGAAAATGAACAGGAGCAGTAATGGAAAGTATCCAAATGTAGAAATGGTATTTTTATTATTGAGCTGCATGTAATTTATGGAAAATTGCTGAATTAATTTTTTAGCAAAGTAAATTGTTAGCACTTCAAATTGCAAATCCCCTCTTAAAGTGAGCACCGTGCAGGTGTTTAAAAGCTACAGTAGCAATATTGATTTTTGTCTCACAGCAGAGGGGAGCGGGTGTCAGCCTGGTGTGGCAGCGCGGGGGGCTCAGAACCTGCAGGATGGGGGGGCTGTGGGGGTGGTCCTGGGCCTTCCTCCCCACAGAGGGGTGTGCAGGGGACACCTTCACCAGTAACTGGCCCTGTCCTCTGGCAGAGGCAGGGGTGCCGGCCGGGGAGAGGGGGCCCAGAGGGAGCCCCTGCCACCCTCAGGGCAGGAAGGGATGTCCTGACAGCACAGTCTCTTAACAAATTGCTTCTGCTCTTTAGTGATGAGAAACTGTGAACTTATCAGAGCTGGGTGGATTTGGGGGTGACTGGATTTTCAAGGCTGGAGGGTGATAATGGTTTATTGATCTGTTGTTAAGTTATTGGAGCCTTAATGGAGGCAATAAACCAATAGTGCACGTTGCTGTCACACGCCAGCCTGAGCTGGGAGAGTAATTAAGCAAGTCTGCCTGGGCATGTGGAGAGAGGCTTGTGGTGGCCACCTCTGTGGTGTGCCCCTGGTGATGGAGCCTGTCACCTTGCGGGCCCTGGGTGGGCTCTGGTGACAGCAGCTGGGTCCCTGGGGGACATGGGGATGGTGTGTGTATGTGCAGGGTGCAGTCTCGTGCAGTGGTCAAGACATGTTGCTGGGAATTTCACAGCTCATCCCAAATGTGCGGGTGTGAAACACTGCGCTGCTGATCCCACATGTCCTGCAGGTCCTGTTATTGGGTCCTGAGGAGGATTTGGCTGCATTTCGCAGGGTTTTAGTGCTCTGCAGAGGAAATGGGCCCTGGCTCAGGAGCTGTGGTGGACACAAGCAGCCACACAGGTGCTGTTGGGAGTGGGAGCAGAAGGTTAAAGGGATGCTGAGCCTTGTGCAGGGCTGGGGGCTTGCTGGCTTGGTGCCATGTTTCTGATCTGATAAATCATGAAATCTGTATTCGATGTGAGTTATGATTTAATAAACAGTGTGGGGGAGTTCATGCTAGGATGAACCCCAACTGCAGTTTCCTCCAGTTCTGATAGGTCCTGTTTGCCCAGGAGCTGGGAGGCAAGGCTGATCTGCTGGAAGTATTATCTCCTGGTATGGTAATTATTAGCTGTGATTAATCCTGCTCATGCTGAAGAGCTGTGCAAGCCTTTTCCAGAGGGTTCATCTTCATGTTTGCTTCTGCTGTTCATACGTAATATGAATTGACGTGAGCTATTGTTGAAGGGAGATAGGCAGAGGTGCCTCTACCAAAGAGGTTTTTAATAACAGGCTGGGATGACTCAAAATGTCCTGGCAGGAGATGAAATCCCGTGAGGCTATAGGTCAGGGCATGTTGAAGACAAGTGATTTGGCTGCTCTCAGGGTGCCTGAGCTGCAGCTACCCTGTGACAAGGGTCAAAGTCCAGTTTTCCTCTCCCCACTGCCCACACAGCACTGTGGTGGCTACCTGCAACCTCCCTGCCCAGCCAGGAAATCCTCCTGCTGGCAAGACATAAATATTTATTTGTGGAGAACTGGAAATACCTGTGAAATTCTCTGAACCCTCAATAGCTCCACAGTCATCATTTAGGCAAGTTCATGCTCCATTAAAAACAGTTATTTAATACAATAATCATTCAATTAAAAACCTCTTGAAGCGGCTGCCAGAGCCTATTTGTATCAATACAATATTTTAATTGTAAAAAGGCTAAATACAGACCCGCCAACTGTGATTGTCAAGAAAATGTTACTGCAATGAGTGCTAGTCTCAGGGAGGCTCTGGTGATGGAGCAAGTCCTTGGGCAGGGACTGGGGGCAGCTGCCCTGGGTAAAGAGCATCCTTTGGCTGTGCTGGGCTGGGGAGGTGATGGCTGTGGCAGAGCCTGGCTCCTAGGGACCAAAGGACTGGGCACAGGGATCTGGCTTCTCACAGGGGCAACACGCAGGTCCTCATGTGGAAGCAATGCTGTGTGGGAACAGCCTGGGCTGTCGTATGGTGATGGGGGAGAAGTAAGTCAAACCAACCACTGCCATCACTGCAGCCAAAACTGCCTGGTGGATGTAGTTCTGAATGCTGAGGGTGTCTGGAACAGGGCAGGGGTATTCCCTGGTGGCCCTGCTGGGGGGCACCTAAAGGCACCCAAAAGCAGGTGGTCTCCAGCACCCACTCAGGCCTGTCCCCTGGTGACAGTGGTGTCAGTGCAGGAGCTCTGAGATGCGAAATAGGTATACTAGGCTTTGGTGTGGGTTACCAAAGAGCAGGGGGGCATCAGCCCATGTCCCTGCTGTAGGGTGCTCTGGGCTTTGCTGAAGCTCCCTGGTGACAGAGATGCTGGGTTGGGATCTCCATGTGGTGGGGGAGAGAAGCTGAAAGCCTCTGCTGGGACTCCTGCCAGCGTGTTCAGAGTCCCACACCCTGCATTGTGCCTCATTACATAGGTGCCATCACATAAATATTCCAGTCACTATTGCTTACTGTCAGACCCAATTTAGAAAAGTACCTGTCTGTTACAAATATTTTATAGTACTTGAATATGCAATTTATGTAACATGCCCAGCAAAAGAAATCCATTATACAGTTTTGTCTGATTGAAATTCTGGCATCGTAACAGTAGGAAAAAATTAAATTATTCTAGAAAGTTGCAGTCCATTATGAAGACCTAACTGCTCTTCCCTGAAAAAGAGCCAATACTCCCTTGGTGGTGCCAGTACCATGACACAAGTGCTGTGTCCCCTGGGGGGTTTGTTTTCCCCCTGCACCCACTAGCCCTGTGGCTCTGACTGAGGGTCTCCCTTGCAGTAAGGGGGCATGTTTTCACCACAGGAGGAGGGTCCCACCTGCTGAACCCCACTGCCCATTTACCCCCATGCAGACCTGCCCAGGGACAGCCTCTGTCTGGGCAGAACAACCAGTGTTTGCACTGGTCAGAGCCAGGCTTGATAAACCCAAATCCTCAGGGCAGGTGGGTCCTTTCTCCTCTGCCCTCCCCAGTGGTGCTGGGTGTTTGACAACAACCCAATCCTTCTCTTTCACAGCAGGGGATGAGGATGTCCTTGCCCGGATTCACCCTGTGCTCTCAGAGGTGCTGGGGTCTGTCTGGGGAGGAGAGGGTCTCAGCAGGTCCCTACCCTGCTGTGGGGGGTGTGTGGTCACTGACCCCCAGGGAGAGCAGGGCTGGGCTGCTCCAGCAGAACATCCCGCTTTCATGGCTTTGCAAGGATAGAGAAGGAGCCTGTTCCTCTTCCACTTCCCACCCATTCACTATTCCAAGCAGCTGGAATTAAGGGCAGATAATGGTTGTGCTGCTTTTACCCAGGCTGCCATTGGATTCCCATTACTTGTAGCTCTGGCTTCAGGTTCATTTACATTTTGCAAAGTTGCCTCTCTTTTACCTTGATCTGATTAGGTCTGTTTGAAGGAAATTACTGAGTTCATTGATCTGAACAGTTTTATTTCAATTGGAATGAGATATGCCCAGAGTGTGGCTGTGGCAGTGGCTGTGTGTCCAGCGCACTCAGCGGGGGGGACTCTCTGAGCCCTCCCGAGGGCTTGCTCCTGCACGGATGGATGGAGCTGAACAGCAATTCCCTGCATCCCTGTCAGAGATGCTGCTGTGTCGGTGTCAGGTGGTTCGGAACCTTTGTGTTGCTTTTGTGCAATAGCAAAGTCTTTGCCCGATGCAGTCGGAAGTAATCCCAGGGGCTTGGGAGCGGGCTTCAGTTCCTCTGTCCGGGCTGAGAGCCCAGAGTGCTGAAATGGGACCAGCCTAAACCTTTTGGTAACACCAGAACAACTTGTGTGGTAGGAAGAGATGTTGTAGGTTAACTCAGGCTGGAAGGATTTTAGGGGAATCTCTAGTCTGACCATCTGCTGGGAGCTGTGGGGACAGGGCAGATTTCAGGGCTGTGAGGAGAGCAAGCCAGCTCCAAGGGGCATGGTGCTGCTCTGCAGCTGGTCTCAAAACCCTTCTGGGGTGGGTAGCTGCAGGGATGGCTATCAGAAACCTTTGCTTTCCCCATCTGAGGTAAAAAGCCAGAGGATTCCACCCCTGTCAGAGTGGGGCTTCGCAGTGGGACCAGCCTGAGCTATTCCATGGCTGCATCCTCTGCAACCCGCAGCCTTGGCCAGGAAGCATCTCTCAACTGGGGGAAGGTGCAGTGCCATGGGAAGGAGTTTGAAACTGATGGCTACTCCTGCAGGGAAACGTGTCTCCACAAGTGTGTTTTGGGAGGAAAAAACAGGTCAGGGTATGTCAGAGAGTATTTATTTCCTCTGGGACTTTGTGTGTTACTTGTGGTATATTTTATGGATAGAGTCGGCCCCATATGTCTTGGGGAAGGCGTTTGGCTAAGCAATGTGTTAACAGTTAGTGTGCTAAGGAGCTATTGTTTGGGTACTTTAGTTTTGACATTTAAATGCATTTTTCAAATACAGTGAGATGAATGTGATGTCACCAGGGAGTCGCGAAGGACTCTCAAGCATAAAAGCAGACGGCTGGGTTTTAATCTTTAACAGCGCACTAGCCTCTTATCCCTGAAGGTCCCTTCAGTAGGAGCTGTGTTGTGCTTTAGGTACCCGGAATATCAGGTTTTTTATCCGCTTATGACACTCTATATGAAAGAAAAATGTGTGTAATGCAAAAGTGATATTTAATGCCACTCAGACCTTATTTTGTTTGACCATGGGAAATCTAGAGGCTAAAGATCTTTGCAGTCTTTGGCAACAGGCAATGGGTCAAACACAAAATGGCCCTGGACTCAAATTTTTATTTTTATTGATGTATGACTTCTACAGAATATAAGGATTTTATGGTTTTACTCTGCAAAACATTAACCGGTAGAACAGGAGTGCCCTAGGAGGAAAGCTGTGAGGAGCAGTGTGTTATTGATGACCCAGTGCAGGGATGGAGAGCCCACAGCTGGAAATACACGGAACCGTTTTATAGAAGGTATTTCTTTAATTGCAGGAGCAGAGAGAGAGCTGGGTGTGCTTCCCTCTGAACAAGAACAAAGTGACTCCTGAATCCAAATGACTCAATTCATTACACTACGCCTTTGGAATATATTTCTTTTGAGTTAAGGCAGACAATTTTTAATCCTAGCTCCACCTTCTCATAATTGTGGCCTGTTATTCAGTGTGTAAGAGCTGGAGTGAACACTGTTCAGAGTGCAAGAGCTGGAGAGAACAATCCCCTGAATTTTCTTGGGGGGAGGAGGGGAGGAAAGGGTGCTTGTACAGTGAGGGTCTCCCAGATGTTTCTGTGAACTGAGGGTGGCTCGTACCTCCAAGGGCTGTTGCCCAGGCATGTGAACACATGGGAACCCTGTAACATATTTAAGTGTTAGTATGTAAAAACGATAGGGTTTGGTTTATAAATATTTAGGAAGTATTTGTTACTAATGTGTAAACACTTTGGATTTCTCACAGACCTGTGGGCTCTCAGCAGCTCCCAGCCAGGGCTTCTCTGGTCCTTGCTCCCAGACAAGGATTGGGGCTGCAGGGAAGGGGATGGGCAGGAGGATGTCCCGAGGTCGTCTACCAGCTAAACACTGACTTTTGTTTTCCAACAGGAAGATAAGTCTTCCAGGAGTGGCCTGGGCTCGGTGATGCCCAGTGATGGGCAAGTACCTGGTCCCTGGTGGGCACGCACATCCCTGAGAGCATCTTGTGAGCAAAGTGCTCCCTGGGGTGAGCTGGGGAGCTCTGAGGGGCGAGAACGCTGGGGATGGGGCTGAAGCCTGTCTTTACCCTCCTGTCTAATCAGCAGAAGGAAATGGAGAATCGTGTCTTTGGTGTAACTCAGCGGAGTTCAATGGTTACACCAGAGATTGATTTGTCCTTGTGTCTTGTGTTCTACTGAGAATAGCCAGTGCCTGCACCTTTAAATATTAACGAAGATCAGGAATTTTTCCACTGGGGAGAATTTATTGTGGAAATGTAGGAGTGTCTCCTAAAGTTAACCCTTTGCAAAGTGCACTGTGGCTTATTAGAAATGCAGCTGTTGTCTATTGAGCAGGGCCTGGGTGTATCTGCAAATGTTCAGGGGATTTTCTGCATGAGCAGAGCTTGTGTTACCCTTGGGCTCTGTGTGCACTGGAGGGGCACGGGGATCAGCTGTGGAGACCCAGAGCGGCCTCCTCCCCTGGTCCTGCTCGGGGTAGAAGGCCAGCAGTAAAGTCACCGCAGCATTGATGTGTCCACAGCCCTGGATCTGCTGAGGCCACCATGCTCCTGGCACCCCAGGCCTGGCAAAGGCTGACAGTGAACTCAGTCTGATTATTCTGGTACCTCACGTAGATGACAATGTTTTATTTATTTCAATGAGTTTCTTTATGTTGACATTTTTTCCATTTTGGAAACATCTGTAGACGGTGGTTTTTGGAGGGTTTTATCTTTGGGGAAAGATTACAGATAAACATGAACAGGCTTTTAATTACAAGATACTGATTGTTGGTTTACACAGCAATATTTGTTCAGTAAATTGCTAATTAATGCAAAGAAAGCACCATGTGACTTCAAATATTTGCTTCCATTTACACAGCAAAAAATATTTTATTTTCGACAAGTCACAATGATGACAATAAACGGGATCTGTGAGGACAGTGATGCAGAGAGAGAATTGTGCAGTGATGCTGTGGGTTGGTGGGAAGGGCTGGATCTGCCCCATCTCTCCTGGAGGCTTGCATGAACTTTTTTGGTGCACCCAATTTTCCAAATCTTGCAGAACCGTCTCAGTGTCAATGTAATGTATTGGCCCTGATCTCAGTTAGTGTTTTGGGCACTTATGGTCATGCCTTGAGAGGATGCTCCTTGCACAGGTGGTTCCATGCATTCCCCTCTGGCCAGACATGGGACACAACTCGTGGGGGCTCTTCACAGCTGAAGAAGTTGCTCTGCTCAGATGAGGCCACTCACACTACAAATACAGTTTGTGGCATGTGGATCTGGATTAGCAGAGATGTCGGGTCACTAGTAGCCTTCTTTGGGCAAGAATGTTAAAGTTTTTCCGCCCTCCATGATATATCCTTCAGTTTTCTTGTGATGCTTCTCATGGGGGAAAAAACTTGGGTAATTCCAGTGGCATCATGACAGCAATAACCCACCTCTTTAGTGTGTGCAGGGAACTGCTGCCTTGCTCCCAGAACAGAAGGAACAGATGAAATTCCAGAAGGGCTTTTAAAACTCCCAGTGACTGAGTGTCACCTCAGTCCCGAGCTGCTGGACTTGGTTCTGGCACAATCTATTTCCATGCAGGCTGCCACCAATTAACTAAAAAGCATGGGTAAATATTCAGAAGTAAGAAAATCTTATTAAAAGAGACCTGTCCAACAGTTATGGGGAAGATGTGTTTGATGATGACAGAGGACAAAGCAGTCCTGAAGTGTGTGAGAAGTTTATGGCAGCAAGAGCCACGGCGAGAAGTTATAGAAGGTTTATCTGACTTTGTTTAGTTGACCTGCAGCTGCCCTGGTGGTACAGAGTAATTTATAGACATGCTGAAAATGCTGGATTTATTCCCTGATCATAGGAGAGAAATGCTAGTACATAAAATTGGTAGTACCTTTTGCAGTATATACCTAAATCTTTAATTTTTATAGCAGCTAAGAGAAAAATAAGCTTGCATACGGTACACACAGCACAACCTGACCATAAATCCTTGCCCTGTGGAGAGCCACGAGCCTCTTGATCCCTGTGTAGGCTTTGGCAGAGGGGCTGTACCACAGGTACCTGGTGGATCTTGCCCTGAGCCAGAGCTGGAGCTGATGGGTTTTGTTCTTTAGTCCTTGACCAAACAGCAAATCTGGAAATACCGGTCTTGGTCACGCTGAAGCAAAAATGAGAAACAGGCCCTTGGTTTGGGATCAGCCTGGAATGTTGCATTTGGCTGAGCAGGAGCGTAGGGTCTCTGAGGACTTAGAGTGCTTCTGTCTCTCCCTTTTGTAGGATAGACTGTAAATAAAATTGTCCATTTTCAGACAAAGTCCAATTTAAGTGTCAAAATTAAGTTAAGTTTTTTTCAGTGCTTTAGCTACTTTTTAAGGCAGGATTACTCGCTGAGTTCAGTTCTTCCTGACCAGTGTCCATCCCTCTGACTTGTGAATTCCTTATTTGATGAACAAATTAACTAAATTTATTATCTGAAAATAAAATAAATGCTCAGGCTGGCTGGCTACTCATTGTTACTGCCTCTTGAGGCTGCAGCAGAATAAGATCTAGCTGCTCTTTCAGGAGACTTCAGAATTGGGGATGCGGCTGTAATGACTTGCAAAGATTGTTAGACCTTAAACATTTAAAAAAAAAAGTAAAATTGTTTAAAGTGCCCAAAGAGCTGCTGAATGAGTGTGAAGAACTTAATAAGGAAAGAGAAAGATGGAAATGAATTTAAAATATGGTAAAGTTTTTAAAGAAAGTGGTTTGGGTTCTTTTATATTTTCTGCAATTCTTCCTGATCCTCAGCTGTTGCAAGAAACCACCAGGTTTAATTACCCCCAGGGAGACAGGCAGAGGTGGTTCCTGGGGGCTTGCAGGGGCTCCTCAACTGCGATGGAGCCATTCCCCCTGCACTGGGTGGGAACCAAACCAGCACTGAGCCCCTGGCGTCAGGAAAGCATTTTCCAAGGAAATTCAAGAAACACTTGGAATGCCTCTGTCTATTAAAGAGTGACATTTAGTGTTGTACTTTGAAATATGTTTGAAGTACCACACAGCATAAAGACCCTAAGGGGACCCATGAGCCAAATGATATTTCCATGTCAGCACCAGTCACGACCTTTCCTTTACTGCATCTGCTTAAATACAGAAAACATGGTTTTGTTATAAAGTAAAGTCAAAACAGGGATGCAGAGTAAAATATAATATATACTTAGGGCTGCCCTCAGGGACCTTTTTAATGGTTTCATATAAAACAATATTCTGTTTACTGTAAGCTATTTCTCTGCTGAGCACACCCTGTGCTCTTCCTGGGGCTTGCAGGTCCCCAGAGTGGCTTTCTGGCAGCCTGGCCACCCTGAGCAGCTGGTGGCCAAAGTGCAGGAAGCCACTTGGCCACTTCTGATGGCAGATCTGGCCTTATCTTTAAATTCCTGCCAGTGGCAGAGGTCAGCAGGATGTGCTGTGGCGGGAGGAGGAGGCTCAGGAGGGTTAGTGGCTCCACTCCTGGGGGCTGTGGAGGGTCTCTGTGCAGGCACCACTCCGGCACTGGGATGGGCACAATTTGGCTCCAGGACAGGGTGTGATTCCATCCTGGGACCGTGGAAAACATCCCCAAACCTGATGTGGGAAGCTGACTGTTGCAGGAGCTGCTGCCCTGGGGTTTCTGTGGGCAGTTTCTCCATGGTTTAGGAGCAGAGAGGCTTTGTGGCACCTCAGGTGTGAGGCAGCCAGTGCCTGGGGTCTCCTCCTGCCTGGGGGGCATTTGCCACCCCCTGTCTCTGCAGCAATTTCTGCTGCTCAGGTCCAGCTTGGTTCCCAAGTTAATACTCGAGAAAACCCTTTTGGGTCAGGACAGCTTTTCTGGAGCTGCAGTCTGTCAGCCACAATGGGAGAGGTAAGGCCCTGCCTTTTACAAACTAAAGCAAACAAAGTGCTAATTGTAAAATGTTTGAGGTTGGTATCCATAAAATTACTTAGTAAGCACTTTGCCTGAGGCACAAAAGACTGGCACAAAGTCTGTTCCAGGCCATTGAATTCCTGTCAAAAGAAATCCCACACCCATTAATTACCATCTGACAGGTGCAGTGCTTAAAACAAGGCGCACCAGGTCTGAGCTCCTCTATGATTAATGCCAGGGTGGCTGTCGCGGGCTAGGTACCAGGGATGGAGACAAACCTTCCCGAGCAGTGTTCCTTGCCATCAGCCTGGCTGGGAACGTGACAGGGACTTGTGCTGTTGCAAGATGAGACCCTGGAGGATGGAGATGTGGGTCACCGAAGGCTGCCTGATGGCTCTGGTCTTCTTGCGGAGCAGAGGAGACGTGTCCTCTCCTCCTGTACTACACGTCCCAGCGCAGCCTCCACGCATGGCTCGAGCCACCCAGGCATGAAACTTGCTGGGAGACTAGTGGCAGAAGTCTTTCAGGTTTCCACACTGAGAAGTCAGCACAAGGTATAGAAAGAGAAGCCATGCCTGTTAAAAGTCAGAAAAAGTAATTTTTTTTTCTGAGGCCCCAGGGGCTGGCACCCTCCTTCCTGGCTGGGTGCTGCTGTCTGCCCTGGGTTAGGAATTCTGGCAGCTGCTGGGTGCTTGGAAATGTTTGTGGTGCCTCCCAATTAAAGAACACTTCAGTGGAATGACTCTTTGTCAAAAAACATGTACCTGCTATACATTATTCAGCATTATCTTGTTTGAAAAAAGTCCTGCAGCCGGAGAGATGTGTCACCATGCCACAGAAGAGTGGCCGCCTGAGTATCGCATGCAAGGGAGGGCTGTGCCGGAGGGTCCCTCTGGCAGCACGGCTGGGGGTTGCAGTGGGGACCCCAAAGGTCAGGCTCCCAAATCCATCTGAACCACTCGGATAAGAATCTGGTGTTCAAACGTGCTTCACACTCTCCAGCCCCTGCAGAGGAGCTGTGGGGTGCTCGGGGGAGCCCATGGAGGTTTGGAGCCTGAGGGTTAAGATGGTTCCCACAGTTCTGAGGACACCAATTGCAGCTCCCTGGATGTGACACCTTGTGCTCCGTGGTGTCTCCATGAGGGGGTGGCTCCATCCCCTCCCTTCCCCTCCCAGGAACTGTCGGGAAGGTTGGTCTGTGCTGGTGAGGTGAGGTGTTACGGGGCTGTTAATATTGAAGCCGGCTGGAGGTGAGCTACTTGTGCTACTGGTGTTGTGGAGAGCGAGCCTGGTTAATCTCTGTAACCCTCTAATCAACAGGCATGGCTGTGAAGATGCATGTCTGCTCTTAAAGCAGCTAGTTAGGGGGAGGTATTTTGTGAAATGCGTTAAAGTTCAGTAAATGATACATTTAGCTACATGGAGTTTATACATCATGGATGATTTATTCAGTTATAAATACTCCCAAGTCTGCATATATATTCTTCTGGTTGCTTAGTTTCTTGTAATTTATTGGTTCATTATTATTTAATATGCAAGTTATGTCATTCAAGAAGTTAACATTTTTTTTTTCCATCTGTTTTGTTCACACCCTTCAGAGAGCAGCGGCAGCAGAGGCTGGAGGTGCAGCCTCCCTGGGGCAGGGCTGGGGTCCAGGTGGCCCTGGTTCTGCCCCGGCTTGCCCAGGGCTTCCTCTGGCTGGTCAAAGTGGGCATAATGGGTGCCATTGGTTCTCCAGGTCCTTCAGAGACCGTGCTGGGGCTGTGGTCGGGTCGGGTTGGGTTGTGTCTGCAGTGCCACCCCGGGGACTCCACACCCCTGTCCTTTTGGACAGGAACGGAAGCAACAGATAGTCCCACTCCCACTGGGAACATGTCTGGTGTCAGGATGTTCTTCCCACTCTCCAACCTCCAATCCCTTTTCCCAAGGGGAAACTGGGCCAGTTTCCTCCAGGCCTGGGGAGGGGAGAAGGCAGAGTCTGGACCTCGTGCCCCTCTGGACCAACATTCCCCTGGCGCTGAGGGAGGGGATGGTGCTGCTGTTGCAGCCAAGTGGAGGGGAACTGACATGGGCAATTCTTTCATGTACTGTTAGTGAACAGCCATCAGAAGACATTGACACTAACTGTGGGCCTTTTAAGAGTGTAATGTATTAGCAACTTGTCTCCTTGAAAGCTAATGACAAATGCCTTGTTTAAAAGGAAGATCAAAACATCAAGAAAAATTAGATTAAATGGTTATGAAACTCCCAGTGGAGGACGCATTTCTCAGAAGTATTCCCTGTTGAACGTTGGAAATCTGTAATTATTTCCCCTGCTTACTGCATTAGGGCTGGAAAAGTGTTTGCATTGCTTCAGCATGTATCTGCATCTGAGCTCCGTACGGCACAGCGAGGAGCAGGCGGGCACAGGGGGCGGCCGGCTGTTTGCAGCGGGCAGGAGCTGTGCCCACAGAGAGCTGGTGGGCAGGACTGGGCAGGCACTGTGGCACTTGAGTGCAGGCATGGGCTTTTCAGGACACAGAGCATGGACAGAGAGGGACAAGGTCCCTGTTGAGCCTCAGCTGCTTCTCCAGGAGCTCAGACCCCATCAGCTAAAATGCCATTTTATACCCAACTTGGTGGGAGGGGACCTTTGCGTGGGCAGTGTGGGCAGCGCCCGGGTCCTGCTCCAGCTGCAGAAGTTGACATGGGGTTTTTGCTGCCTCTGAGCAAGGAGTGCATTGCCCCGCAGTGCTTTGGAAAGGGGTTTGCAATAAATAACAAATTAGAGATGACAAGACCCCATTTGGATGGGGTTTGCGGGGTTTGCAGAGGTTTAGGCTGCTCCTCACCAGAGCTGCCCAGATTTTGGCTCGCTGTGGTACAGCGCCTGAACCCCCAGTGATTTGTGGGTGACTACAAACATGGTCAGTTCTGCTGAAGCTGTTATTTAAAAGAAGGTAAAGAACAATTGAAATTTGTCAGAATTTCATCTTTGCTAGAACAAAGGCAATTAAAATGGTACATTCCAGACCTCATCCAAAGGTGATAATTTAAATGTTTGTAATGATTTCACTATTGATGTACAGACATCAGATCTCCCTCGTAGCAGCACATACCCAGCCAAACCTCAGAGGACTGACCTATCATCTATCCAGTTAAAAGTATTTTAATATTTAAGAAAATGAAAGTTTTCCTTCTAACTTTTTCTGAAATTAACAGAATGATATTTTGCTGCTGTGACCATGCAGTTTAATTCTGCGCTTTAGCCCAGCAGTTTGGTGGTGGAAGGAAGGCAAAGTCCTTCCCCTGCAGAGGACGGGTGGGATGAGGTCGATCTTGCTGAGCACTGTCTGTCTGCTCTGGGGAGAGGATGGAGCTCTGCACTGGCTGTTTTGTTTGTAATCAAAGCCAGCTGAATTACGCACTTTCTCTCCTATTTCGATGTACTGGTTTGAAGAGCTCAGATGAAAAGTGTTGCATTACACCAGCACCAATAAGTCACACTATCTATGTTGTGACACACAGAATGTTATTAATTGTCAATCACAAACCACCAGGCTTGTCAAGATGTTCTCTTCTGAACAGGCTGCTTTAGACCTGAAGTGATTTTTAATCAAATGTTAATAACACAGCATCTGTCAGTGGACCATTGGCATCATACAATAATAAAAAGTTAACATATGACATGGCAAATTCTAATGTTTTCATTTTTACTTCTTTCCAATTATCTGTGGAATTTCTGCCAGAATGAGAAGTGTGCTGACATTATTACATGCAAAACACACTGCTGAAAGATGAACATGTCTATTAAAGTCTGTGCTCCCCATCATGTAGGCTCCCCAAAGCACCTTTTAATCTCTGCTCTGGAGGCCCTGCCAGCAGAGCTCTCCCATGCCCGGGAGCGGGGACTGGGGGCTGCTCCTCCCTCCCCTGCCTGTCCCACCACCTCAAACATGAGTTAGCTGTGACCTAAAGCCACAGGTCCCCTCTTGGCACCAACAGCATCCCTGCGGGCACAAAGGGAGCCTGGCAGAAGCAGGGAAAAGACTCCCTGTGCGCCCACCACGAGCAGGAGCTGAGACAGGGATGTCCCCATCCTGATGCCCGTGCTTGCCTTGTGTTTGTAGTGCCAATAACTCTCAGCGGTGTGTTAATGCAGCGGGAGAAGGGATGTGCTTCGACCAAGTATTCCTAAAACTCTGGGGCTGGCAGGGCTTCAGCCGTGCCCGTCAGCTCGGAGTTGCTGTGGCTCCTGCCGGGCTGGAGCATGGAGGCACCAAGTGTCCGGTGTTTGGGAAAGTTTGGCTGTGGAAAAGCAAGGGAAGAAAAATGCTGCTCCATGGGGCTGGGATGGAGGTAGAGGGTGGAGCTCGGATTGCCCAGCTGTCCACAGAGCTGAGGTCCTGCCCATGGGGATGGTGGCACTGTGGGTTCCCTGGGGCTGGGCCAGCCCTGCTGGTCCCTGCTGGCAGCAGCATCCCTCCAAGGGTGTGCGGAGTCGCAAAAGCTTTGAAACCCTAACAAGAGAGCTCGGTACGGCGGGGAGGGTGATTATTATTAATGGTTTGTGTTACGGGATAAGCGGTGCATAACAGATCTGCTGCAATATCAAGTCTTCCATCAGAAATTCATCATTTTGAGGACTTTGTCAAAAGTAGGCTATGTATGCAGTGTATACAAATCTGTACGAGCATAAAGCTATATGGAAGTTCCAAGCACCTGTATATTTAAAAACACACTCAATTTCCTTTTCTAAATGCATTGTTTTCACTTGAATACTTCGTAACATTCAATGGATTGCAGTTGCTTCGTCTATAGATTCAATTTGTGTCTCTGGACAGAGTTTGAATGGATTTATTATATTGAAATGCAATTTTGCAGACATAACCTTATATCTGACCCGTCATTACTTATAATGCTAAACTTTGATATGCTAATTCTGCCTTATGTTTTTATATATTTTACGACACTTGGCTTAAACATTTTTAATCTACATATTGGTTTATGTCCACCTAAATTATTGTTGCTTCCGGGGACAATGTGCACACAAGATCTGGCAATTCATTATGCTAGCCCCGCTTAAATGAATTTCAAAAATTTAATAAAGTTCTCCCCCTCCTTCCATTGTGTTCAAAAGCTTCAGCATAAACACCAGTCCAGTGTTATCAAATCACAGAAGAAGAATAAGGTTAACCTCAAACAGCCCAGCCATGCCGCAGACTGAGAGAAACGTCGCCTTTGATTAACGCTCCCCTCTAAAGCGCCTCGTGCCTTCACCCCGTGGCTCCTGCTGCCGGCGCGGGATCCAGCTGCGCCTGGGGCCTGTCCCTCCTGCAGCACCCACCCGCCGCCCGAGCACCCGCGGTGTCACTGACCAGGAGCCGGGGCACCGTGGCCACAGCTGGGTGTGATAGGCTACGGCTGGGTGTGATGGGCTGGGTGTGATGTGGCTATGGCCAGGAGTGATGTAGCCATGGCTGGGAGAGGTATGGCCACGGCTGTGAATGGTGTGGCCATGGCTAGGAGCGATGCCACGAGCGTTGGGCTGACAGCGAGGTTCTGAGTCAGCCCCAGATGGGAGGGTCCCCCACCATCATCAGGTGCTGGCGAGAGGCGGCACAGCGGTGGCATGGCTGGCAGCCATCCTGAGCTGCGGCTTGTCCCAGGAGAGGAGGAAGGGAGGGAGGGAGAACATGGCCACCTTGGCCCCTGCAAACTGAGAGCCCCTCGCCCACCCCCTGCTCGGAATAGCCAGAGTGTTCAAGGGGGAGACAGGAAGAGATGGAACCTGGGAGAGCACCCAAGGGCCACTGGGTGGCTCCTGTCCTTGTCGCTGGGGTGTCCCCAGCCCGGGCAGAGCCTGGTCAGCAGCTGTCCCCTGTCCCCCAACTGGGCCTGTCCCCCTGCCCAGCCCCATCCCGCCGGCCCTTGGCCTTTTTCCTGCAACATTGTCATGAATTTTTCATCCTTGATGAACTTCAAAGTCTTTTAATGACTCTTCATGAAAAAACAGAGGGGCCAAAAGTTGAGCAAAAGGAGATGATTAAAGGACCTTATTAAAAGCAACCTTGTAGAATTCTCCACATGAAAGAGAGCGCCATTATGAGGGCTTATCCTTATAAATGACACTTCGCTTTTGCGAACATGCCGAAACCTGATTAGAGTGACAAGCACTGAGTGATACTGCAAACCTGTTAATAACATGAAAATTAGAAGAGGCTCATGCAAAGAAGGGAGATTAATTTAGCCCGAGTACATCTCGCGCAAATTGCAAAGTTGTGAATATGTTCTCAGATAATGAGCCTTCGCAGTCATCAGCTCACTTGTCATTTTCTGTAATTAATGTTAAGGAAGACTCCTTCCTGATGGTTCGTATTACTCATATACCAAGAAAATTTCTTCAGAGAAATAATTTACATTTATTATCATCGGTCTGTTTGTGTGGTTTATTTCGCTGCGGAGTAATTTATTGCAGCACCGTTTCACTTGCCTTGATTAGTCGCTCGTCAGCCTGAAATGTAATTTTTTTTTCCTGATGGCAACGTCTGAAAATTGACAGTGGTGCAATACTCTTTTTAATCTGAGGATGTGTTGTCTTAACTTGAATAAACTTTTGGGCTGGAAACTGAAGCTACTTCACAAGTTGAGTTACTGTTAGAAACTCAAAGCACTTTGCTAATTCAGGTGCCAGGGCACGACTCACCACGCTCTCCCATGTGCTTGGCTGTGTGTGTACCACAGATAAAATACTTTATTCCGAGAACAAGCTAGTTATTGGCTTATTGCTTCAAGGAGCCTGACGTCGTGTGTGACGCTCATTACCCACACTCTCAGACTTGGGTTCCGATCTGAAGCCAACAAAAGCAGTATCAAATCTTATCGTTGTTTTCCCTGGATATCAACTTCAATTTTTCATTTGTTTTATTACCAACTTCTTGATTTTTTCCTTACATTGAAAAAACAATTTAATTTTCTGAGAGATGCAGCAGTTAAGTTTCCCTGCGTGTTCTCGATGGGCCTGTGTTGGTCGGGGAGTGGATGCTGGTGTCAGAGCCCCATCCCTCGCACGCCCAGCATAGCCCCTTCAGGAGCCTCCCGCCGCTGCCCGGGGCTGGGGGGCTCCGCTGCCATTGGGGGTGACCAGGCAGGAGAGCCCCGGCACCCCCCTCGGCACTGCTGTTCCTGTTGGACTTTGAATTCAAGCCACTGCCTGATTTCTCCCCCGGGACAGGGACTCGCCGGTGTCCCCTGTCCTAGTGGCCACAGGAGGGCTGTTGTTTGCCGGGGCAGCGCTGAGTCCCTCGGGGCTGGTTGCCCTGTGGCTCCCACGCCTGCCCCCGCTCCATTTCTAGATCTGAGGAGTAAAACTACGAAATCCTTTTCCTCCCAAACGACACAAACACATAAGCAGTTAAAGTGAATTACTGACCTCTGCGCTGCAAATGAACCAAACATTACTGATTAGGGTTTTTAGGCAGAGATAATGATTTTTTTTATTGGAGGCCTTCATTCTGAACAAGCCTCATGGAACACTATCTGTAGGCAGCAACTGCCTGTGCCAGTTAATGGTAATCCATATTTATAAAACTATAGTCCATCAAAGTGGTATGAATATTTTAAAAGCCATGGGCAAATCAAATTGTCTTTGTCAAATTGCACACTCTCCACATTGAATATATTTTATGATTCTTCCTAGTACAAGAACCAACGGGTTCCCTCTCTAGCTGGAAGCTGCCTGTCTAATTTTTGCTTCTGTAAACAGGCAAGTCTCGCCGCTGTTTTAAAGAACTCAATGAGCTGTGGAGATTGACATTTAAGCCATAAAATTGTACTTTATTTGATGAAGTTAACAAATAATGTATGAAGTGGATTTATTTGATGTCTCTGCAAGAACTAGTTGGTTCATCCTTATGGAAACAAATTGACTATTTTTGAAGGACTTTTTAAAGATGCGGGAGCACCCAGCAGAGCAAAAGCTGGGGCTGCTGGGGAAGATCACAAAGGGGAGCAGGAGCCCCTGGGGATGCCGGCGCTGGCAGAGGCTGCACTGTGGGGTGCCAACAGGCTGCATGGGAAGGAGCAGGTCCAGGCAAGTGAGAGAGGACAGTAATCGGGCTGTAATTGCTGGTGGGCATCTATCAAACTTCTTCACACGATGCAGAACTCATATGACATCCATAGGCACAAGCTCTCCCACCCCAGCAGCGCCTGCCCTGGGGGAGCATCGCAGGGCATCCTTCTCCCAGCAGCCCGAGGGGGTGAAGAGCAGGGTCTTCACCATCAGAGCCATCCCCACTCCTCAGTGGTGGTTCAGAACCATCTCCTGCCTCTTACTGGAGAAGCACTCCCAAGCTGTGTGTCTGTAGAAAGAAGACAGACGGTGCTGCCTGGGGCTTCAACCTGCAGATACGGCTTTGAAATGCTGCTGGATCATAGACATTTACAAACTTAGAGCCATTTCTGAGAACCATTTCTGACCCGTTTCACCCTGCTGGCATCAGTGGGAGCAGCACCCTTACAGCTCTGTGAGACAGACACATCCCTTCTGCCCAGCACCTGCGGACAAAGGAAGGCCTTTCCAGGGGGGGAGGTGGGGGGTCGCTCCCCAGCCCCACCGCAGCGCCCATGGCCGCCGGGGGTCGGGTGCAGACAGAGGCTGGCGCTAACAGAGCAGGCAGGAGCACGGGAGCGGGGACAAGGCGATGGAACCTGGTGGTGATCCCATGGCGAGTGTCACCCCAGGAAATGAAATGCCGGCGTCAAGGCGGGCCTCACCTCTTCTGTCTGAATTTGAATTTAACGGCAAAAAGTTTTGCCACATCTATCTTGTGATGTCAGAGAGACAGGCTGATAACGCAGAGACAGCTGAGACAGTGCTAGGTTCAGCAGACAAATAAATTTGAGAATCATCTGCATAGAAATGGAAAGCTACTCCATGCTGATGAATAATATAACCCAGTGGCAGCATATAAACACAAAATAACAACGGGCCCAATATAGAGCCCTGGGGAACCTTGGAAACAACTTCACTAATGGAAGATGAAAAATCACCCATCGAAACAAAATGCTGTCTATTTGATAAATAAGATTTGAACCGACTGAGAGCAGTATCAAATAAGCCAAGCGAGCTGATCATGTGACAATCCAAGGGGATACCTGGAATGGCAGCATCAAGTGACAAAGACCTAACAGTAGGAGAACAGATCCCAAATTAGGGCTAAAACATGAGTCTGTTGGGGTCCCTCTTGCTGAACATGGTTTGGGCTTGGCCACTTCCCACTCCGCTGGCCTTGCCGAGCCGCGGGAAAGGAGCCTGGTGTAGGTGGCACCGGCAGTGGCCACGGCACCAGGAGCCCAAGCCCCTGTGCCCAGGGGGCACAGCCAGTGACAGCACGGGGGGGCTGCCCGTGGCCAACCCATCACTGCCTGCCCAAGCCTGCTGGCCCAGCAGAGGTGGGCTGCTTATAAACAATTACATTGTTTGAAAATATATTAATAATTCTGTCAGATGCATTAACATTGCCCATTGGTTTCTAACAAATCGACACCTTTTTAGCTGAAAGAAATCCGTATTAGTTTTCATTTTGATGGCTTTTCCTGGAATAACTATAAATTATGTTTATTTCACATAATTCCTCCTGTCAGTAGTTATAAATAACTAGTTCATATGGAAATTATGATTCTGGCCTGTATATGTGTTACCTTAAAGCACAGAGTGGTGAGGGGGTAATGAATTGCCCGAGTTTTCATTGATGGGCCTTTCTAATTTAAAGAGCGTCTAAAAATGTATTTGCCAACAGTATTCCTATCTTGGTTTTTACCACTTTAAATACCAACAGCTCTATTGTATCCGTCTTTTTTTATTTAGCATTTTTCATACAGTGTATCTCAAAGCACTTTACAGGGCAATTAATTACCTGGAGGAGAGTGACGGGGTGCAGGCAGCGATGACGGCCATTATGCAGTCAGCAGCGTTCCCCACGCCGCGCTCTGCATTTGCATGGCTGTCATTTAATTTGTGGCGGTATTAATGGAGGAGAGAGGGGGAGCAGGGTGGAGAAGCACCATCGTGGCCGCTGGCAGCTCTCCTGGACCAGCTGCTGCAGGACGGGCTGCGCCACGGAGGGACCAACTGGCCCGAGCGAGGGCGGGGGGGGGGGCTCAGCAGTGGGGTTCCCTCCTGGGGCAGTGGGGGGGCTGCAGGTCCCCACCCTGGCTGCTCTGCAGGGCAAAGCCCCCTGAAAGGAGGCTGCCTGTCAACAGGACCCACATTCCCCCAGCATTGGAGTAAATTCTTATGGTTCCCATTTTTTTCTCAAAATCAGAACAAAACAAAATGCGTTGAAACCTCCTTATACAACGGAAACGGCTCCTTGATTCTGATGGAATGCTGAAACTCGTCCATTTTCCTTCTGGAGTATAGCCTTTCCAGTATTATTATAAGCATATAAAATATAAGTTGATCTTTTTTATGGTAGTAGAGAACCCTCAACATCAAGATCTATAATTTTAATGTAAATAGATTTGTCTCAGTCTTAGTCAACTCATTGCTCAGTGACTTCAAGCTTTTACAAATAAAACAAAGAAAAAGAGTGTTTGAACAACAAAAATTAAATCTTTGCAGGAATAGTGCGTAGCAACATTTAATTATAGGCATAAAAAACCCTAGAAATTTTGTTTTAAGAATAATTCTTGACATTCTTAACCACCTTCAAAACAAATCTTTCACTTTGAAAAAAAAGTCAGTAACTTTGTGTACTCACAAACAAGCTTGATCAGAACAATTTCTGGTATGTAAAAAATGTGCACTGAAATTTGTGCCTTCCCAATCCTTCCAAGTGCCCTTTCCTGCCACCGCAGCACCATTTAGCCAAGCTGTGTAAAATACACCCAATCAATATCGGCATCACTCACATTTTAAAACATTGGAGGAGTTTCTTGAGATTTTTGTCCATATGTTTTCATTACAGTTGACTGGATAATTCATAACAAATTGTTTAGACAAAACAATTCATCTGGTTTCTCCCCCCTCCCCCCCATCTCCTGTCTACAAGTAGGCAATGTGATCCTTCATTCTTCTTTTTTAACTCCAGGATTTCTACAGAAAATAATTCTCTCTGAACCAAAAATGTCATGGTCCTGATGATCAAGGCAAAGGATGACCTATCTTTTATTAACTAGCTGGCTAGTAGTTAAAAGTGAACTTGCTTTTGGGCACATACTCATCTGATGAAAAGAACATGTCTCTGAATCTTGTTGGCTTTGTCAATGATACCATTTGTTTCAAGACCTCTTCCTGCAGGTTTCACTTTTTAGGACTGAAAATGGTGGTTTTGCAAAGATGTACACCATTCAAAATTTAATTTCAGTAAATATTTCATCATTCAAGCTTAAATTATTCTTTTTGAGTAAGGAGAATTCAAAACAAGTGGAATCAAAGCAAACTTTTGGGTTGAAACCAAGAAACCTTTTGTTCCCTGTTTTTCGTCCTCTGGCCTTTGCTGACTTCCCAAGGGTGGCTGTGGGAGGTGCTGAGACCTTCCCAAGCGAAAACTCTCATAAAACCATCAGCAACTGGCCCATGGAGGGCAAGTCCCATTGTCTGCTGATGGCCTCCAGAAAGGAGTCCATCGCACGCCAAGGCTCATGCTGTCGAAGCTGCAGCAGAGGATTTTGCTCAGGACCAGGCCAGGGAAGGACAGGGAGACCCGTGCCATCGGGTCAGCAGTGACTGGGCATCTGGCTGCGATCAGCCAGGGTGGGAGCCATGCACCACGGAGTCACCGTTGATGCTCAAATGGGTGCTTAACGACAGCTGTGGGGCTGGCTGATTAGGTAGGGGTTCCCACACCGTCCTGTGGCAGTTAATTAAATAGCCAGAGCGATGGGGGACATGGAGCTGCTGACGAGGGGACAGAGAGTGAAGGACCCAGGGCACCCCAGCTGTGCTCAGCTGCCCGGGCAGAGGTTGGCACGGCCAGGGGATCCCCAGCAAGGCCAACCCCCCGGAGGGGCCCACTGAGCTCTGCATCCCGGGCGGGCGCTGACGAGTGCGGTGCGTGGGCTCAGCACACAGCAGCCATTCCCTGTGCCCATCGCTCTCAGAAGCACCAGCTGTTGTCCCATCTATCTTTGTGGCCAGCAATCTGCTACCTGAGATGATAGATATCATCCTCCTAAAAATAGCAGCAGCAGATTTCAACCTGTCCAAGGTAAGGAAATGGTTTGGGTAATAAAAGTGTCCCACCTGCCTGCCGAGCGGGTGCCCACCCCGTCACTCCCCCGTGAGAGGAGCCCGGGGCTCCCTCCGTTGTTCGGGGTCCCTCGGACCACTCGCTGCGGCTCCGGGGGAAACAGCTCCGGCGGCTGGAAAACCATCGCTGCTCAGGGCTTTGCACAGCAATGAGGCGGCGACAGCGGGGCTCACCCCGATCCGTGCATCCCCCCCCCCCCCCCCCCCCCCCCCGGGCAGCGCCCCCCCTCCCGCACACCGGCCCTGCTTCTCACGGCCAGCAGCGGGAAACGCGAGAGATGCTGCAAGCGGCAGGTTTGGGGGCGTCCCTCCTGCGCCCCTGGGGCCCTCTCCCTCCTGGCCCGGGGTTACCGGCCGCTGAAGCCCAGCGCCGACAGAGGCCCCGCTCCCGACGGCCTGCGCGGCGGCTGCCCGGGACGCGGCTCCGTGTCCCCGACCCTCCCGGGCCGCTCCGGGGACGAGCTCCCCCCGGCAACACGCTCCCCCCGGGCCCCCCCCCCCGCGCCCCCCGGCCCGGCCCGGTCCGGCGCCCGCCCCGCAAGTGGAGTGCGGGCGGGGACCTGCCGCCGGCGGGAAACAAAGGGATCCTGCGCTGGGAGCCATATGGACCGCGCGTATATACAGTACACAATAAACAACACATCTTTCAGTCTGGGTCTGTTCGAAACCTTCCGACATATGTTCTGCTAACAGTTTAACAAATTGATTGCTAATGTTACCCTGCTCCGAAATCTGGCATCATGTGCAGGAGGGGAAAAACACCAAAACAAAAGCATTCCTACCTCAACAGAAATTCACAAGAAAAGCTATTAGAAAAGGCTTCAGGATGCCTGACAGGAGAGAATTTCATGCCAATTTGTGTGCTCGTTGGAAAAATCATTTATTAAAAAGAAGATACACCTTCATGTTAGTGAGATGAGGGTGTAAAACTGAGCCGGGTCTCCCACTGCTTCAGCTCTATAACTCAAGTTATATTCATCAGAGGCATATATTTAAATCATAGCTTACTTTGCTTTGTGTTCTGAAATTTATTAGCCTACTACTTAAATGTTTTATTCATTAGGCCATGTAAATAATGCATGGTTGTTTCCATGGCAATTTAACCCCTTCTCTCCAGGACGCCAGCAGATTTCCCACTTATGTGCCTGCTTAATTGCCACCATCAGATTTGCCGTTTTCTTTGCATTGAGGCCTTGTCCATTTCTCTCCTTTTTGTGGGAAATCCATTATGAGGAAACTTTTCCATTGACAAATAAGATGCGCTCAGCCCTGAAGAGGGAGGGGAAGGAAGGATTTACCAAATCATTTAGCAGAGTTTGGACACACCTAAAGATTCCAGTTTCTGCTCTTTGCAGGGGTCCTGCTGCACCCAGTCCCCATGCTGCGGTGGTGGCAGGTCCCACCCTGACATGTGTCCTCTTCCCCCTGGGTCCCTGGGACACACCGGGGACCACAGTCCTGCAGGAAGGAGGCATTGATCGTCTCCAAGCGTGCTGGAGAAGAGGCACAGCCCTTTGGCAGTGGCCAGGACCCAGCTCTCTGCGGGACAGGGCTCTGAGCGAGGGGCTGTCAGCCTGGGACCCCTCAGGGGGTTTCTCCCTGGGTGAGGCCGGTGGCAGTGCTCAGTCCCACAGGCTACAGCGCTGAGACTGTAGGTGCCTGCAGTGGAGATGCCAGTAGCCAGTGGGAGAGTTTGGTGGCCACCACCAGCTCGCTGCCACAGGGCAGGTGAGAGTCCTTCTCCATTGTGTTCTGCCCGTGAGATGGTCATGCTCTAGTGCACGTTAAACAGTCAGTTTGGGTGCAGGAGTCTAATTTATGTACTAAAAACTATTGTACACACTACTCCAAGAACAAGGCTCGTGGTCCCACCTTATTCCTTCTTGCTTAGTAGCACGTAATGACCCCAGCACACATTTCTGAAAAACAAAAAAGAGCCCCAAGATCCACTAAACAGGGAGGAAGGGCATAAACTGTCTTGTTTCTGTGTCCTTTGGCTTTCATTACCCAGCTGTAACCTTTTCTCTAAACCCTCTTACACTAAACAGGACATCCTCTTCGGTTTACAATGATAAAAACTCCCCACGGCTGTCTCTGGAGTGGTGCACTTGCAGTTACACAGACCTCTTTATGACCAGCAGTAACAGCCTGATTTAATTTACACTACCAATACACATGGAGCCCCTTCTTCCCTTTTCCTCCACCTTTTCCTGGCCAGGAAGCCTCTCCTGATGCAGAGGAGAGGCAACTACTGCATCTCTGCATTGCTGCATCTCTGCATCCACTGCATTCCTGCATTTCTGCATCTCCACATCCACTGCATTCCTGCATCTCTGCATCCCCGCATCCACTGCATCCCCACATCCCTGCAGATCCCGCAGCGCTGCCGCACAGCTGGGCACCTGCCACCAGCAGCGTCTCCAATGCCCTGTCCCTGTCCTTATGGAACCAGTGTCATTTCCCTGGCGCCAGCCCCAGGAGCCCCCCAGGAGCAGCCTGCGTGTCTGCCCAGGCACTCCCAGGCACTCCAGCTCCCCAGCCCTTCATCTGAACTAGAACCTGCAGGGGACAAAGCAAAGAGGTCTGGGAACATTTCAGAAGCTGGAGCAGACTTTAAAATAACCTGCATGCGTTTGGCCATAGTCTGAAACCGATTAGGTGCAATTCAGTAAAGACAAGCACAGAGTGGTTCTGTGTGGAAGAAAATCAGACACCAATGCAGTGTGCAGATTGCTGCTTGAGTCAGCAGGAGACGGGGAGGATCCAGGGCTTGCAGTAACCACTGTGTCTGTCAGGAATGTGATCTCCCTGCGAGGAGGCAGGGAGAACATATCCCACATTTCTACACAGAGAGAAAAATTCAGCTTTACTCCTTACAGGGGAGGGCTCAACTTTCCCTTTTAGAGGGAAACTAAAAATGGAAGAGAATCCAGAGGCAACACAAAACTAGAAGGTTTGGAAAATGCAATGCATGATGGAAAACCGGTGGTGTTGGAATGGCTTAGTGTAGAGCAGAGAAGTTCTACCCATTAAAGCCTTTGAGTGCACAAAATTTTGAGACAAAAAGGATAATTGTCCTTTTTTCTTGTATAATGGGAAGGACAGAAATATTGTGCTGGCCTTGCAGGAAGGAAAATCTAGGTGGGATAAGACAGCAACTTCCCAACCATAAGCAAGTTATACTCCAGAGCACGTAATGGGCTATGGACTGTCACTGGTGGGTTTTACAGGCTGATTAGAGAAATGTCTGGAAGGAATCATCCAGGAACATGTGACCTTATCTCACTGCAGAGAGATGGAGTGGGTGATCCTTTGAGGTAAGTTCCAGTCCTACATGTCTGTACTCCTTTGCATAAAAATTACAATGAAAGCCCCCAGCTCAGGAAGACAGTCAGTTAATGTCCTATTAATGTGAAGGAGTATAAAGTGGAGGCCTTTCAGCCCAGAAGCTCAACCAGGGATTCTTCAGACTGTCCTTGTTCTGCAGGTCAGCAGCAGCAGATGAGCTCTGCTTGCTACTGCTGCTGGGCTGGTTAGAACACCTGGAGGGACATCAGGATGTGATCTCCAGTTCCATCCTTTGTGTTGTTCGTTCCAACACTGCTGCCTGGTGACACAGGGCACCTTCCTTCCCAGAAACCGGGGGCCCAGGGTCACCCTTCATGTTTCTGCCAAAATGCAATGTAAGCCCATAAAGCAAACTTCCCGGAGTGTGGGATAACCAGGGGTAGCTTTGGCACACACGTTTGAGCTATGGGCAGTGAATGGATTCTGGCCTATTATTTCAGATCTGATTAAGTGTATTTTTAAAACGTAACCATCCTACAAGAATCTTTTCCATATAAAATACAGCCAGGAACCAGGTAGAGGTTAGGAGAGAGAAATCATTGAGCTCCACAGATCTGAATAGCTGAGATCAATCACCATGAGCCATGGAGATGAGATTTGGGACAACATCTCGGCACAGGCCTTCAGAGGCTTGTAGATCTGCCCAGCCGTGCTCTCGTCCGTGATGGATGGTAGGAGAGATCTGCTTTTCCTCGGAATTGGCTTTGACTTAATTCACTCTCGGCATGGAAGGAGGAAAACAAAGGATGAACAATCAGATTTCCCATTTAGCACCTGGCTCTTCCATCGCTGAGCTCCTCCCGAGTTCCGTGGCTCTGCTGTGGCTGAGCTGCCGCAGCAGCAAACATAACCTCTGCACTGTCGGTGCCCGCAGCGGGGCCACACGCAGCCCCTGACAGCTCCTGTGGGCAGGCAGGTAGCCAGGCAGGTAGCCAGGCAGGCCAGTGCTGTGGCGGTCAGGGGGCAATGATTGGCTGCACAGGAGGAGCTGCCCCCAAAGCCCCTCCAGCTGCGTGGGATGAGCCGAACACTGCCAACCAGCCTTGCCTCTCCCCACAGGGTCTCACCTATGTCCCCCGAGGTACCTCAGGAAACCACCATCCCTCTTCTCTAATATCCCATGTGTTTCCTCTCTTGATACTTTCAAGAAGGGCTCCCACCTTGCAGGTCCCGCAGTGCTCCTGTCCCCCTCCTCTATTTCCCACTGTAGCCAACGGGCTGGCTGCTCCCACCTCCCAGAGCTTTCTTTCTTTCTAACGTAGCCTGCCCAGAAACTCATTTATCTCTGTCCCTACTTCCCTCCAATTGCTGCTAATTTATGTTGCTTTTCTATGAGCTCCCTCCCCAGGTCAGCACCGTCCCTCGGTGCTGGGGCTGGGATGAGCTGGTCCCACAGGGGTGGCCGCTGGCTGAGGGTGCCAGCGTAGGGGCAGCCCCAGTGTGGGCGTCCCTTTGGTGGCAGCAGAGCAGGGACACGTCGGGCTGTCACTTGCTCTGAGAGGGAGGCAAGCTGTGTGTCATCAAAAAGCCTGGCGAATTCATTGATCTTCCTGAGAACATCAATCTGTCTTTCTAATACCGCAATCAGGTGTCTCGCAGAACAATTTGCTGAGTGACAACACTCGCAAAAACGTGTTCGCTTCCTTCCCGGCTCCCCACAGGCAGAAGCATCCTCCACTGCGCTCGCAGGGTGCCGAGGGCCCAGTCCCTCCTCCCGCTTGGCTTCGAAGCTGCTCCCAGCGCCAAGGTTTAGCGCTGGGGGTGTGTCATTGCCCTCTTTTTTACAGAGAATGGATCCTAAAAGGCACCTCCAGCGGAGAGGAGCCCTCACGGCAGCAGCCAACGCCACCTGCAAACGGCGTGCGGGTCCCGCTGCTGCCCGTGCAAGCGCTGGGCACCTCCTCGTGCACTGACGCTTGCACATGCTGGCCTGCGGCCAGACTTCCACGAGACATGGTAGGCTAAATACAACTCGGGAAAAGTGCCAACTGAGTTTATTATATTGCAACGTCTGCTCCTGCAGTCTGTCATTTACTTCCTTACCAGCTATTTCTGTAGAAGTAAGCATGTATTAAGCTTGCAGGACACAACAAACCTTGCCATGCCGGGCTGCCGACGCTATCAGCCGGAGAGCTCCAGCAGCATGCAGCCTAATTCACGGGATTCAAATGGATGTATTTTATTAACGAGGCTGTGCTGATTGCCTGTTAAGTAGCTCTATGTTAATAACCCATTGCAGATGCCCTTCTCAAGGGGCCATGTTGTACTTCCAGAGCAAGTCCTCCAAGCTTGTGTGCCCAAAGAAACCGTCTCCTCTCTGTCACCCGTGCCTCAGAGGGTGCCCAGTGCTCCCCAGGCTACCAACGCGCCGGGATGAGCCTCTCTCAGCTCCAACCTGTCAGGAAAAGGGAGCCGTTTGTTCCCTGTACCGTAACGAGCTGGGCACAGGCTGGGAGGAGGACAGAGGAACGGGATCGTTACGTCTCTGCTTCAGAGGAACCCACCTGGAATTCTCTGCCTAAAATATATGACAACAGCATCCCTTCTTCTGCACCTCCGTCTGTGACGATGGTACACAGAGCCCACGGCAGGAGATGTGCTTGGTTCTCATCCTCCACGGCAGGAGCTGAAGCCCTCCCGTGGGATTTCACTGCTCCTGTGGGAGCAGAGCATCTGCTCTCCTGCTTCGTTAAACTGCTCGCACCCACACCTCCCTTCAAGTGCTGCTGACAGGCTTGTGTCCTCCTGCTTTCTACCAAATCAGCCTCAGGGAGGACACGAGAGGTGCTGTGTAGTTGTCGTGTGCTGCTGATCCATGCAATCATGTTGGTGGAGCCTGTCCGGTGCTCCCAAACGATGCAAAAGCCAAAGCCTCCCCCTCCTTGTAGCACTCACCAAACCATGGGGCTGTATAAGCTCTATTTGTAATTAGCAAGAACTACCCTGCACCGCATCCTCCCACACAAACAGGGGTCCTCATGCCACCCTGTCACCAGGCCTCGGCCACGATGTCCCACAGGAAAGATCTTCATGCCCACGAGAGCTGTGGGGCCGTGTCCGCTCTGATGCCCACCCGAGGCTGAGGCCTGCTCCCATCCCTCTGACGGAGCCTCCTGCCCCTGGGGACCTGGGAGGGTCCCCAGCCCCGTGCCACATCCCTCACTGGGGAGAGGGGATGGGATTCCCACCCCTCCAGTGTGCCCAAGGCAGGCAGAGGCAAGTTATCCTCTCCAGCCGTGCGCCCCGGGGAGCAGCTTACTGTGGAACAATTCTTTAAGGGTTTTGAAAAACAAGCAGCCGCATAAAGGGTTAACAGTTTATTATATTTTTTCTGAGTGATTTTATCACTGTCGTTAGAACATTCATTGAACTAAGTGAGAAATCCATCAAGACGTGACAGCAATGTGCAGACTAATGGCTGTTAGATGGTAATAATTTTTAATATGATTTTTATTTCACTTAATTTCATATGTGCTTGACAAAAGGTCCCGTGTCACTAGGGAGCTATGTAGAACTGGGAATACGCTGATGTGAAGGTCTATTAAACCAAGTGTTTGAAGTATTTTTTAAGTTCCAACTTCAGAATTCCAGAGAAAACTCCAGCATTTTAACCTTTTTTGGCAAGAAGTCAATGAGACAGCAGGAAAACACACAGTGCCAGCTCCAAGCGGTGGATCATCCTTATGCGTAGTCTGCGTATTTCTCAGCTCAGACTCATTTCTCCAGGGCTTCTCCTAAAGGCCTGATGCAAGGATGGGCTGACTGCTGTACCTTGGTGGCTCCTCTTGTCTGGATGTCCCCACAGTCTGTCCGTGTCTGGGATCAGGAGGAGAGGGACAAGGCCAGCCCCAGGAAGGGAGATTCCCTAGAGCCCTGGGAGGCAGCTCAACCCAGTGGCCACCTCTGTGTCTCTTCCTGTGACAGCAAGTTGTTGAACATAATGTTTGCGAAGAAGTTTGTGATCAGCTGCTGACAGGCACCTCTGCAAATTAATAATTAATTACTGCCAATAAATCCTGCCATAGTCCCAAGAAACAGAACTAGGAAAGGCCACTGTGTGTCAGAGCTACTGCAATTGAGATCTCATCCCAGTGTCCCCAGCTGGAATCCTGGGAGCAGAACCACAGCTTTCCTTTTGCGTGTCACCACACGTCCTTATCTCTCCCATCTCAAGGGTTAGGAATCAAAGTAAACCCTGATTTCCAAAAAAGACATTCCTTGACAAAGTGTTTTGCTGTCTAGTGAATATGGAGCCAGACTCTTCTTTTGGGCACTTAATGCCACCACCTGGTAAAGTCAGAGTGTCATTGGCCAGCTGAGGGCAAACCCATGGCCTCACTTCCATGCCACCCACCAGCAAGGAAAGGTGTGACACTGAGTTTCAATGCACATCACATCATCCTTACCTTCCCTGCAGCCAGCCGTGGCTCTTCTCCAAAGGGAAGCATCCGAGAGATAGTAGTGGGAAGGAGACAGCACAGAATCAAGGGCTGTTGGGGCACGGATGGTGCCAGTACCAGAAACAAAGACAAATCTTTGTATGTCTTTATATATATGTATATACATATACAATATGTATATATATAAAATATATATATATTGTGTATATATATAGTATATATTATATTAAAAAAACATTGGATTAGTCAAGGACTAAATTCCCACTCCAAGGAGCTGAGCACTGAATCCCCAAAGGGCCTTCATTAATTAACTTTGTCCTAACATCACTTCCAGGATGAAATCTCCTTTGGTGTCCCACAGATGCCTCTTGGCGCTGGCTGTGGAGCCCCCCGGAGCCCCGACACCCCTGGGAGGGCGGTTAATGCAGAGGATGTGTCTGACAGGGACCGCAGTGGGGCTGGGGAGCCCGTCAGTACCACCTGCATGCCCTGCAAAGGCCAAGCCCAGCGTGTCACAGCTCCAGAACATCCCAATTCATCTGGTTTCCTAAACACAATATTGCTCTGGTCGCTGCGAATTTAGCAAATCCTCTCATCCATCATCTTAATCCCAGACACTGGGATTCAGAAGAGGGAGCACAGACCCAGAAAGACTTTTCCCCACAGATAATGTTATAATTAATGCTGGAAGACCTGTGAGCACCTTGCACAATGGCAGAGCTTCTCGGTATTAATTGCAAGAACCCAAAAATATTGCTGTGCCTTTAAAAGAGAGGGAGGGTGTATGTGTACATGTGCATGCGTGCTTAAGTATATAATATATAATATTTGCTGTAAGAGTCAAGTATGGAAGCTATACATTCCCCTGATAAATGGGAAGCTTAATAGAAAATCCTGAGATAGATAGATTTTACAGAATATGACACTGGTTTAAGGAAGCAATATCAACCATTGTTTAATGTAATAAAAAGCCAGAGGTGTAAGAAATGATGGTAATTCTATTGTAACTGAACTTGAAGATCCCTGTCAAATATGAGTGTGAATGTGGCAGTTATTTTAGGTATGTTTGTAATCTTTGCAGGCGTTTTGTCAAGGAGGCACTGTGATATTAGTAAGAGTGCACAAAGGCTCGGCAATGGTGTCATGCACAATTAATGTCCCCAGGTAGCAACTCCATTAGTCTTATGAAGTGAGCTCACAAATGGGAATACTAATGGGGACGCGCCTTGGGGCATTTGCTGAGCTTACTGCTAGTTTATTTCATACCCTTTATGCTCAACACAAAATTTACCTAGCCTGGATTTAAAATGTGTCTCATTACACAGGCAGCATCCTTTTACTTCAGTGCCTCCCTTTTAACATGCAAGATTTGCAATTCTAATCATATCAAAACCTGACTACTCTTGCTAAAAGGGAAAAAAAAAAGGATAAATAAATGGAAAAAATAATCTTACGATAAAGACTGTCTGGGGTTTTAATCTTCCCTGACAGGTTTTTTTCATATGTACATACTGGTAGCACATGTGTTCCCGTGAGCGGCTGCAGGGCCTCAGAGCCGGAGGCAGCACAGCCGGAGGCGGAGGATTCAGGTGCAGGACAGGACCCTGTGGGTTTGTGTCCCTCTGGGGCAGGGTGCGGGGCCAGGGAAGGACAAGGCACAGAGGCAGGATGTGGGGCTGCAGGAGGATGCAGGGCTGGGAGAAGATGCGGGGCTGGGATCTGCATCACCTGAGCTCTGCACTGCAGAAGCTGTGGATGGAAACAGCAGCTTCTGGGCTGGGGCTGCCTGGGAAGGGGCTGCGTGTCAGCAGTGGAGGAGGAGGACTGTGTTTGCAGCGTCCGGGTAGCCCTGCCTGGGGACAAGATCATCACCACCCCACAACACATGGCCCAGAGTGGGGTCCTTGCTATCACCCTGCACGTGCTGTGATTTCTGTCTTGCTGGTTCCCTTCCCGAGAGCTTGTGAGGAGGAACACCCAAACAGTTAAAATGCTGCCAGCTCCTACCTGCAGAAATTGAACAACTAATTTATTTTAAAGAAAGTAAATCTTCTCAGCAAAGAAAGATTACTGGAAATAATCTGGAGGGATATCAGAAAAGTGAGAGTGACATCTCGCAAAGCGTGGCAGCTCAAAAACCTGTGCACCCAAGTAGTCACAGTTTGAAAATTCAGGCTCTGCAGTCCCTGCCTGCTCGCCTGGGAAAAGGGGCCCCATTCCCAGTACCCAACACCCCAATGGATGCCCCGAGCGGGACCAGCCGTCACTTCCCAGTACCCAACACCCCGATGGATGCCCTGAGCAGGACCAGCCATCGCCCCATGCTGCGCAGCATCCCCCGACACCTGCAGCCGGGACGGTCCAGCCCACAGCTGGGCTGCAGGAGCAGTGCCCAGCGCCAGCCCTCCTGGCACCAAGAGGCCAGATGAGTCCCGGACAGATTTATTTCCAAATCCTGACTCAATCACAGTATTGGATTTGTAATCACAGGCTCCAATTTTAGTGGAATAAATATACTAACAAAACTAATAGTTTGTTAGCTGCAAGGTAGGGACAATCAAAGTGTCTGAAGTGAAATACATGGCTCCTCAGGAGAAACCCCTACATGATAAAGACATTTAGAGTTTTATTTTTTTAAATAAATATATAGTGTGGTGTCAAGCTGTTTCTAGCACACGCTGCTCGCTTGTGCTGCATGTGTGTGTGCACCCAGTAGAGAGGGAGGGTTCAGAAAGTTCACCGGCGTGTAACTGTCTCCAGCCACTGCACGAGCTGCACTGGGAGGGAACATAAACCAAAATGACTCCTCAGGAACCCAGAGGAGAAGCAGGAACTGTTTGGTGGAGAATTATAGCTATGGGTGAAATTAGATGTACTCAGAGCCCCAAGGCTGAGAGAAATAAAAAGCATTTTAAATGGAGTGTAGAATTCATATTCCTCAGTCACTTCCAATAAATAAATCCTTGACAATTTTTTCTGTAAACAGTGGTTACACTTTGCTCTATTGTCTCCATGTTGCATATTCCAAATGGGAATGTGGGCTCCCCGCCCCAGCCAGGACCAGGCAGCGTGGGGCAGAGTGACGGAGCGCTGGCAGGCTCTGCATCGGGCCCCCGGGACGGCTACGACAGGGGCTTGGGGGTCAGTGTGTGGGCTGTGGCACTGGGCACCCAGCTCCCACTGCAACCTGCACGTTTTGAGTGCCTGCATCCAGCTCCACATGGAATCCCCTCTTCCTCCAACACCCTGATGCCATCGGGCAGTAACCTGCCTGGGGGTCCCTCGTGTCTTGGAGCAGCTTCACAGTGGCAACAGCATCAGCCCTGATGGGGGGGAGGCAGGGTGCCCACCCCCGTGCTATGCTATGCAGTATCACCGGCTGCTGCACGGCCACCTCAGCTGGGACCTCTCGGCGCTCCCCAGGACCCCTCCAGCCACCAGGTCCTATGGAAGGTTCTCCGTGGTTGGAGCACCATAAACCCCCCTGGCTGGCTACAAGGCAGAACACCCTGCAAAGCCTCTCTCTCTGGCTGTTCAAATTTCCATTTCAAGAACAAATGAAGCATTTCATACTTTATGACTTCCCCACAATGTCAGTCATCCCATCTCACCTGTCTGGGACAAGGAGATGGTGGAGGGGGACCGAGAGCACCGGGCTATCGGCAGCTGGTGCTGAGCACACGGGAGGACACTTTCACATTCACTTAACTTGCATCTTTGATTAAGAAGAATAATAACTTGTAGGGCAGTAATAACGGATCCTCTCCTCTGGGAGGCTGTCAAACAAGAAGAAAAGGTGGGCACACTGGCACAAAAGATGGGGAGTACCCAGATGTGGCTTTAGCTGCCACCCAGCCTCACATGCTGCTGTGTCAGTACCATTTGAGGATGCTGCTGTGTGGCATCTGTGCCAGGACTGTGACATCTGGGGCTGGAACAAGCCATGAAGAGCTGCCAGTGCCCCATGAGTCTGTCTATGGCAGATCCTGCAAGGATGTGGCCAATCCCCTCCCTCCCTGGAGAAGGCAAATTCCCCGAGCCTCTCCAGGGGGCTCTTTGGCAGAAAGAGCCCATGTATGAGGAGCTGCAGCGCAGGGTCACTCATGGAAACGTGGTGTCCTTGGGTCAATTGCAGGGAATTATGTCTTCAGACCCCGTTATCCGTCGGCCAACAAGCCCCTGGAGAGCCATCAGGCCAGCAGCCAGGCTGGGGCCTCCGGGCTGCAGGGGTCCCTCTTCGCTGCCACTGAGGAGCCCCCCAGAGCCGCCAGCCGCTGGATAAATGCATTAAATGCTTTTTTTGCCAAAGGAGGCAGCTTCACCCCCTCTGAGGTACTTTGTGAGGGGGGGCAAATCCAGCCACACTGGTGACTTTAATGCTGAACTGCATCACTCTAGTTTTCAGTTTTGCTTGGAGCAGTTAGGCATTATTTTTACCTGATTGAGAATAATTGATCTAAACAGCTGAGGAGTTGTCAAATTTGTTCAGAATTTCATTTTGCAGGGAACTTTGGTATTCGTTTTGACTTTGAAATGTTGGGTAGTCTTCACCTTATTTTTGAGGTTTGTTCTGAATCTCATTGGGGAAAAGTCTCTCGTCCCTGGGGGGTTCCTCTCAGTGGAATGCCGAAGGGCAGGTATCTCTGGTAATCTTGGGGATTATTTAGTTAATTTAGTGAATGCCGGTGGAATAACAGGACCGAGGGGTTGCAGCCAAGTTCAGAAATTTGTATCAGAAACTGCACAAATGCACCAAACACAGGACCCTTTCCCCAAAAAGCCCCGCAGCTTGCTGAATAAAGAGGGGTTTTTGTGCAGTTAATATTATGGGGTAATTTCCGCTGCCCTTCAGAGGGTAAGTAATACTGCAGCAACACAACACAGCTCCAGCAACGGAGTCTGAAAAGCAAATGCCACTACCAGTAGTCCTACAGGGATCTTGGAAAACCAGCAGAACTTCCAGAGGAGATGATTCAAGTGTGCTTTCCCTCCTTTTCAGAAAAGAGAGTCTAAAATTCTCTAGTAATTTTAGAAGAAAATGAAAACTTCTGCAATATGGTTATTAGACTATGACTAGCAAAAGAAGATGAAGAACTTGAGATGCAGAGACAATGGATTCAGCCCCATGCTCAGTCATTTATTTTTGGCTAATTAAAAGTGTAAGATTTTTCTCTTTATTATGTACTGTTTGCCAAGTTCATTATTTGCTCACCCATAAATCATCTTCACTAGCCAAAGGTAAATTCCCTCTCTGTTGTGAGGCTGCTGTTAGTAAGTGTCACAAACCCCACGTCCACGGAGCTGCTCCTTCCCCCACGCCGGAGCAGCGGGAACAGCCGGAGCCCAGAGGCCTCGTTGATTCTGCAGGAATTAGAGAAGAAACATGCAGCACTGCTCTTTTCCCCACTTTGGCCTGCATTGCCCCAGCCTCTTGATCTTTGATCTCTGTTAACTCTTCCCCGTTCCCACCCAAGGCACTCGGGGATTGAGCAGGGGAGCTGCTGGGAATGCCCTGTTCGGGAGGGTGGGAGGCGCTGCGATCCCAACCTGGGAGAGGCTCCTTTCAGAGCAGGGTGAGCCCTGGAGCAGATTTCCCTGGAGAGAGAGGGGTGGGAATGACGAGCAGACTCACCCTGCCTTGTCCTGGCTTCCACCAAATCTGCTCGGTAGCAAAACCCAAGGGAAAAAAAGCACCAGAGGGAGCCTATCCTGAAGCAGAATCACCTAAATCTTTCTCTGCAAATGGTTTCCAGAAGCACCAGCAGAGGTTTGACTCTTTCAGAAGGGCTGGACCGCTGTCACTCTGCAGAAATCCCTGCTCCTCTCTCCTCCTTTCAGGTCTTTTTCCCACAAAGCTGGTTTCTGCCACCCAAGATCCAAGAAGCAGGCAAGACAAGAAAAGCTTTTGCTTTCTGCTGTGGAGCCACCAGCTGGGAAACCCAGAGGAGCTCTGTACAAGGAGCAGCGAGGAATATCTAGTTTGTCCATGAAACATCATTCCTTGACACTGAAGCCTTCCTTTAGGCTGATGTGGTGCCAAAAAATTTACCAAACTTTTTGTAACTAGCAAGTTATTGAGTGTCACTTTAGTACAGTGTGTGTGGAAAATGCATGGAAGGTGCCAAGAATGCTGCATAGTCTTTAACTATTACATTAAGCATCTGCTGCTGCCATTTATGGATCAGATAGCATTTTACTCTTGAGATATTTGATTTTATTACCTTCTAGGGAGAGAGCCAAACAAGTGTTCTTATTGATTTGCACATTAAATATATTAGTAATAAAACAACATCTCTGTAAACCAATTGTAAAATCAATATTAATTGGTACCAAAATATCACAAGTAGTTGAATTACAATTAAAGAGGGTAGCTTCAGTCTCCCTACCAATCCAGAGGTGATGCACACCAAATGAAAGAGGGGCACCAAATCTGAGCGGAACAACAACGTTCAGAGTAATTAACAGCTGTTCCAAGTAAAATATGAAGAGCTACTCAGATTCGTTTGAGGAGAGCAAGGGTCATTGAGATTCTGTTCATGGACAGCAGTTCACTTTGTCTGCATGGGCACATGCTCAGCTGATTAAATCTTGTGGGAACAGATCCAAGCCTTGCTTATGTCTTTGTCTGCAGGGTGGCTCTGAGGGCTGCAGTTGGTCTCTGGGCAGCCCCAAAGCCCAAAGTGGAGCCGACAAAGCATGAGTTGTGGGAGCAAAGAGCCGCCCAGAGAGAGCAGAGCCCGAGAAACATCCCCTGCACCCAACAGGGAAGGTCCCTCACCCAGGTGGAAGGAGCCTGGGGTGTCCCAGGACAGCAGCTCTGGGGCCTGCTGGGAGCACCAGCTCAGACACGCAGAGAGGCTTGGGGCTCTGAGCGTGGATGATGGGCAGTGTCCTGCTCCTGGGAGAGGGCACGGGACCACCTCCCGTGGACATCAGAGGTGGTGTAAAACAGTCATGCAATGACCAAAGTTCCTCTGCTGTGCCACAAACAGATGTTTGATGCCCCCTGCTCAAAGCACAGGTAAGAATAAGACAACACTGCTCCCAGCCAGGGGTTCCTCCCTCCTCGGGATTTACATGCACATCATGGTATGGGAGGTACTTGTAATTCAAGAAAAAAATGTGGAAGTCTGCACTGGTCCTGATAGTTCTTATTAAAACCAAATCACTCTCCCCCTTGCAACACCTGAAATTAGCCAGGCTGCTAACATAGCCCACCTTCTTCACAGAGTTTATTTGCTTTCCATAATAAATGCCAGTTCTCAGGAACAAAGAATATGGAAATAAAGAGGTATGTCTGCCTGCCTGTGATAATTTCTGAGCACTTTCTCTTCTCAATGCTCATGTCGCAGCCCAACCTGGCACAAAGCTACTGTGAGCACCGGTGGGGACTCTCCACCAGGACCCGCAGGTAGTGGAAGCTGGCCTCCTGGAGTTCCCCTGGCTGCCACCAGTGGGGATCTAGTCCATACTTTCCACGGGAGCCGGAAAATCCTGGTTAAACAATCCTTTCCTTGGCACCCAGAAGGCACGGCTGGGTCTCATCCGGGGGCACCTGTCTTGTTTGCTGGGCATTACCCAGGCCTGAAGGTCACCACCCACCAATGGCCACCACGACGGTCCCAGGGGCTTCTCAACCTGCTCATGGGAGTAACCACCTCCTACGGCTCCCCTCACTTGGGCACCCTGGGGGAGGGATACAAACACAACCCCCCCCTTTTAGGAGATGGGTTGGCACAGAATCCTGAATGTGAGCCCGTCCCCTCAGCCCCCACCAGCCGGGGAGCTGCCCTCACCGAGAGAGAGAGAAATACTGTGCCAGGCCTGGGTCGGAAATTTCTGAATATTAATTATCTGAGCAAACTGTCAGCAAACAACTTGGAGTCCGAAAACTCTTCTCAGAAATGATATGGTGAATAATTATAAATAATTAATGACATTGAAAAATGTGCATGAAAAATTCTTCAAAAATACATTATTTATTACAATTATTCATCAAGTTCTGTTTGACATAGATTTTCCTTTATTTTTTCTTAGTAGTTACTCTATTGTGAAAGTTTAAAATGTTTAATTTAGTGGCATTATATTTTATTAACTTTTTTTGCTTCAGGGCCTGCAGAAATTTTGCATTAATGATTTGTACCTTGATAAATAATTACAACAGACCATTGTGGTTTAAACATATTCCAGAAAATGGGTGTTCACCGTGGAAGCGATCCTTCCCTGGATTTAAAAGGTGACAGTTTTAGAGAAGGAGTGTCCTTT
>BJBW01000456.1:313637-386137 GCA_004320125.1 Scolopax mira | reverse complement strand
GGAATACGACATGGTGATGCACAATTTCCTGCCTTACATAATTCAAATCCCTATCTGTTACAGCCCACAACTTGCATTCACCTTGCAAAAAAGAAACCTGCAGGTACATGCCAGGCTGTTACACGGAGATCAAGTCACTGCCAAGACCGATTGTGTTCAAATACAGTATCTCTCAAGTATTTATCTGTTTTATGTGACTTATCAGGTGCCAGAGAAACCTCTGTTCTTGATGGGGTAATGCAGGCTTGAAGGCAAAAGAAACCCTCTGGCTTATACCACATCCGTTACTAATCCACCGAGACGCAGCACATCAATAATAACGCTGGAGAGGAAGGAGCTGTCGCAGCAGCCCCTGCACAGGCACAGGCTGCCGAGCTCCGGGGACTCCCACAGCAGGAACTGCTGGATGAACTTCAGTCCGGGTGGGAAGAGGTCTGTCCTGTACAACATGGGAGTCTGTTCCCAGCAGCAGGGACCCGGACAGGGAGGGAAGTCAATTCCTCAGACCCCCAGCTGCCTTTACAAACCAACCTCTGCCGCTGCTTCCACGGGGGAGCGCCTGGTTCGACTGTTCCCCGCCTCAGCAGGGAGCCGCGCTGCAGCAGGGAAGTGCCTCTTCCTCCTTCGTTGGCTTCCCACTGGCGTAATGGCACCAGTTTAACATGCCTCTTCCCAGGAGGGAGCGTGGGACAGTCCGTGCCTGCTGCTGTGCCCCGCAGTGGCAGGGTCAGGATGCTGTGGGGTCTGGGGTTCAGCGCCGTGCCGGCCGGGGGACAACCCAAGGACCCCAGCCCATGCCAGCGTCTCCCGGTGACAGCCCACAGCCCTCCCTTCCCATGCCAACCCCCCAGGGAACCCTGAACGCTGCTGGCACCCCTAAAATCCTCACCGCCTGTGGCATGGGGGACTCTGGCACTCAGGTATTTAGGAAAACATTTTAATTTTGCAGGGGTTGAGTGGGAAGGAGCAAATTGGTGATAATGCTTGTGCAAGGGGAGCTCAGCTGAGCATGGGAGAGGAACGGCCCCAGGTCCCTGGACACCTGGAAAGCAGGGGACACCCGAGAGTCCCCCATGCAAAACCAGCACCCTGCCCCAACTGTTCATCATTAACTCCCATTTAAAAGAAGAAGGAAGCTGTGCAAACCATTAGGAAGATAATTGGTGCCTCCTCTGTATTTCAATAAAAGCAAGGGACAAAATACCATGTATGTGAAATAACTACTTTAGGATAACAGCACCCGTCACCTTGACAACTCGGTCAGAGGTCTCGGCGCGGCGGTGCCTGCTCAGTGAGGTGTGAGAAATAGAGGACGCCGGGGACAGGGGGAAGATACTTGTCTGACCAGCGGAGATGTGAGGACCACAACAGGCTGTTAGCTACAGGATTTCTAAACAGAAAGCAGCTTTCATGAGGAAACGTTAGAAAAATAACCCCTGCAGAGCCGGTGGAGCAGCCGAGTGAGCAGTCCCAGCTGAGCTCCCCGGTGCCGGCGTTGGCTGTGCCATGACACGGGGCACGGGAGAGCTCAGAGCCTCTGCCAGCAGAGAAACAGGGTGTGAAGGGACACAGGGTGCTGGCATTTGAGATGGGGCTTCAGTCCATCCCGGGGGGGTCCCCTCTGCTCCCCCACCCAGCGACTGCAGCAACTGCACAAGTCGCCCCTTTCCCTGCCCCACGTCCCGCCGGGGCCAGGAGCTGCCATGAGGTCCGGCCGTGGGCTGGGGCGAGGGGCCTGCATGGGGCACACACATCACAGGGACACGGCGCTGCCAAACACGCTCCGAAACACACCAACACGTAAAACAACATAATATTGCAAACAAAAGGTGACAACGTAACATACTAATATAAACAGACATGAAATCAATGGGAATTTCTATTTAGGTAGGAAATCAATAGGAATTTCAAGGTAGGAAAAAAGGAAATTACTTACCTTTAATTTGAGCTCTCTTCAAGTCTGGTTCTCCATAGATCGGTGGCGGGGGCTGGTGGGCTCAGGTGGGGTGTCAGGAGTGCTGTGTGGGCCGATGGTGGTGGCACCTCCTCAGCCCCTCTGGGGACTCGTGTCACCCCATCGAGGTCCCTGCCCTGCCCCGACTGAGGCTGAACCATCCCACAGGTCTTTGGCACCTCTGCCTGGTGCACATCAGGCTTTGCTGGGTCAGGCAAAGTGGAGGCCAGTGGCAGCAGAGGGGGTTGACATGTATCTTGGGCTCTGCAGTGTCACCAGGGGAGAGCCCGCGGTGACATGGGCATGGCAGCCTGGGACCGTAAAGTGCCAGATCGGAGGTTCAATGTCTAGTGTCCCAGTCCAGCACTTCAGCGGCAGCATTTGCAAAACAAGCCATTCTTGGGGAGAAAAAGTCAATGACAAGCGACTGGGATGCAGTGGTTCAGCCCTTATCCTGCCAGACGATCGTGCAAGGGGCTCAGTGGTCCGTGCAGAGCCCCGCTGATTGCAGCGTGCCCTGGCTCAGGCGCCCGGCTCTGCCTGTGTGATGCTCTCGGAAAGATGAGGGCCTCAGTTTGAGACCCTTTGAATTGAAAGATGTTACAGAAGTGAGAGATTATGATTATTTTGTTAAAAGGAGAGCTATCTGCATCTCAAACTCTGCCCCTTCAGTGACTGAAAATTAAAAGACTTCTAGAAGTAAGTATTAGTATTCCACAGAGGATCTGGAAATCACCTCCTGATGTGGTTGAAGGTGGAAACAATTTTAATCCATTGTTTCCAGATATATTTGCATGCAGCAGCAAAGCCCGGTGTACCAGCATTTTGCATTTCACTCATTCATGAGTGCTAAAATGGTCTGCTGCATTTTAATTTAAACATAATAGGAGGGAAGTGTGAGCTTTGGTAAAAAGTGGGCGAGATTGTCTTTGCCGGGCGAATAAAGAGCCTAAACTGCAGCTGCATCTCTGGCTGTAGAGCAGGAGGCAGGAGGCTGGAGCTCTCCAACTCTGTGCCTTTGGCTGCTATAAGTTCTTCCACGGCGTCCAAAGGTGCATTTCTCTTCCTCCCAGTCTGTACCAGTCCCCCCGCAGCCACGGCGCCTCCCCTGGCAGCCCACCCCACCGAGGTAAGAGCAGAGTAAGGGCAAGATCCATCTGGCCCTGGCAAATTGTTCCCAGGCTGTGTTTCCACTTCTCTGCAGTCATGGGCTGCTTGAAAGGCACATTAACCCCAGGTATAATGGCATTGATTGGTATCATCAACAAAGGGAGATATTTTCAACAGAATTTGAACAGAATATGAAAAATAACCATGTACAAAGGACCTTCTTGGCAGTTCTCTTGGTCCTTTTGCCAAAGGTCCATATGATGCTCTCTTCCACCACAGAGGTGTTAGAGCCCCCCTGAGGGGATGGTATCTGGCAAAGTGCTTTCAAAAAACCGGCAGTAGTGAAGTGCAGGTTTGTAGCACAGCCTGGCAGTTGTCCCAGCCTGGACCTCTGTTAGATGGAAAACCAACAACAAATCAGCTCCACTTGCCGAGGACACTAAATTGAGGTGAGCACCGAATGAGCTAGAAACAGCAACAACAAAAATCCAAAGGATTTTATCATCTTTGTAGCAGAAGGGACATATGGTAAATAAAATTTAATGCTGCCAAATGGGGAGAGATGCACAATGACCTAGGAACCATAAAGCAAAGAGCAGCATGAATGGAAGTGAACTGGTGCGAGAGGGAGGATACTGAAGATAAGGAAACAACTGAAATCATTACAAAAGCATCAAATGCATCCATGGATGTGTGTTTGCAAAATAGCCCTAGCCCTGGCAGAGCCACTGGCATCGCTGGTCTGGTGCCACATGGAGACTGGCTCCTGCAGGCACCTATTGTTCCTGTCCCTTTTTCTCTCCCCCCTATGGATCTCTGGAGCTCCCTTCATTCTTGGCTCCCCCCCGCCGGGGCTGGAAGGGCTGTTCTGACAGGGCACATCCTCCCGATAACGGGCTGGAGCTGAACGGCTCTCCTTGTGAGAGAGTCCTCTCTGTGAGGGGTTTCATTGCCTGGACTTCCCAGTCCTCTCTTATGGCTCCTTAACTCCACCAGCCATTAGCTCTTCTGGGGCAACGGGGCTTGTCCTGAGCCTGGGTGGTGCTGGGGGTCCGAGACAGGTACAAGGCATCAGGACTTTCACCTTTAATGAATAACACCCTTTTTTTTCCCCACCATGGAAACCGCAGCCACCTTCACATTTCCCTGCAACACCACACTTGTGCCTAATTAAGCTCTATTAATACTAATGAACAGGCTCACCATAGCCCATCACTTTAGTTCTTAATCTAATGCCATGTTGTGACACTTGTTCAATGATGATTTCAGCCCATGAATCAAATCATTGTGGTTCAGCCCATATGCCCAGCTCCCTTCTCACGTGGGACCAGAGAGAAATCTAGTCCAGAAAACAGTAAAACTGGTTAAGGAGATTTTAATGAAATAAAAAAAATCAAAGGTGAGGTGTTGGTGTCCTAGTGCTAAGCATCAGTTGTGGGAAGTGGCTGGGGCAGAGGTCCCATGTGGCACAACTGAGACCTTGAGTGTGAGCATGCAGCCCAGAGGTCTGGGGAGGCCATGGTAAAGGAAAAGGGGCACAGAAAAGGAGCAAAGAGTGACACTGCAAGGGAAGGTATCTCTGATGAGGAGGCTCCCACAGTCCTTCTTTCTTTTCTTTTCCCCCTCCACATCCCAGGGATCATTTATTCTGGGAGAAGTCCCTCCTGCACCCCGAGTACTGGCTCCTGGGCTGAATGCTTTGTGTAAGGTTTGTAACTCTCAAAAACATCTCCCCTTCAGTCCCAAAGTTTTTATGGAAACAAAAATGTCTTATCTTCCTGATGTGTCCCCATTGCTTGTCACTTAGTGTTGTGGGGTGATGCATGATTTAATTCTCTCTGTATCTGCAGACAATTTGCAAACTTTCTGTTTTCCTCGGGTACCAGTTTCCCCCACTGCAACGGCCATAAAGCATCGTGTCTGTGCTGGGTGCTGGACCATAACCTCCATTTCTGCTCTCTCTTTGATGCTGTTGAATTATTCAGGTGGGAGACTCCACTGAACTCCAAAGGCTCAAATAAGAAACATAAAAGTTAGAAACTCCTAGGTTTTAAGAAGTAGTGGAAGTGAAAAAAATATTTCAGCCAGGTTGATTTATGTTTAAAATACCTAAATATACTGCTGCACTGATCGGTTTGAATTGTGTTGTCATGCTGGTTGGCAGAAAGAGATGAGATTTTTCAATATGTTAAAGTGTAAATGTTGTTAAAAACACAGTATTATAAGATTAAGATTCTGACCCTTTACGTTCCAATGATCGTAAAAATAAGACTTCCAGCCCATTAAAGAACAGCTTGCCGAGGCATTGCACTGAATCACTCCGCCACCAGGATGTTATAACCCTGTTCTGGCTTATTCATAGGCATCTGCTTATGTGGCATCTACATCAAACTGTGAATGCAAATGTAAGTCGGAGGGTTTGGATGTGCTTTAATAAACCCTGCCAGGTTCCCCCTCCTCACCTCTGAGCCTGAGGGAGAGTGTGGCTCCTGCAGCCGTAGGACACCTGGGGACTCAGTGGCCACCAGCTACCCCTGTCCCACCGCCTGTCCCAGACCTTCCCTTCACAGTTTTTTCTCTTTCTCTTTTTTCTGCTGTTGATTAAAGTTAATTAGGCCTTGCTTTTTAAAAGACCGTAAGACAAGTAGCTGCTCTGCTGTGCACATGGAGCTGTGTCCCCGAACACAGTCAGCGGTCACAGCGTGGGAACCGTGGGGTTCCCTCGGGCACCCAGTCAGGGAAATGCTTATTTCCATCTAAATATTTCAATCATCAGGCTGGGCTGTGCCCCCCTCCCTACTAAGAGGCTGCTTCTGGGTGTGGAAGAGACACCCACCACCCCAAGGACCTTCCCAGTGCCCAGGACCTGCCTGTCCCCCCTCCTCCTGCGGGTGCAGGCTGGTCCCTGGAGCTGGGCGCTGGGCTCATCTCATGGCACAGAGAGCTGGAGAGACGCAGCCTCTGATCCTTCCAGCAGTGGCAATTATTTAATCTAACGGGAAGATCCAAGCACTGGAACTTTTAAGAGAGATTTAATGTTTTATGACGGACCAAAATTGTGTAATGAAAAAGCCTGATTTTTTGTGTGGGAAGTTACTCAGAAATAAAATCTGTGCTGGTGCCTGGGGAGGCTGAGGCAGATAAGGACTGGTGCCCCTCCCTAGTCCAACCTTCCTCCCAGCCACCCTCCTTGACAGAACAGAACCTCTCACCCATCCCATCATCACCATCACCAGCACACGGGCTGGTAGTGGCACCGCAGGGGACAACAGGGATGGCAGGACAGGTCTCCAGCCAGGCTGCAACCCCAGTGCCCTCCTTGAGGACAGCCAGGGTTCATCAGAGAAACATGCAGATTCCAGCTCTTATTTGAGGCAGGTTTGAAATAGCAGTGAAGGTTATTGAAAACATAACCAAAGCTCCTCCTTATTTCATTAAATACAAATGTGAGTGGGGTCATCAGTTTTTATAGGGGCTCGTAAAGCATCCCTCTTGTTCAAATAGGCTATCAAATCACCCAAGGCTTCTCTCCGTGAGGAGTGCAATAAAACCAGAGTTTCTTCTTTAAGAAACTCATCTCAACATCATAATAAAATAACCTTAAATAATACAGTATGGAGCAGTTTTTCAATAACATAATTATAGGCTTCCATTTTTTTTCTGGCAGGTCATTTCTTGGTATCTATTTTGGATGCCATATTGCATGGGAAGGGGGTAGGGAGACAAGCACAGGAGGATTTTGAAGCATGTCCTGAGGTCACGGCAGACCACCTTGTCCTCTCCTTTGTGTGACACAGGCTTGGAGAGGCCTGGGGAAGCTGGGCCAGCCACTGCCCAGCCCTTCTGCAGAGCTGGGACAGCAGAAGGTCAGCTCTGCACTTACCAGGCTTCGCACAGGCTGCCAGCCACGTGTCTCAGCACCAGAGGTGCTGCCACACACCTTCTGCTGAGCAAACTGGCAAGCAAGGGGATGGTCAAGGTTTTAGGTGATCTTGTGTCTGCGGAGGAGGAAATTCTTTGGTGTGAGGGTGGTGAGAGCCTGGCCCAGGTTGCCCAGAGAAGCTGTGGCTGCCCCATCCCTGGAGGGGTTCAAGGCCAGGTTGGAGGGGGCTTGGAGCAACCTGGTGTGGTGGGAGGTGTCGGGTGGCACTGGGGACGCTTTAAGGTCCCTTCCCACCCAAATCATTCTGTGATTCTATGAAGGAATCATTGACATTGCACCATTGACAGTGCAAACTTGGACAGGGCAGCAGGCGTTGGTATCATTCAACCTTACAGTCATCTTCATCCTCGCTTCTGGGTGATGCAAAGCCTGGGGGCTACCCAGAAGACACAGCTGTCTCCTTCCACCACAGGAAAGTGCAATTCCTGCAGGAGCATGCACATTTTACAGACAGATTAAAACATTTAGTGGTGTATCTGTTTTCTGCTTCTTTTTTTTACGTAATTGGTGGCTGACCCGCCTGTGCCATGCTGTGTCATTAGTCCCCCAGGAAATGGATTGCTGGGCAGAGAGTGGGTGGGTGGCCAGAGGGCAATGCAAATGCTGTTTGTGTTTCAGACCTGTCACGTAAAGGGATTTTAACCCTGTGCTTATTTACCTAAGCTGTATCTCCCCTTTATTTGGAGTAACACTCTGATTTTTAACGTACAGGTGTCTGTGGGGTGTTACTGATTCCACTTGGGAATTCTAGCTTCAGCTTTAGGGAAGGTGCATTATATTTTGCACGCTTACATTTGAAGATTAATTCACAAATGCTAATTACTAGATGTTTGCAAATGGCTCTAAGTCTAAGCTACTTCAGGGCAACACATGCAAAAAAATCAGACCAGGGTGATATGATTTTAAAGCCATCTCCTACAAAACAGTCACATGCCTGGGTGTATGTACACCCCCCACTGTCCCACACACTGTACATTCGTGTAAAAAATCAATCCATGTACATCATCTGCACATGTTTGCAGATAATACAAAGTTGTGTTTAAAAAAAAGAAAGAAAGAAAAGCCTCAAGTGGCAGAGCAGTTAAGGAACTCCTAGGTGTTTTTAATAACATTGATCAGACCAAATGAAAAAAGCCAGAGCAGTGGGAGACAGGAGCAGCCAGCAGATGCTGACATTCTATCACAGCAGACACATATTGACTAGCGGTCTGAACAAGTCACTCACTCATCAGCGGCCAGCCTGATTGAGTTGCCTGCAGCCAGTAAATGAGCCTTCCATCCACTGTGGGTCGAAATGAACTGCAATCTTTTCAGACCTCGTTGTTGGCCAAATGAGAGATTTAAAACCCCGGAGGACTCCAAATGAATTTACCAAGGAGCCACAGTGACTAACAAAGCTACAATACATCAGAGCGCGGGGCAGTGGGTATTGCACTTACTGCTGGGTGATCAGCACTGGGTATTACACTGCCTGCTCGGTGATCAGCTGCGCTGAGCAATGCAGAGGTAACCAGATTAACCAATGCGAGGTGTGTAAACCTTTTATGGTTTCTTTAAGGATTTAAAGATTTTGATGAGAAAACACTACAAGTTTCCCAGGGGAAATTTGCTGTTATTGATTTAATGTTTGCTTGCATGCTACCTGTCAATTTTCCAAGAGCTTCAGCAACAAAATTCTTATTTGATATTTGACAGACCTCTTGCTGGTTTGCATGAGCAGAGCAGTGGTGTGCGGCCAGGCAAAGGGAAAGAGAGGCAGAGGTGCTCTGCAGCCACCCTCTGAACCAAGACCCAACCTCAGGCTAAAACCAATTCCAGGACCAACTACAAGCTCCAAACTCTTCAGAAGACAGCTACAAACAGACCAAACTGGCTGATTTGTCACTCAAAGGAGCAAGTTTCTATCTTTTTTAGGGTCGGGTTTGACTAAACATCCCACATGTCCGTGCTAACACATGTACGTGATCGTGATGGAAGAGGGATTTCACTTACTCTTCCTCCTGACAGACCCAGATTAGAAATTTCAGGTTTCTCAGGTCCATTCTGGCATCCCAGAAGAGTGTTTGGTGGACTGAAACCAGAAGTATAAGTGGAGCACACAACACCAGTGGGCTCAACCGAAGGCATCAGAGAACTCCAAGTAGTCAAATGCTGAGCTTGATCTGAATCCAGTACAAAGACTTGAAGTGAGAACAATTCTTCCCTCCCAAGTCACCTGTGGGTATGAGAAGGGATTTCTGGGGTTTCTCTGTTTGAAGGACCCAGCGTGCCTGGGAGGAAGGCAGAGCGCTCTTTGTCCAGCTTCTGCCTTCTGGAGACCAGCACCACTCCCCTGGGCAGTGATTATTCCACTGCTAACATTTTCATGATAACAAATTGTTCTCTAGCTGGGGAGACAAATGCAATGCTCCTTCCCTCTTACAGCTAATTCCTCCCCCTGCTCAGGTGCTGACCTGCTGTCTCCCTTGCTCAAGGAAAGCACCGTCTGTAATGATTCAGGCCAGACCCCACTCCCCGCTCTCCCTCGGTGCTCTCTCCAGTCAGTGCACCCCCAGCACCACACAGTTCTCTTCTTGGGATACTTCATTCCAACTGAATGTAGTAAAATGGTTTGTCATCTTCATTTTTTTGCTGCAGTGTCCTGGAGGAATATGCTACAAAATGCCTTCAGCAAGAGCTTCTAATCTGGAAGAGTCATTTCTCCCTCTGCCTCTCGCAGTACAGGAGCAATGCAGTGGTTGCTGGCTGGAAAATTAGCCCAGGGAACTCTCTCCTCTGTCTGTCTCTCACCTCATTAGACTACTGAGAGAATGTAATTGTAAGTCTCTGAGGCTTTCTCCTTGCAGCTGATGGGGGCTTGTGCTTCACAAGGACCAGTGGAGAGCAAACCCCACACCTTGACTGTCCACAACACACCTTAGCCAAGCTTCCACTGGTGTGACACGTCATCCTGCATGACCAAGGTGCAGGTGGGTCGCCCCACACCCTGCTGTGGCTGCCACCCCCTCCTGGAGCAGCAGGTCCTTGTGCCACCTTTGTCCTTGGACAGAGACCCACATCCCAGCAGAGGCGCTGCAGAGGAGGGTGCCCACAGGGATTGGCACAGCAGGGCCTGGCCATCACCTCTGGCTGCCAGAAGGACCTTCTCCATCAGGAAGGTTGGTGATGGCAGGGCAGACACTGGCTGGAGAGGCAGCAGAAAGAGCCACCGCTGGGGCTGGCTGTCCCTGTCCTGTTGTGTAGAGACCTGCCCGGACCACAAGCCCTGGCTGTGCCCATGGCCGTGCTGGACACCACGGTGGGGGTGGCTGACCACAGGTGCCAGTGGGCAGGGACCGCACATGGCCATGTGTCCATGGGCATTGCCCAAGGGGGTTTCCCTCTGGGGGGTGAGCAGTGTGGGGATGTCCATGCTCTGCAGCCCTGCAGCCAGACCAGGAGCAGCCTCTCCGGGAGCCGAGAGGTGCCCAGGCACAGGGCTCCGCTGGGAGGAAAAGGAACCATGCACTGCTCCATCTGCTGCCATCACCAGCTCCTCTGCGGTCAAATACTCCTGGTGCCGTGATGGTCCCACCAGCGTGGGGGCTACAGGGAATCAGAGAAACTCTTCAATATTGCTGTGTGCCTTAAATCTCAGTCCGCAGCACCAGTCCTCTCACTGTTATGACTGTATCTTCTTTTTCTGGGATATTCCACCCCAGATTAATTTCCCCAAATGCTTTACCAACCCTCTGGTTGCTAATTGCAAGCACCGAACATTTGCTGGGAAGTAAAGCCACGAGTCCAAATAAAATGGAAAATCTCTGCACGTGAAATCCAAAATAGAGAGGGATGTTATTTACCCCAGACTCCTGACGTACACACGTGTGCGTGTGGATCTGGCGAGGTTAACAGAGATTAATACACAGAGGCTGTTTTTGGTGTAGAATGGGAAATGCTGAGGCTGAGTCTACCAACCTCTTCAGAAATAACATGTCTGCCTTGTATTTTAAGGCAGGAAGCAACGCCTCAGCTGAAATCACTTAAACAAAAAGATTGCAGTGAGGGGCATAATGCAAGAAAGTAATAAGGTTTAAAACAGGTCAGAGCCCTTTCCCTGCTCCACTGCTCCTGAGTGAGATGCATTATTTAATGGTCTTTGGTCACCGCTGATATACTGTTGATGAAATAGATGATTTTGTTCAAAAGAGCATTAGAGAAGAAATATACAATACTGCATTACATTCCGGCACAGTTCTCTCTCTGGTAAAAGCCGATAGATTGAAGGTTTTTCCTCTTGACAGGAAAGCAAAGCAGTTGAAATGAAAAGTCTTATGAAATGGCAAATACAAATGGTAATAATGCCACCATATTCAAAATTAAATTGTTGTAATTTTAGTTTCTGAGCATGGCAAAGTAATACAATATTCAGTACGGGCTTGGGGAGCAGAACCCTTTGGCAATAACGACACTGTCTCATGAGCTAACCAAACAATCTTTTATAAAAATGTAGAGTCTGATGGGTCTCTCCATCAACCATAAGAGCTGTTGTGCTGTGGGTACCCCGGACATGGAGCGTACGGGCTGCAGTGCAGTGCTTGACCTAGAGATGTCTCTCCTAAAAGAAAAAAATGCTTTAACTGTCCAAATACGTGGAATTAGAGAGGGCATCAATGGCAGTCACGGCTGCACCTCAGTGGTGTGGAGGCTGAAGCCGCCAGGCGCAGTGCTGGCTGTGGGGCCGCTCTGGAAAGCCCCCGCAGCACCGCTGATTAGCACCAGGGTGCCAGGGGGGCAGTCGGGGCCTGTCCCCCCTTGGCTGCTGCTCAGCAAGTTTGCGGCACCAGGAGCCTCCCGATCCCTGTAGCAAATGGACAAGTGTCTGCCTTTCCCACTCTTCTTGCCTCTCCAAGCCACTGCAAATAGCTCTGGGTATTGAATCTCTGTATTGCATCTGCACCATGTTTGAATAGCCTGCTGACCTTTCCCAGTAATGCCTCTTTTATAACCTTCATCTTCTGCCGGGGTTAACGCCATCCCTGTACTTACAGACCAAGAATTCAATGTGTAATGATAACATGGAGCCCAGCTTTCCAGCCATGCAATTATTCTCTCCGTGCCCCTGTTTACGCTGTGACTTTCATCGTGGTTAAATGCTGCTATTTTCTTTTGCCAGGCCCTGGGAGAGACTTGAGTTTGCCCTCGACAGGTTCAAGTCTCTTCTGCCAACAAAAAGATATTACAATGCATATAAATAATGTGTCTCTCAGCACAGGCTTCAGCTGGGGGGGGACCCAGATCCTTGCTCAAAGCGGCGCTGGGAGTGGGGGGCTGTGGGAGCTGTGGTGGCCCCGACCCCGGGGAGGGCAGCGTGTGGCACCGCCAGCAGCCGTAACCCATCCCTGGGGATCTTCTGGAATGACCTTATGGTCAGAGGGAGTTCCCTAGAACAGGGGTCACCCCACTCCTCCTCTCCGTGGCGATACCCCCAGGTGCTACATCGGTGCCACGGGCAGCAGCGTGACCAGCAAACACGGCATTGGGCCAGCACGGCTCCAGGTCCAGCACTGGCACGCCCTGGGGCTGGGCGCCCCCCGTGCCAGGCAGCCCGGCTCCACAGGGACAGGCACCAGGCGCACCATCCATTACCCGGTAATGGGGGGAAAGCAGCAAAAATGGCAGTGAGGGAAAGGAATACATCACTGGTAATTATCTCTAACCAGAAATCTCCTCCACTGCTCCAAGCCCCATCATTCCAGCCCTATTCTAATAAAGTGACACCTTTTTAATTATGGTAAGGACAAATCTGAAATTCCGGTAAGTAATTAGCATACATAATTTGCCATCTCTGACACAATGTGACTTTATCACAGACTACCTCGGTGCATGGGAGTGCAAGGCTGCTGTATATCCCGTTTTAATTTTAGAGAAACCCAAACTGTCCATTTATTTTTATTACAATGTATTTCTCAAGTAGTTGAGTGGACAGCACTGAGAGTGCTCCGAGAGTGCAAATAAACAGCAGCAGCCTTGGAATGTTAAATTTAAGGGTTGTTTTCAAGAACAGGACACTTAATTTAACAATAAACTATGTTTTTATGTACCTCCATGATACCCACTGTTACTGAGAGCACAAGCTGGCTGGGCCCATTTTTAGGTGCACAGGACCCACTGAGCCATTTAGCCTGGTTTATTTTCAATGAAAAGGAAATGTCCATCAAACCGAAAACCACTTTCACGTTGCAATCAAATTATTTATTTGCCCTTCCAAAGGCTGCTTCCAGTTTTATTGTCTTTTCTCAGCTCTCCCCTGTTATTTGCATGTGCGCTCCAAGGGTGGTGCTTGGTTGTAGTAATGGGCAGAATATTAAAACCTGTAAACTGTGGCTATGAGAGATTTTTCTTAAAGAATCGTAATCTTTTGCAGCAGTCAACACACGATGTGGTAAGGTTCCTATTTTCCCTGTGACTCCCAGGGCTAATATTCCTGCAGCTAATATATTTTGAGAAATGTTTACTCCGGGCTAAATCATGAATATTTTAAATTTGAGCCCTGCTGTCCAGTTGTGATTAGTCAGAGGAGCTGCCTGGTTTTGTTTCTCCCTGATGAGTGGGCAAGTGCCCCTCACCTAAGTGCTTGTTTATGGGTAGGAGGGTTTGATAGCTGAGGCACTAAGACTTGCAAAATAAGCCGGGTTATCGGGGTGCGCTCCTGTGGGTGTTTGCAGATGGACCCACCTGCCCCTGGAAGCGTCAGCGGCTGAGACGGCGGCAACTGCTCGGGAAGAGGGAAACAAAACCCATCTGAGGGATGAAAAGCATGAACAAAGCTTGAACTGAGCTGCTTCAGGCTGGGAAATACCAGCTGTGTGGTACTCTCAGCAGAGCCTGGAAAGAGGAGGGTGATGTGGCTGGGCAGAGGGAGAGGGGTTGCCAGGGGCACTGGGCAGGAGACACAGGTTGTGCGAGCCCGGCCGGGCTTCAGACGGCCACCCAGCCCCACTTCCTGCCGTCCTCATGCCGCCAACATCAAATATATGAGGGCAGTGTTGTATGGCGAGTGGGACAGGAGCTCCGCAAACAGGACAACAGCAGCAAAGAGGGCTGGTGGTGCCACGGGGAGATGTGCCCCACAGCCCACGGCCACTGCCCACAGCACCGCATTGCTCTGCGACTGTGACTATCCATCAAGATCTAGCAAAAAGAGCCATCTTGGGCTGGCAGCATCTGTTTGCGTTAGTTTGAAAGCCAGGATAAAACATTCCTCATCAATAATTAAGTCATCAGGGCACACTCACAATGAGAGCAAATTGTCCTGCGCTGGTGCCGGAGGATGGCTGTGCCCAGGGCGAGGGGTCCCTGGTAGGCAGAGGACCCTGGAGGTGGTGGCACCAGGAGGTGCTGGGTGTCCTGGTGTGGCTGGGAGGCTGTGCCCACACCGGGCTCTCCCCTCCCATTAGAAGGGCATCAAGTGCAGCGACTGCAACAGCCCTCTAAGACTGGTCGGACATTTCTCGTGAATAGCTCTTTGTTCAGGTAACGAGCACGGGGGAGGCACACCAAACACACAATAGTCCCAGGATGATAATCAGTCGGGAGATGGGAATGTCTGGAGCCTCCGCAGAGCAGGGGGACCTGAGCTGGTCCTAGACGTGATGGAGGTTTCACGGGACTTTTCACAGTCCAGGCTGGACTAAAGGAGGGGGTTTCTGTAGGTGTGTGTTGGGCTCCTGCAGCCCTGATGGGAGAAAGCAGAACACAAACTTTTATTTTGGGAAGGTAGCTTTCAGTCACCGCCTGTCTCAACACCTTTGGAGCATATGGTAATATCAACATGGATTAATTAATCAGTTCAGTGTGATGTGACCCCCTCACATGGCACACCTCCATGTTCACACACAAACGACACCCCCCAAGGAGCCCAGGAAGCTGGGGGGCAAAGACCTGCTTTCACATTTACTGCTATTTGAAAAAGGGCAGGACATATTTGAAGTTTCTCTTTTGAAATATGTTTTGGAGAAAATGTCCAGCTATTGTAGATTCCCAATCACATCCAAACCAAAGCATTTTCAGAATATTTTTTTTCCATCAGCAGTATGAAGGGGGGCTTCTGCCCAAGTTGGGACACTCTAAATATTACAGCTTCCTTGTCAGGGTCAGCTGTGCTGCCGACAGCCATGGCAGGCGTTCGGGGTGATGGTACCTGAATCAAGCACCATCCTCGCTCTCCCTCACTGACGCCCGCATCCCTCACCCCTGCCCTCCCCTCACCCAAACCTCCTCCCGTGGCACACTGGGGCAATGCTGTGCTGGTCCTCCCAGCCATCCCCTGGCCAGCGCCGCCCTCCCGAGCTCACCGCGGCACAGGGCTCCAGATTTGTCTTTTCTTGTCTGCATTAGCGAAAGGAAGATGCATTAATAAGGCCGGGAAAGCAGGTTCGGTGGCAGCCTCTCTCTGCTTGAGGAGGAGTGATGGCTGCGCAGATCGCTGGCAGGCAGGAGGATATAACCCTAATGTCTGCACCTCAGGACATGCCATTAAAAAGGCATCTGCACTGACACAGATCTGTTGTTTATCAATAACCTGACAAGCTTTTCCCCTGCAGCATGGAAACACCTACACGGACGGCAGATAACCGATGGGCGCGGGCTGTGCCAGCGGCCCCGGTCGCCACACACCAGTGGTGCCCGGCCCGTACCCAGCCCTGCAGGCAGCACCAGCAGAGCATGACCCCCCCCCCCCCCGAGCCCCCGCACCCCTGGGAGCTGCCGGAGCAGCAGCGGGTGAGCCCTGCTGTGAAAGGAACAGGGTGGGAGGGATGTAAAACGTGCTGCAGGGGTTGTTTGCTGTTCAGTGCTTCTTTTAGGGAATTTTTTCTGGCATTTTATGTCAAAGAGAACTTTTACATGTAAAAACTGAGCTGAATCAAAAGCAAAAGGTGGTGAATTTTCCCAACCCAAACACTTTCAGATTCATAAATCACAGTTTTCTGTCTGGTTTTGTCCTTTTTCTTCATCCATACAAGTAAATTCTTTATCTGATCTAAAGTGTTTTTTCCCCAGCTTCCATCTTTTCCCAAACTGGAAGAGCCATATGTTTTCAGGTGGGCAGTACAGGAAGAGGGCTCGCCTGGGCAGAAGTCGTCCCACCAGAGTGTCCCTCTGCATTTCCCAGGGCCTGGGCTGCCGGGGAGGATCACGCTCCCCATCCCACCTCCTCCCACCCTCGCTTCATAATTCGCACGGTGCAAAAATCCTCTGGGCGAGAACAGTCGCCACTTCAAAGGGTCTGAAAGCATCATCGCATCGCTTCCCAGGTACCACCTCCAGCCTGCACCTTGGCACAGAACCACAGACCATGTCTCAGACTTGCTCTGGGGGGGCTGTTCCGTCCCCTCGCTCTCACGGACGGTGCCTCCTCGGCTCATCCTCTGCGTACCACCAGGCTGGGCATCGTGTGGCGTGTCCTTCCCTCCAATACTCAAATGAACCAGCACTGCCTCAGAACTTCAGATTACATGTAGCCTTAGTTAATTAAATGTAAAATCATTGGAATAAAATTATCCTTTCATTAGAAATTAACTCACTGCTTAAGACTTCAATAATTACTTTTTTCTTCCCAAACCACATACAAAATGGTCAGTTAAACAGTATGTAAAAAAAAAAAAAAGTTTAATGACCGCATAGCAATCAAGATTACTATTATTTAAGCACAAGCTATTAACATGTGCAATGAGGTATTAGCTAATAAATTATCTTTATAAAATTAAATTGTAATTTTATCACAAATTTTACAGAGGTTATGGTTTTTAATGGCTGTATTTAGTTGTGGCACTGAGCGTGCTGCTTTCCTTCATTACTTCATTAACACTTTGCATTTATACTCTTTCTTCTTATTATTTTAATTTAGGAACAGGCATAATTGATTTATTTCTTGTCTCTGTGGGGAGGCACTTGGTCTCTGCCATTGCACAAGGCCAGGGGTCACCCCGGACCCGGGGACAGCCCATGCCCTTGCTTTTCCTTTGGACAGGGAGGGGTGCTGGGGCACCGCGGGGAAATCACCACTGGCCTCGGTCCTCCCAAGCCACGAGTCCCAGCCCAGATGGGTGTCACGGCCAGCCCGGGGTCGGAGAACAAGCCCCTCTGGGGTCCCCTTCCCTGCAGACACCCCGCCGGCGGCTCTGAGATGGGGGCTCACAGAGCTCTGTGCCGCTGCTCCTCGGCTCGTGCACCCCTCTGCGATGTTCACCCGGGTCTGCGGGAGGGCGCAGGCGGGAGGAGAGGCTCCGTGCCCTCTGCCAGCCATGGGAAGCCAAGTGGTGTGTGGGCAGCCTGGTGGCGAGAAGGGTCCCATCGGAGCCCGGCTCCCGCACCGTGGCCAGAGCCGTGGCTCCGCTCCGGGCTGGGGGCAGCGGCCGCCGCCACACACTCCCCTTATAAACTTCCTCCACAAGTTCCCCGCAGACAGATATCCTTGAGACTCACCTCCATCTCCCGCTCAGGTCACAGGGAGATTTAGAGATGGGGAGCTGTAGTTAAGGTCCAGATCTGCTATCTGAACTTGAGTGATGGAGGACACATTCCCGGGACATGTTTATTGTCACCCGGCGGCCCGCAATCCCGCTCTCGCGGAGCCACCTCCATTCCCCGTATAATTCATGGTCTGACTCTGTGGTGGAGTGACTGATAAGGCCTTCACGCCGGGCTTGCTGGCCACATGTCTCAAGGAGACTCCAGAGGAGCTTCGGCACAATATAAATGTGGCTCCGTGTCAGCCTCAAACCCCTGGAAAATTCCCTGTCTCGAGAGTGCAGCATTTTAAGTAATAAAACCATAGAGAGATTACAACAAAATGTGACAGGAATTTATAGCCCTCTGCATGAACCTTTTACCTTAAGATGGAACAAAGTTGAGGGAAAAAAATTGCGTGGTTCACATAGGTAACCTTTCCAACAAGCTCTCCTCAGCTCCTGGCCCCACATTCCTCTTTGCTGATTTAATAGCAGGAAAAAAGCCGCCCGACTGAAGGCAGGGAGCTGGGGAAGCAGGCAGCACACCAGGCTTTTGTTGCTTCAGCCCTTGTTGCTTCCTCCCTGCCTGATGCTGGATGGTTTCCCAACGAAACTGGGGCTCTGCCAGGCCCCTGCCAGCCCCCGAGTTTGCTGTGGGCTGGGTGGAAACCCCTGCTCCCTGGCTTTGAAACCAGCCCCAGCCCAGCCAGGCTGGCTCACAGGGAGGCAGGCAAAGGACTTCTTTTTCCTTTTGTTTTATTTTCCCTTGAGAGACACCAAAAATCCTACAGCACCTATAGTTTCTAATGAAAATAAGGGCCAAGCAAGGGCTTCTGTGTACCCACTCCCTAACGATACGGGCTGTGCCTCTAAGTGCTGTGTCCCCTCATACTGGGAGGCGTGTGTTTTTATTGCCCGTGAAAGGGTCATGTAGCATAGCTAAGCAGATTCCTGGCTCTCCCTGATACTGGATTTACTGCCACTTTCAGCAATAAAGGGTGGAATTAATCCTGAGTTTACTAATCCAAAGAGTAAACAATATCCAGTGGAGACACTCAGGCAAGATAAATGCAAGGGAGTTAAAAGCAAACGGAGGGAAATCATTCTGCTCCAAGCTAAGGAGTCATCTGAGGAGCATGAAGCCTCCACACACAGTATTATCAAATTGTTAATAAATGTTTCCAAAGTCTGTAATATTGGGAAGTTTTTCTTTCCGATTCATCACAATTGGGGATTTTATCTATGAAGCATGGTTGGTGCTGGGCAGTAATTTCATATCATCCAATCTGTCAGTTAAGGTAGCACCAGTCAGAAGGACTGACCGTGGCTGCTGATACCAGCTTAAGACTTTGGAGACTAATTTCATCTTATTTATGTAAAGCACTTAACTTTTTAAAATTCCCTGATACAGCCTATGGAATTAAATAAATTCTATGACAGTTTCTCCTCAAAGGTTCCAAAGCTTTACAAATTATTTATACTCTATTTGCAAAAACCAGGGAAGACACAGCAACCATCCAAGCGTCTCTGCTCAGGGGTCAGGAGGCCCCTCGTAAACAGCTTCTTCGGCAGTTGTGTGGTGTCCGGGCTGCACACCCTGCGCCAGCACTGGCCTATCCAGTGGGTTCTGCCACTTAGTCCCCGCAAGGACCTCAGTTCCTTTTAATTCCTCATTGCCCATTACAGACCTGGGCTGTGCTGGGGCTGTGGGCAGCAAGCGGTGTCCACCCAGCACGTCACCGCTCCCTGCACCGTCCCTCCGGAGCTGGGTGTCCTGCAGTCCCCACCGCCCGAGGACTCTGGAGCCCAAGCCCCTTGTCCTGCCCAAAGCCTTCCCAGGCACCAGGTACCTGTGCAGGGAGCTCCAGCTGCTGGGGACGGCATCGCAGGGGCCACTGTCACCGGTATAGAGGGGGGACAGGGCTATCTCCTCCCCCGTGAAGGGTCACTGGCCCCAGACCAGCCTGTGCCCATGGCCAGGGAGTGCCAGGGCTCGCATGTGCCCCAAGAATACTCAATTTCTCCCCAAAAATATCCTGTCTGTGCTGCAAAGGAGCAGCAAGAGATACTGCATGTTTTCTCCTGTCATTTTGTAAAACTTGGGGCTAAATCTCAGAGGGCAAATTAAAGTTAACTGTGCAACGGATGCATTTCTCTGGTGCTCATTAAACACCAAACACCGCGCTGTGTGTGGCATCAGACAGAGCTTGTGCTGCAACAAAATGACAGACACACCCCAAGAGTAAAGGGAGAAGGGGGCACACAGTCCCTTAAGGTGCATGCCCCAAAGCATAATAAAATAAAATAATCAGTCCCACTAGTTCTGCCAAGGGAGAGACTCTGCACGAACTGAGCGTGGAGGGAAGTCGCGTCTCAGCCTCAGGAAAGAGCTGAGGCTCCCGAGAAGCACAGGGAGGATGGAACCACTGCTGAAACTTCTGTCCCCAGCACAAAAACCTCACACCTTCAACAACACTGCATTCCCATGCAGTATTTTTGTACATATTTTAAATTATCTTGGGTCACTCTTGAGCTTGTTAAATAATTAAAGGCAGGAATGCATTATTTACTGTGCTTTTAGTGCACCAGACCCACGGCTTCTCTATGGTTTTGGTCCAGAAGGAGCCAGGACAAGGCCCTGGGAGTACTTCAAGAGCAGTGATTAGTGGGGCACAGCACAGACCTGCATCACTGCTTTTATTTGTGAGTCAGAAATAATATTTGAATGCTAATTTTACTGGTTAATACATTTTAAAAAAATTAATTTCTATTTCCACAGACAAGTGTTTCACAGCTACCAGGTACAGCAGAGTGAAGTCCGACTGGTTTCAGGGGGCGTTTTAACAACAGCATCCACAGGCTTGTTCTGTCTATAGATCACTGGAGTGATGTAGGAACAGACCGGACTGGGCTGGGGAACCCCTTGGAGCACAGCAGCTCACTGGTGAGGATGGGCACGCTGGCCACCCTTGTCCCGAGGCCCATCAGAGCTGTCCCACTGGTAGCTGACGGTGAGTGACCCCCCCCAGCTCTGCTGCTGCCAGCTCTGGGCCTGCATCTGTAACCTTATTGTCATAATCTGGATTGTAACCAACTTCCTTCTGAACTCAAAAAAAAAAAATGGAAAGGGTGGGGGAAAAAATCCTGAGGAATGAAATCTTCTTCCCATGGAAGAATGTTTTAATTCATCATACTCATGCAAGAATAAGTTGGTTCAGTAAAGAAAAGAGTACAAATTATCAGCCCTTCAAAGCTTTCCCATTTAACCACTTTATTGCAATACAACTGCCCATAACATTTGCTTTTAAAGCCCATGATGCTGAGTGTAGTTATTACATTGCATACATAAAAGATGTTTACAATTTTTTATATATATGTAAAATGTTGATCCCCTGGGCCACATTGATTTGTGCTGGCTTCACGGCTGGGTTGGTGCGGGAATTTCCCAAAGAGATGTGATTAGGCTGCAGGGAACTTTCATTCTTTTTTCCTTTTTTAATCTCCTGCTTACCCATTTTAAGGGCCTGTCTCGTATTCCATTTACGTCAACATTTCCGGGGTGCTGGGAGCGCGGAGCACGCGGCACACGCAGCCTCACACGCTTCATTTCCATTTCTGGCTGCGGATGAAGTTGGGTTGATTTATTAGTTCTTGGTTGCTTTGATAGTGGAAAACAGAACTGGGACAAATGCACTAATTAACAGGGGGTCAGCAGTGGGGGGGCGGTGCAGGACGGGACCGAGGCAGGGGCTGGGCCAGGAGGGCAGAGCTACCAGGCGGGTACCACAGCTCCGTCCCCTGTTAGCGGTAATACTCACAGCTCTTTGGGGTTCTCTGTCTCCTCTGGTCCTCAGAAGTTGCTCTGGGACCTTGTCCCTTTGCCCTGAGCAGGGACACAGGCAGCATCTCCAGCTAGTTCACGTGGTGGGGTGGCAGAGACCCCCAGCACAAACACCTCTGCAGGGACAGAGTTGCCAGGACAGGCCACCCAGCATGTCCCCTCTGCCAGGGGCACTGGGTGTGCTGGAGAGGTCTGAGCCTGTGGAGAATTCTGGAAGAAGCTTCCATTTTCATAAAGCAGAGACATAAGCAACTGAAAGGACAAATAATTTCCCAGTAATTTGTTTTATAATGAACAGCGGGTTGTAATTAAGATGGTATTCATTTTAAAGAAATTAACTGTTCTCCAACAGAGAAGGAAAAAAAGTGGTTTATAGTTTCAATCTTCAAACTTTGACAAGCTAATCTTTAGAGTAGAATAATGATGGGGAGAAATGTTAGAGATTTCTCATAAAAACTCATGGAAAAATGAAGAAACACCAAGGAAGCGGAAAGTATCCAAGTGGTGGGTCTGGGTGGGGGAAGCGGGGTGACCTGCAGTCTCCTCGTGCCCCCAGCCCCTCCAGGAGCACCCCCGGCTCCGGCCCAAGGGTATGAGCACAAGGGGCAGTTCTGGCAATGGGCTCTTTGGGGAATTGCAGTGCGTGTAAATATAAGCAGACAAATTTACAGTTAATGCGGCAGCAACATTTGCACTGCTTTTCCCTTCGGAAAGAAGAGCAGAGGGGTTTTATCTGTATGTTATACATTTTTAAAAGACTCTAAGTGTGATCCAGGATATTAGACAGTCTTCAGCTTTGCACAGGTATCTGGCAAAATGGTTTAAACATTTATTAAATATAGAATGATAAAATACCTTGAAGATCACATCCAATCAACACAGTTTCTGCTGTGGAAAATCATGTCTCATTAATCTGTTAGAATACTTTGAACCTACCAATATATAAATGGATAAAAGAGAATATCTTGACATATTTTTAGACTTTCAAAAGGCTTTTAATGAGGTCTTCCCACAGGATTTCTTAGGAAACAAGATAAAAATGGGGGTAAGAGATACAGTAGCATTATGAATCAATAAGATAGACTAAGGAAGGAAACAAAAGTGGTAGATAGTCTTTTATTAATCAATGTAAAGGGTCAGTAGTGGTGTGCTGCATGGTTACGCACTCAATCTAATGGCATTAATATATTCATTACCAACCTGGAAAAGGAAACAGTTGTATAGATTAGCTAAATTCAAAAAAGATGTCAGAAATTTAGAGAAATTTGGCAAAGGCAGAGGAATGGAGGATGTGTAGCCAGGGAAGTTTGATGTTGATAGGCACAAATGCTCTAAAGATCAGAACTTCTCCAGCATGCCACTGGCTCATTGCAGAGACCTTGAACAGCGTGTGTTCAAAGCCCAATGGCAAACCAGGTGTCAGTGGCTTGGAGGAGCAGGAATGAGAAGGCACAACAAACACTAAACCAGCCGGGTTTGAGTACCTGGTACTGTCCCTCTCTGGATGTGGTGGGTGGCACTGGTGTGCAGTGGCCAGGATATAGCTACTGGTGGCCAAGAGAAAGCAGAGGTGAGGAGAATCCCTGTGCATCTGACAGTCAGAAATGAGTTCTGTGTTATCTGAAGGGATTGCTCTGGGTGAGGGGAGGCTTGAACCCTGTGGCTGCAAGTATGCAAAACCCTACACTAGCTGTGTGAACACCAGCATGGGGAATTGATCTATACATTTTAGGAATTATAAAGCTTAGTGCTGCATATTCAGTTTTTCGGATAGTTTCTCTTATTGCTGTTCTGGAAATCCATTCCAATTAGATCCCAATATTCAGGCTTCCAATCCCAGCACAGGGTGCAGCGCAGAGCGGTGACACTGAGTGGTCCCTGCAGTCTCACAGCATGGCTTACGTCCCCAGGCCTCGGATAATAACCATGCCTCTCATGAAGCTCCAGCTCCAGTGCCTTCAAATTAGATCTCAGTACTAAAAAAAAACCACAAACCCAAAAGGTAAAAGGAGGAAAATCAATGTTCTCTCAGTGAAAACCCTTTTCACACTGCTTGCTCAGCTGCTGGTGCTGCCCTTTCCTCGTGCCCTGCTCTGGCTGGTGCCGCACGGGCTCCGGTCCCGGGGCCAGGTCTGGTCTCCAGCCGGGGCGTGGGGCTGGGGGTGTCGCAGGGCCCGGGGATTGGCAGTCGTTTGGAGGCACCTGTGGGGAGAAATGCAGGCAGCTGTTCTGCAACAAGGGGCCGAGCTCACTATGGGTTTCACTCATCTCTTCCACATCACCGCGGTGGCAGAGGGGCACTGGCCCAGCTGTCCTTCCCCTTCTGTGCAGTACCCACGGGTGGCACGACCACGAGGTGTCCCTGCCCTTCCCTGGGGTGGCAGCGTGGTGGTCATGGCAGAGCTGGCCCCGGCAGCACCCACAGGACTCTGCCTGGCACCAAACCCAGCCCGGCGTGCGGAGCACAGGCAGCTTAATTGTCTTGTTAAATATAAATGGGCTGGTGATTTCTTAAAACTGGAAGAGTGTGGAAAGCCATTGCGAGGACGATAATACTAGTGGTATTTAAAAATTAAAATCTGCTGTAGCCAATCATAGCAGCGGCAGCATTTGTCCTTTGGAGCCTGACTTTGATAGTCACTCATGGATGCTATAAACACAGAGGCTACGCTTGCAGCTAAGCAATAAAGTGACTGGTGCATTTCTTTTTACTTTATACACCATTGTATTGATTTTGTAGTTTATTTTTTCTTGGAGGAGAAACTAAGGCATTGTGATTTCATTTAGGTACTGCATTATAATTTCCCCGATGATTTTGTCAAATGTTCCTGAAGGAGAACACCTTCTCACAGTGAGCAGGATTCAAAGACGCAGAGCCGACTAATCCATACCTAATTGGATGAAATCGTTATGCACTTTCCCTCCTTTTGGAGGTTTTTTCAGAGTTCCTGGTTCCTTAGGGATCCTAAAAGCCACTGAAGAGGTTATTATAGTATGTCCTCGGGGATGTTTAATACCCTAGCCCTGTTCAGACATGCAAATAATCTAATTCAAAAGCTTCCTAATTAGCAAGCCAGCTACAGTTCTGGATAAGGGGGGGGGGGGAGAGAGAGAGATATTTAAAGGACTGTGCTTTTTCCTTTTATAGGCTGCTATTGTGCAAAAGGCAGCATAATGGATAAAAAGTAATTGTTCTGATTTTAATTGCGATCCACTATTTATAGTTTTGTTCTGTCATCTGAATAATGAGGGGATTTTGTTCATAGAGCTGTTCACTAAACACGCTGCAACTTCGTTTACAGAATGCAGTGGGCACCCAGCGTTTCCTCTTGGAAGCACAATCTTGCATAGCAGAGATGGTCCAAGTAAAAGATGTTAAGCTCATTAATGAATTAGCCATTTAATTAACATAATTAGGGATAATTATTTTCTTTTAATCTATTGCCAATTTTAGGACAATTAAACTAAACAATGGTAAAGCAGATCAGAGGGTCCTGTGCAATCCCTGTAAAAGCTCTTGCCCTAAATAACACATTATTAAATATTAGGGATGGGGAGGCAGAGGGGCACAGGCTGCCGGTCCCCTCCCCAGCCGTGATGCAGAGCGATGACAGTGTGTGACCCCTGCTCTGTCGAGGAGCACCCTGGTCACTGCAAAGGGCTTCTCCCAGGGCTGCATGCGATGGGACCGTCCCCCCCTGAGGGGGCATCCTGCCTTTCCGAGAGGGGACATTGGGATGCAGACCTTCTTACCTCTGTGTCACCAGCTCACAGCCCAGCTGTGCTGCCAACTCCAGACAAGTATGAAATTTATAAAGACCTTGTCAGACAGCTGGTATGAAAGCACACGGATTTGTGTGCTGGTTTGGTTTTTTTTCATATTCTTTAGGAATAAAATGTAGTGAAAACTAAACAGAAGGCTGGAGCTGAGCCTGTGTCTGTGTGGAGCAGAAAGGTCCATGCTGCAGGAATGTCACAAAGTCTGGAAGATGCTGGGCTGGTGGCTCTCTGGGCGGCCACATCTCTGCCCTGAAGGGTCCCTCCTGCACCTTTGGCTGCCACTGCAGTAAGTGCCACCACTGGCATCAGACACTACTGTCTGAATAATTCTAATGACCAAAAGTTTAGTCTTTTTTAATAGTGGACTGCATTAGGCAATTTACCTGTAGGTCTAACTACAAGACCTGTCTGCAAAGTGCCCAAAATTCAGTGGCTTCCATTTGCCTCTAGTGCTTTCTCAGGAGCAAAAAAAAAGAAAAAAAATTAAATAAAAAGTTTTAAAGTCTGAAGCTACTCCTCTGCCTGACAAACCTCAAGTGCTGGGGCTTTGTAAAGTCTTGCCCTAACTGCAGTGCTCGGGGTGTGCTGCCAAAAGGCTGAAAGGACACCGTGTGCTGCAGGAAAGACTGCGCAGGGGAAGGAGCAGGGGACAGGACGGTCTCCATCTCTAACAGGGAATCCGTCCATTACCGCTGCCGCACCTCCCACCCCACATTTTGGTGCTAAACTCTGGCTCTCCTGCTCCTGGCCCTTCTGTCTCACCCCTCTCACACAGCCCAGGGAGGGTGGGCAGCAGCGGTACCCACCTCCCACCTCCCTCTCTGGCTCCCACCCTGTGCACCCCAAGCTCCTCCCGCCGGTTTGCAGCGAGAGGCAGCGGCCGATGGCCCAGCGCTGGGCTGTGCCAAGCCTGTCCCTGCCGGTGACGTGCACTCTGCCACACGTGGCACTGCAAATCGCTTCATTATCCTATTACATTCCCACACAGCACCTGCTCAATTGGAGCCTCGTGTGCTAGCAATTAATATGTTATGCCCTGATTAATTAGCAGGGTTAATTATGATTGCTGTTGCTTAAACCTATGTAGAGAGAGATGGCATCATGTTGCTGTGACTTGCAGTGCTGAGGATGCACCCCTGGGAATTGGGACCAGCGTGCGTTAGCAGCTGGCTGTCCCCGCGGGACACGCTGCCTTGTTCCTGCAGCACCAGGAGCCTGGGAGTCATGTCCCTGCTTGTTCCCATTAGAGCATCCTCAAACCTCCTGGTGCGGGAAACAGACCCAACCAGTTGATCCCGCAGGCACTGAAGGGGACTGTGGCCTCCTGCGTATTTGTCCACATGTTACCCAGCCTAGCTTTAAAGCGAGGTGTTTACGAGACAAGAGGGCAATCACCAACCTGGTGCCAACCCCAACCTTGACAGATCTCGGCTTTCAGAGCGTTCAGAAGTTTCCAGCCAGCTTTCGTGGGCACCAGCACTGGTGCTGTGAGTGGGGAGAGCGGGGCAAGAGCAGTGCAGCCATGGGGCCAGGGCCCCTCAGAGGGATCACCCAGCCCCTTCACTCACAGAAGCTGGGAGAGAAGAACAGGGCAGGCTCCAATCCTGCCCACAGCTGAGTATCACCAGTTTCCCATTAAGGTTTTGATTTGTCTGTGTGTGAAATAGTGAGACTTGGGGCCTTTTTGGCAGTTGTGAGTGAGAGATGACCACCCTTCTCATTGACTTATCCTTTTGAAGCTATCATCACTCATTTCTCTTGGGAAGAGAATGTGAGGCACTGGTAAATAATATAGGGTTGTGTATTTCTTTATCTCCCATAGTGTGTTGTCTCCTACATGCTGTTCTGTTCTAACAACATCCATCAAGACAAATGCATACCTGAGAGCAGCCTCCCTCAAACCTCAGAAATCTTTTTCTAAGGTCACAAACTATACAGAAAAGACAAAGAAGAAACAAGAAGGGAATTGCACAAACAATTAAACATTTTTTTTCCAGAGACATAGAGGATTCCCCTTGTCTGCACAAGGCAAGCACCAAAATAAGAATGCCACATCTCAAACACAAGGCAATCTATTATTCTCAGAGCAGTAACATGATACATTATCAGCCACCTTATCCTAGCAAAATGTATCATTACCTGCACTTTCTGCACTTTCCAGATCAATCCACTTTAAAAATGTAGTAATATAGAAGGGTATTAGGTACTAGAAAACTCATTATGAAAATGGCGCACTCAAATTCTTTAAAGGTGATATTTCATAAAATATACTATGCCTAGCTCTTGGCTCAATCATTCTTTTTAATAGCTCCATAGCAGCCAGAAAATAAAGTATTCATGAAGATTGAAGAAGATGATCCCATGAACTTCAATTTAATTGGTGCAAATTAAAACGATCCATCTTTTCACGCTGCCCGTCTATCTCCAATCATCAGTGCACCGCACGTCCAGCACCCTGATTACAATTATCTTTTAATAGGAAAACTTGTCACTTTTTGTGTGATTTACATAAGCTTGCACAAACTTACTGGTATCATTTAGGGTTGGAATGTGTGATTTTTTTTCATTCAAGTTCCCCTGATATAGTTGGGGGGAGGGGGGGCCCAGAGGTGAGGTGAGCTCTTGGCAGGGGGCTCATTTACTACGCTTAAAGCCTGGACTTGTAGGAGAAGAATGCCAGAGAGCAGCCTTCAATACATCTTCATTCACCAGACCTCCCCCCAAAGAAGTGCTAATGCAGCCAGATTTCATGGTGTCTTTGCAATGACCATTGCAATTACAATACAAAAACCTAGATGACATTTTGACTTTTAATTAGGAGGGAAATGATGCTGGTCCCTGCTGATGGCTCTCTCTCCCTCCAACTGCTCCTAGCACTCCCGTCCCGAGAAGGTACCCTGCAGGGTTTAATAAGCCATCAAATCATAGTGGTGTGGGACGTATTCTCAAGAGTTCAAATAAAATTACCATAAATGTATGTTTACTGTTCCTGGCCTAGTGTCTGGGATCTGGCTGAGGGCCCTCCAGCCAGGAGCAGCAAAAAGGACCCACAGTATTAATTATTGTTCCTATCATTATTACTGTTTTCTTTGTGATGGCCACAATCCAGCAGCGAGGACACTGTAGATGATTCATTGCCTGAAGCCATTTATGTATAATATGCTTCAATTTTGTTTCCTTATCTTTGAAAGGCAACCGTCCTTATCACAGATGGCTTCCATGCCTTAAGATGCTCTGAGATTTAGCTTCTGAGGCTGGGCTTTTCTATGCATCAAAATAATTAGCGTTGTTTAGCTTTTGTCCATGCACTCCCTGATAACATTAACCCAAAAGGACAGGTAGAACCCGCAGAACAACAGAGGCAACCCAGGCATGTTCGTGACTTCCCTGAACCCACTCACACCTCTGCCACACGTGTGGAGGGACAGGTTTAAAAAGCACTAATTCCCAGCTCCCTGTGGCCTGCAGCGTGCGGGGCCGCCTGGCTGCGTGGCACAGCGAGGTCCCCGTGGCGGTGACCAGCCTGGTTAGGCTTTCCAGCACACCCACTGCAAAGCGATTTTGAGGACTCCTTTGCTGCTGGAGTTCAAATGAAACTCATGGCTGATCTCATTAAGCACTTGTCTCATTTTGGTGCATGAATATTAAACAGGAACGTGCCTGAGCAGGACGCTGCAGAAAGGAACATTTTTCCTCTCAGCCCGGCGCTGGGCGCAGCTGCCGGTGCAGCGGGATGGATGTGCCCGGGGGTCTGCTCCTGTGGCAGTGGGGCAAGAGGGTCCTGGAGCTGCTGCTGGAGAGGTGAACATCCAATGTTCACCATGAGGAGGGCGGCCAGTGCCCCAGGACGAAGCAGCAGCAGGGTGGAGGAAGGGGGTGCCATGGGAGAAGATACCCCCTGCCTCTTCCCGCACCCGTCCTTGGGCACCAGGCCACTGGGGTGAGGGCAGGACAGCTTAGTGGGGGGTGGCCATGTCCCCTCGTGCACCACTCGGGCCGGGCGCTCCTCTGGGTGCTGCTCCTCAGGCCATTCCCGGGGCTCTCCCCGTCAGTCCTTTGTCACAGCAAACACTGCCGGCTGCTGTGACCCAAATAAACTCCAATCCACTTGATCTATCAGGGAAACGCACGGCGCTGACCTGCCATAAATCGCGGGGCGTCGGGAGAGGCGGCCGCACCTACTCCCCCCGGCCCGGCCGGCCGCCCACCTGCCCACTCCCCGGTAAGCAGGTAATCATGAGCTGCCACAGAAAGGTGACCCATTACCGTGATGGATTTGGTGTGAAAAACAAATGGACTGAGACCTGCGGATTGCTGTCCTTACTGCACCTTGGCCTTTTGTTCTGTCATATCAATATCCGCACGGGGCCTCATTACACGCCGCTCCTGCGCCGTGACGGGAGCGCGGGGTCAGCGCCGTGCACCGTGCTCGCCTGCACTGGCAAACCTCACCCTGGGGGCACACTGCCTGCTCTACTGCTCACCCTGCAGCACTCACAGCATCCACAACACCCGCAGCACCCACAGCACCCACAACACCTGCAGCACACCCACAGCCCCCATAGCCCCTCCAGCACCCACAGCCCTGCACCACCAGGATGGGGGCCAGAGATCCTGCAGCCACCCCTGTCCCTGCCATCTCCACTGGCACCATCACCTCTGCCCCATCCACACATGCAGGGCCAGCACGGCCACCGCATCCCTTGATCAAATCTAGGGAAATGATCTGGTTTTACGCTGTACCCCAGGGGCTGGGGGACGACGGGCTGCGGGATGGTGCCCCCCGGGGAAGGCCACACAAAGACAACCTCTGTGCTGTTAGCTCAGCATGGACTACAAGAAGCTAAAAAAAGGGAAATGTTTTACACCATATGCCAATCCAATAGTATAAACAATTTAATAGTAGGTCGGCAGTATATTTAAGTGCTGCTGAGCAGACTTGCTCTCTCCTCTCCTGGTGAGGTTTCCATCCTCTGATGGGAAATGGGCTCAGTCTCTCCACCTGCCAGAGGAGCTGCCAGAGCTGAACCGTGCCCCAAACGTGGCACCCGGGAGCCCGCTGCAGGCGGAGGAGCTCAGAGCCTGGCCAGGAGAGACAGGGCAGAGATGTCTGCCATCGCTGCGGGGAGGAGGAGGAGGAAGGAGGAGGGAGAGACTGCAGAGCTGACCTTGAGGCTGCCTGAGACTGACCCTGAAGCAGCGAGATTCTCCATTCTGTTCACAGGCACTGTCATCTCTCACCTTGCAGAGAGCGCTCTCCTTGCCCATTTATCATCACAAATGTTTCTATTTAGGCTTATTTGTTTGTACAGTTAAGCCCTGTTACATTTACACCAAGAAGAAGGACAAATTGTGATTTTATCCAATGTTAGATCATATCACCCCTTGCTACAACATTCACAGCATTAATAAGGATAAAGGGAGACTTTGGAGAAATCCAATAATACAGCACATGTGATAACGGCCCAGCAAGAGGGCTCTGGGGAGGGAGTGCAATTCCACAGCGGAGACTCTGCCGCCAAGGCTCCTTTGTGCACACCTCGCATTGTTTCGCCGGGAAGGGATTCCTGGACTGGCTGAACGCGGATAACGCAATTCCAGCAATGAGATCCCGCTCGTTAACGAGCATTAGTCTGCCCACTGGAACCCTTCATTTCCTGAAGAGTATCTTGCTTTTTACACAAAGCACCGGATGCCTGTAAGGTCCCCTTCTCTTCCCACCAGCACTCACCAGGTACAGAAATAGGCTTTTTAAAAAAAGACAAAAGTAGTGGTAGAAACATGCGAAAACAATGGCAAGTCTGGGAAAACAGAGCACACAAAGACAGAGAGCAGAACCCAGAAAGCAGGCTGGTGTGTGAGGATGCTGATCCACTGCTGAGCTCATGAGACCAGCTCTCAAGCAAGACTCCAGCAAGGGGGGGGTCTTCTGCCCCTCTGCTCCACTCTTGGGAGACCCTCCCTCCAGTCCTGCCTCCACCCCTAGGGACACCAACAGCAGAAGGACATGGAGCTGTTGGAGTGGGACCAGAGGAGGCCCCAGAGATGCTGTGAGGGCTGGAGCTGGGAGAGGGGGGGCTGAGAGAATTGGGGGGGGGTTCAGTCTGGAGAAGAGAAGGCTCCAGGGAGACCTACCCCTTAGAGGAGGGGTATAAGAAAGATGAGGAGGGACTTTTTAGCAGGGTCTGTTGTGATAGGACAAGGGGTAATGGCTTTAAACTAAAAGATGGAAGATCTAGACAAGATAGAAGGAAGAAATGTTTTATGCTGAGGGTGGTGAGACAATGGGTGGCCTGGGTTGTGGATGCCCATCCCTGGAAACCTTCCAGGTCAGGTTGGAGCACCCTGATGTAGTTGAAGCTGTTCCCTGTTCATTGCAGGGGGCTGGACTAGATGGCCTTTAATGGTCCAACCCCAATTCTATGATTCTCTGATTCCATGAGGCCACTGCCCTGAGCCCTGGAGACCCCTAGAAACACCCCAGCACTCGCTGGACAAAGCTGTGCCCACCCCACAGCTGTGCATTGCTTGACCGACTGTCACCTTGGTGCCCATATGAGAAGGACCAGGAAGAACCTGTGTGGATGCGTTAGTTTGTTCGTGGTAGGAACATTTTTGCTGTCACCTTGTGCTCCCCCTGTGCATCTGCAAGCTGCTCCTGGCCTAGGACAACCCGTTGCCCTCCCACGCCTGTGTCAGGAGCAGTGTGTTAGACACCAGAGCAACACACGTGCATCAGCCCAAACCCTTGTAAATGCTCCATCTGATGGAAAAGTTTTCTTGGGAACTGGCACCTTTTTCCACAGGAAAGCCCACAGTGGATGCAAATCCATAAGAAAAAAGAACCCTTCCCTACTACTGTGCCACAAGAACTTGCTCAGGCTGGTGTCGGGCTCAGAGGAGCTCCTTCCTGGCCCCCCCCTCAGCAGCGCCGGGCAGGGGGGCAGCCCCGGGGTCCCGTCTGCGGGCGGCCATGCTGAGCACGCTGCTCCCGGCTCCGGCCTGGGAGCTCCTGCTGCAAACCAATCATCATTTATGTTATCCTTACAGACGAGGGCACAGACCTTCAATCATTCTTCCTAGTTAGACACAATCATCAGCCAGATTTGTCTTGTTTAGCTGAAATACATACACAGTAGCTGCACAGCCCTGAAGATTGTCAGTGGATATTTTGCTAATCCTGCACCCGAGCCCTCTCCGTCCCAGCAGGGGTTTTTAAAGGGCTGGTTTTGGCTGGAAGTCGGCTCTCCTCTGCGCCAACACACTTTCTAAGAACACAGCTGCTGCTTCGGAACAGCTCCAGCCCTTTCCAGGAGCAGGAGGCTCTGCCAGCCCCTCCAGCAGAGCACGGGCCAACAACCTTTGCTGGCATCGCTTGCAAAATGCTCATTCCTCAATGAGGTTTTTAAAGCAGCACCCACGTTTCCTGCACCAGGCAAGGGAGGCTCTGCAGATCCGAGGGCTGGTGGCCACGGGGACACATGGCACCCAACAGCCCGCCTGGAGCTGCTGGGATGGGCTGGGTGTCACCTCCCTGCATGGTGCCCAGGCAGCCCTGGCTGCCCTGGTGCCCTGTGGCCACAGCCAGGTCCCGCGTGGCACAGGCACTCTCTCTCAGCCCCTTCTCAGCCTGGTCACGGGAATCCCCGCAGCCCAGGCAGGCACCCACAGGATGAATCCAGCCAGTCCCATCAGGAGGCTACAAACTCTCCTTGTCAACACACATATATTTTCTATTTCTTTTATGATCAGCTAAAGATTTCTTTTGCATCTGCCAAGGAACTATTTTCACAAATAAGTATGTAAATCCTCTGTAAATGTATGCTAATTACTTATTTTAATTACAATGTAAATAAGTAATTACTGAATAATTTTAAAGTATTTACGTGGGGGTTGTGTGATTTAAAAGCTAACTTGTTGGAAGTATAAAAACTATAAATTTTACAGTAATTATACCACAATTTATACACTGTGGCCAAATACAATTTCCATGTGCTTCGTAAGAGATAAATAAATACGTAATTCCCCAGTAATTACTGCATAATAACAAAACTATTGCATGTTTATTTTTATTTTTTCCCTGTTAAGCAAAAGATGCCCGTACACTAAAACAAATTCAAGTTGAGATTTTTCACAAGGATAACGAACATGCATCCATCTGATCCTGGGAAGTCCTTAAGGAGAAGCAGAAAGGAAAATCCTGAGAGGGAGGAAGTGCAGAAGGAGGAGAAAAGACACAGGGAAGACGTAAGGACGAGCCAGCCATCACATCCTCGCCCCGTCCCTGATGGCTCTGGGCCCGCGGCGCCGGTGGCACGGGTTCTGCCAGACATCTCTGCCGGGACTGGTGGGTCTGTGCCTTGCCGGCGCTGTGGGACATGGGCTCTGGAGACCTCGCGGCCCCAGCCACGGGGGCTGCTGTTTCCTGCAAACGCTGGTGCGGGAGCGGAGCTCGGCAGGAAATTGGCAATCAAAAGGTGAGTATATAAACAGTTAAATTATATTTCCTGTGGGGTATTTTTTATTAATTTCATTGCAATAATATGTTAAACACCAGCACTGTGAAAATTAGTGTTAATGAACATTAAATGTGTTGGACAATTTAAATGGTGTGTATATATCACCTCTCTTATTATTGGGATTGGCCCAGTGGTAATATCCTTTTATCGATCCTCTGCCTTTCTCCTTGCCTGTGTCCCTGTGGAAGTGGCCATGAAGGACACTGTAAGCACACAGCTATCAGAGACATAATCTTTTAGCACTTTAATAACACAGGGAGCAGCCATCACCTACCAGCCCTTAATAACTGTCTCCGTCAGCTCTTTAGAATTTGCAGATTACAGAGTCCTTCTAAATCTTCCCTGAAAAGGCCAGGCACATTAACGAGCCTACCTGGGCCCTGCTCTCCTCCCTCGCCCGGGCCAGCACTGCACACGCCGCCTCCTCCCCAAAATAGCTATTGTGCAGCCTGTTTGGAGTGGGGAAGATACAGGATCTATATATAGATTTTGTATTCCAGCTCGCGGAACTCTGCTCTGTGCCCATGCGTGCAGCTTGCCTCCACGATCTGCTGTTAATTAGGTTTGCACCGTAATGCAGATTTAAAAGAACAGGTGTGGGCGGGAGGGTGGCCACCGCCGGCTCATTAAGGCCAAGACAGATTTCTCTGTGGCACGTGTGCAGGGCAGCTTTGGGGCTGCGGCTGCTGCAGGGCACAGTGAGAACCCGCAGTGGGGGCTGCCCCGCACCTCGCACTCCATGGCACGGGCTGCGATCCCAGCGCTCCTCCAGAAAAGCCACGGTCCATCACAGCCATTTCAGCTCCCAGGACAAGACTACTTCAAGATCCTGCAGCACCAGGGCTCTGGCTGCCCCTTCAGCCCCGGGTCCCCGCGTTCTGCACGTTGTCCCACAGCCATAGCTACACCTTCACGTGCCTTGTATTTTTGGGAAGGAACAGGAAAGCAGAGCCTCCCTCGCTGCCCAGAGGCTCTCTCTCAGCAGCTCTGTACCTGGACCAACAGTTTCTCTCCGGCAGGCGAGAGGTGACCCGGGACCCTGCAAACCTGGCTCTGAAGGCACAGCTTGAGTTTCCTCCTCGGCTTTTCCTGATGTCCAGCCCTGTCGTGCAAGTGCTTCACAGACGCAAACTAAACTCTCCTGCGCAATATCGCTACGCAGTGACATGCTCGGATTATCCCCATTGGGGAACCGAGGCATTTTTATGCCTCTGCACTCCTCTTACATCTGCTAATAGCTAGATTTGTGCAGTTGCACAGCTTTAAAAGAACAGGTTAAGGGGGAAATTGATATGTATTCACTAACTTTGAGTACCTGGATTAAGATGCTTTCTTTACCCTCACAGAACACTTAGCATTTCTATAGCCTTGCACATGTTCCGAGCATGGGGCCCCACTCAATTGCATTCCTGGTGGGATTATATTGCTATTCCAAAGAATTTTTAAAAATTAATGATAAAATGTCTGTGAGATCTGTGGGATGAGAGCATGCCTACATTCACCAGAGTCTCTCCATAGCTGGAATTAGTTTTATTGCAAAATTCACTCAAGTACGTGCAAAGACAGAGCTTCAAAGCCATGCACTTACACTAAACTATGGTAGATTTTCAAAGAATTTCTAAATTATCCTTTCTGAGGACAGAGTGAGACAATTTCAAGACTTTGGTCTGGAGTATAAGGGAGTTGAAGTTTTTCAAGTAAGTGCTTATAAAAATTGTTAACATAAGAGTGTAAGAGTGTATCTTTGTTCCAGGCCTGCCTTCAGATATGAAATTCTTAAGATTATCTGCATGGCTATTGGTGCATTTTCTCCTTGTTTGTGACTCTGCAAAGAACTTACATCGGAGAAGCTGCAGCAAAATCCTGCCCCGGGAAGGGCAGGTGGCCCCGGGCCCTGCCCACGGGGACAACGCTCTGCAGTGACCGCCTGGCAGCACAGGCAGCATTTTTAATTGTATTTTTTTTTCTAAATTTCTGCTTTATATAAAGAATTCAATTTGCTTTATTGTTTGAGATTCATATCCAACATTGCAGAGTAAATTTAATACAGAGTGGTTACGCTGTAAAGTGTTTTAGTTAATAAAATGCATAAAAATAAATAGGAAAATCAATGCTTTTGTTAATCTTCTGTCATTTTTACACATTTTAAAATTCACAGCATCTCTAAAAGCACACCACAAATTTAGTGGGCTCTGCTTTGGTGAATAACTGAAGATGCTGAGCAGGCAAAATTCCTTGTGGAAAGTCAGGTTAGAAAGTTTAAGCCCTGGAGTTTGGCAATCCCCCTGATTTGCCCATGGAACTGGGGGCTCGGGGCTCCAGCAGCCTCTGGGCATCGCCTGGAGACATGGAACAGGCCCCTGCCTGCCTGGGGACAGGGAATCCCTCTGCAGCCCCGAGGCCCTGGCGATGGCCTCGAATGCCTCCTCCTGCCCCCAGACTCCATGCCCCAGAGCAGCTCTGCCCCACAGCAGGGTCCTGGTGTGGCTGTGCCCCTACTCAGGGTTTGGGACTCAGCCCTGCACCATCTCATTTAGTCTCAAGGTTTTTCTGCAGCACATTCCAGTCCTGTAATTGCTTTACCGGGAGGTCCCATGAGACACAGCACGGAGGCACCAAACTGCGATCCATAACCCTGTTATAACATTCAAATGCTTATTATTGCATTGGGCCTCTGTCTGGGGCAAAAAGTGGAAATTTTGGTCGCATTAGCCTTGTTGTAGGTTTGCAATTTGACATTTCATCTGTCCATGAAGAAAAAAAAATAATCTGTCAGAATAATATGGAGACAATTAAAAGTGATTAAGCCAGAAAATTCCAAATGTGGCTGGTGGAAATCTGTGCTGCACATGGATAAGATTCCCCCTCTAGAAAAATAACCATGTGAATTCAAGCAATTAGAGAGGTAAATATCCTCCCACGGTACGCAAACAAAAAGATCCACAATGAGACAGAAGGCTGGAGTAGGAAATCCCATTTTCTTTGTGACTTCTTAAACCGCACAGTGTTAACAGCCACATGGAAAATCTTTCTCATTAACACCTAGGGCTCAAGGGAAATGTTGTCGACGAACGCCTTATTGCATATAACCCCAAACCCTCTAGGACCTTGAGACACTCAGACGAACTGGAGTAATGACCTGGAAATAGTCCTCTGGGCCTGCTGCAATAATGATGTGGCTGGCTGTATTTTTTTAATATGAGGAAAGAGATTAAAGAAAATAACAGCCCTGCTTGACTCGTTCATTATTACTGAGGTGAAGTGACCACTAAGAAATGATGACAGAAACCTTGCTCACCAGTCACCAGGACCCAAATGGGGCTGCGAAGGTTTCAGACGCTGCCTGCCTGAAGGCAGCATAATAAATTCAGACATTATCTGATATGGATGTATCATAATGAAAAATAAATTTGCAAAACAGTCTGATATGAGTTAATCCATAAAGTATTTTATTACTTCATTTTCTTACATTGAATCCATCATGCATTTTTCTGGCAGCACATTTTTAATTACTTTTAATTTAAATATATGCATCCGCTGCTCAGATTGGTTTTGACACTGGTAAATTTAAAAAAAAAAAAAAAGAGCAATTATTGTCCCTCTCCACCCGCCGCTCTCACGCACTCCCTCCCCTGCAGACAGCGGGCTCTGACAGCCCTGGTCCCACTCCGGGGGGCTCCTGCCGGTGAGGATCCAGCCCCGAGCCCCGGTGAGGCTGGTGGAGGCGACACTGGGTGCCCCAGAACCCCTTCCCCTTCGCTGCCATCGTGCTTTGGGGATGTAGGAACACCCCACCCTGAAAACTCATCCTGCACATGGTCCCTCCGGCCCAAAGCAGTGCCCAGACCCCAGCAGCTCTGGCACTACGGCCTTGGCGCCGGGCAAGGGTTAAGGGACATAAGAACCATGCTCGGCGCACTCATTACCACTGATGCAAAAATGACCATTAAGGAATCATGACAGAGACCCTGCTCATTTGTGGCTGGGACAAAGCACAGCTGCCCGGGGCTGCCTAATGAAATCTGAAACCATCACATTTATTTGTCATATGGGTGTAACACATTTGCTGAGCCCTCTAATAAATGTAATAATCCAAATATTCCTCCAGTTCTTTTAGAAGAAATACATTTATTGCCCGTGAAGCCTCCTAATAACATTTCTTAATCATTTCCCTGCCTGCCAGTCTCCCTCACCGTGCTGGGAGAGGACAGTTCCCACCAAGAGTTGAAGCCCAAACTCTCCTCTGGAGCGAGCTGAGGGGCAGAGCTGAGGGGGCTCCTGGGGTGGCACCCGACACAAAGCTGTGGCTTTATCCACCTACCTTGCTCCAAAATAAACCCTGAGCTGCTCCATTTCTTGCTAATCACAGACTTATAGAATGGTTTGGGTTGGAAGGGACCTTTAGAGGTCATCTAATCCAATCCCCCTGTCATGAGCATGGTCATCTTCAACTGGAGCTCTGAGCCCTGTACAGCCTTGGTCAAATGTTTCCAGGGATGGGGCAGGCACAGCTTCTCTGGGCAACCTGGGCCAGGGTCTCACCACCCTCAGCGTACAACATTTCTTCCTGACATTGCATCTACATCTCCCCTCTTTCCGTTTAAAACCCTTCCCCCTCGTCCCATAGCTCCCCTTCCTGATCAAGGCTGTGCCAGGCAGCGGTACTTGCCCGTCCCCCTTCCCTCCCGGGCCGATTAGCTGCGACCCGGAGCAGGGGGCACGTGCCACATCTGGCCCAGGCCCCTGTAAACAATTAAGCCATGTTTCACGCCAGCTGTTTGCCTGCAATGGCAGAGCGGTGCTCAGAAGCTCTCCAGAGGGCCCACGCGAGGCCACCAGGTCACTACCAGCCAGGAGCCCTGCAATAATGCGGGGCTGTGCCTGTCCCTGTCCCTGTCCACAGCCTGTGGCACCAAAACGCTGCTGCTGTGCCAGGCCCCACTGCGCCACCACGGCAGCCGAACCGGCGCAGGGGCAGCAGGACCCACGCCATGTGCAGCTGACAGCCAGAGCTGGGAAACCCCTCCCATGTCAAACTGGTGTCCGTCTCACCACATTCACAGCTAAACAGGATTTGTTTCAGATTTTCTTTAAAATTTGTCTTGAAATGGTCTTTTATAATATAGAGATAGCTCTCTTTTTTTTAAACATGAAACTAACGAAAAGTTCACTGAATATGAAGCCCCACGGGGTCTCCAAGGGAGCAAATGAGCGGCATACACTTTCCCCAACCCAGAAGCTGCTTTTCGCAGGAAATCCTCCAGCCGGAGCCACGTGTCGCTCTGCGTGCACCAGCCCCGTCTGGCACATGGCAGGTAGCTGAGCGTCAGCTGCCAGAAATGGGGAGGTCTCTGTGCCAGGAGGGGGGCCGTTGGTACCTCTGGTGATGGCCCATCTGCAAAATACACCAAAATTCAAACACCTCCTACAATCCCTTCCCACAACCGCCGCTTTTTCCCGCACCTGCTCTGCCAGGGCTGGCGATGCCGCTGGAAGCAGGAGGCAGACCCCTGTGTTAGCAGAGTGTGAGCTAGCATTTCACACACCACCACGCCAAACAGAACTTTGATATGCTAAGCAAATATTGAACTTTATTGGTTTAATTTAATTAAAATTTATTAACCTTTTATTAAACATAAACCCTCATTAAAATTCTCATTCCTGTCTACTACAACAGCACAGCAATATTCTCATTTCCAAGCTCATTAAATATCACCCAAAGAGAGCCTATTTCTTGAGCACTGATTGTTGATAAACTATAATATTAACCCAGGCGTGTCCCAGAGACTTTGGAAAGAAGGCAAAATGAAATCCAAACACGAGCCCCAGAGCCATTGTTTGGAAAGGAAACCTAAAAGAGAAACAAAGGTCCAGGCTGCGCCCCCGCTGCGGCGCGGGGACACGTGCTCGTGCTGCTGGGCTCTGGGATGCCGTCCAGAAATGGCACCATCTTCTGGGGAGCAGCACGGGGCTCGGCGCCGGCGCCGCAGAGGCTTTGCCTTCAGCTCGTCTGTCTGACAGCAGCCCCCAGCCCCGCTGCCCCTGCTGCCTCCTCCTGCCCACAGGTCTGCCCTTGCCCCCCCACTCACCAGTGGGTCCTGTGGCTCAGTCCCCGCGGGACTGGCAGCACATCCCGTGCCCAGGGCTCAGCAAAGGCACTGGGCACCACGCGAGAGCCTCCACAGGGGTGAGGAGTCGGTCCCAGCCCCATGTCCCTGCTCGGTGCCCCTTCCCACCCACAGCACCAACATGGTGGTGGTTTTAGATGTGGCTACTGCAGCTGTGCTTGGTACGGGGTGTCCCCTTGTGATGCACCATTGGACCACGGACCCAGCGGCTGAAGGGAGAGGCCGGCTGGCCAGAGGCCAGAGGCCATGGCAGCCACAGGCGGGGATGTTGCTGCCTCCTCTGCCCCGACAGAGGCCTGGAAGGGGCCGGAGCGATGAGCATGGGCTACCGCTGCTTTGCAAAGGAGCTGAATTACTGTCGGATCAACACCCCCTGCCACATGGATATTGTATTATTTGAGAGCAAGTGAAGCACAAAACACGAGACTCTCTGTGGCAGCCATTGGGGTTAATCCTGGGCCCAGCCAGTGCAACAAAAAGTGGGGAACCTGCCATGCAGGGTCTGCCACAGTTAACCCAACCCACAGCCAGATACGGCCCCAGCCCCTGGGCAGCCTCTGGGCTGGGATGACACCTGGGTGGTGACACCAGGCACCATGGAAGCACCTGCAGCTGCTGGGAATGAGGACAGCCCTGCTCCAGGTGTTGGGAGTGAAACCCAGCTATTTTCCTTCACTCTGATGGTGCTCCCTGATATACTGAGCTCCTTTTGCTCCTTCTCCAGGAGCATTCTCTCCCCACCAAGGTGCACGTGGTCCACTGTGGCCAGTCACACCTGGGGGCACAGTCAGCACCTCTGCTCTCACACACAAGCAGCTCAACTACTGCTGCTGTGGAGCAAGGCAGAGGCACCACTGCACCCAGCACAGAGCAGGACCAGCTCTGGAGCCCCTCCGCGTCCCTCTTGCCTTGACCCTTCTTTCCTTGATTAGCAAAGACAGAGCCACTCGTCCCCGAAACCTGGCAGCAGCATTCCGGCTGGAGAGGTCAGATGGCTGGAGCCCTGATGAATATGGAGCAGCGCAGAGCAGGTAATTGATTTCAGGGAAGTGGGAAAGGGGGGAGCTGTGACAGAGGCCGGTGGGATCTGTCAGAAAGGGCAGCAGGGGAGAGCAACCATGTTTCTCACAGGAGGAGAGGGCACAGGCACCCGTAGAGACCAAGCTGCACAGGGGCTTCATAAAACAGGGTCTGTCCAGTGAGTTCCAGCTCCTTTATCTCCACCTTCAGCTCTAGTTGCAAGCATTTATCCAAAAACCAGCAAGACTCCAGAAATTCCCACAGAATCACTGAGTTGTTCCATGTTTTCCAGTAATACAGTAAGCAGGTCTTAAAATCTGTACCTGCCACCTCTAAACCACACACCACAGGGCAGAGGAGGCACTTCTGCAAGCACAGGAGAGGCTCATGCTGCAGTCAACTGGCTGCTGAGCTGCCAAGTCATCTCGGCACGTGGGACCTGCCCTAAAGGATGGTGCTGGCTTGGTGCACAGCTTGACCTTGCTTATCACAGACAAATTCATGTGCAATAGCTATAAAGCAAAGATATGTTAATTGTGCCACATAAAATCTGTGATTACTCCAGCTAATCTGTCAAAGCTGGGAAATATTGACTATTGTGGAAGGAGACCATTTGCTGGCACATCTGTGGAGTGGGGGTGAACGCTGAGTGGTTCCTGGGCACTGAGAGCGTTTGCAGCAGGAGGGAGACTGGAGGAGAAGGTGCAGGACTGCGGCATGTCCGGCAGATTGAGGGGCATTTCTGAGACATCTTCCCCCAGAGAGCGGGACGCACGCAGTCCGAAAACAACGGCACGGATGTTGTTGTCATCCAGCAGCTTCCACAGAGAGGGTTAGTGCAGCAGTGGGAGGGGGTGCTGGGGTCACCCCGTGCTGGCACACTCTGGAGCACACATGGTGCCAGCAGTCAGTCACCACTCCCCCTGCTGCTTGGAACTATGGCATGGGAAGAGGGCAGAGGTACGAAAGGAACACTTCCTTTATTTTCAGGCTGGTTCAAACCTGACATCTCTTCCCAGACCCTATAAAAGCTGCTCGTGAGCTGCTGCGGAGATATTTTAGGTATCTTCATCCCGTCACAGCAGAATGACCCAAGCCCGTAAAAGATATTTTTATTGATACAGACTGGGTATGCGTATATCACTTGTGGCGTCATCCCACCCCTGTTAATAAGATTAAAAGCCACTGCTTGCATGTGCCAAGCTTACCAAATCATTACCTGCTGTATATTAAGTGTTTAATTGCATAAAATGACATCATGTTTATCTCTGCAGCATTAGCATCTAGTCTGCAGTGTCAAAGCGGTAAACATGCGTGATATCATCAGTCATTATGTGGACTTAAAATCAATTGCTCTCACTGCACCCTCTTGTACAGAGAGGAGCACAATACATTAATGAACTTGAGCAAGAACCTAAGTGACAAGATGAAACAGCATAAATAATATCACTTAAAATGTGTTATCTATAACAATGAAGTGTCTCAAATAATAGAATTATGGATTCCAAAGAGGAAAGCAAGTTACTGAAATTCACACCATGGGAGCATCAGTGTGTGCTCATCAACAAAATCACCTATAAATTAATCTGATTTAATGCTGGACGCAGGTTGTATAAGACACCAACACCACTAATCAGCTTTATTTTATAAATATGTCCCATTATACAATCTATTTGCCTGCATAACTTGACTAAGCAAGAATGGAAGATGTGGGTCAAAAATTTTTCCCCTTGCCTTATGATAATTTCACTTAAGCCCATGCAAACCGTTCTCTTGGCAACTTATTAGTCCCATTATTTCAGAATTTTCTTCAATGAACCATTTTTTAGCTATCAAAACATTTAGTTCCAGCCGGCTTCAATGATATAGACTTCAGACCAACTGAATTTATGAGTTTAACAAGATTACATAGTCAAATAGCCATTCCTTACAGAGTTCATATTTCTAAATAAACTGTCAAGGTACAACCCAGAACAAAGTCTATTAGAAGAGGACACGCAGAGTCCATTGACTTTAACTGTATTGATTATGGATAATTATTTGGTCTCTACTGTCTTCTCACATTTTTACAAATTTTCTGTGTGAAGGCTTAAACTTTATTGTTTACTTCTCAAAACAAGGGAAAAGGACAAGGGCAAAAATCCTTTCATCTCCCCTTAGCCATCATGAAATCATCCCATGCCCTATGGCAGTAGGAAAGTTAAGGCTATCTCAGAGTGAGAGCATTCATAGCTGGAGGTGGATTATTTGCAAAATCAAAGCCGAGGCGGATGACATTCTGTCAGGATAAACAAACCGTTCAACCACAAGACTATGAGTACTGACCAGAAAGCAAAGATATATCTTACACCTCGTATCTCAGGCACTGCCAGTTCTGCAGCCGGCAAGACAGAAGAACGCTGGGGCCGGGAGGGCTCCTTGGCGCAGCCATTGCAGCATCTTCTCCCTTGTCCTCTTCATTAGGAGGAGATGTCCTGCTCCTCATCCTCTGCCCTTGCAGTCACCCCAGCCAAAGGACAGAGGGGTGTTGTGGCACTGCAGCCAGCAGAAGAGTATACATCGCTGCTCAGGCTTTGGGATCTGCTCTCTCGGGGCTGGAGGAGCAATGGGGCATTTCTGTGCCCCCCAAGAGCGGGTGCCTGCACCCGCCAGTAAGAAACCCAGTGTCTGGACAGGGCCAGGGTCCCCAGCTCAGGGCTGCCTCCTGCAGAGTTTCTGCTCCAGGAGGGCTTTTCCCAGGCCACCCCACCTCCTCCAAGCTGGCCACTAGTCACTGTGGCTCCCAATCCCCCTTTGTCCTCCCGATGGACCCCCTGGCAACCACTCTGCAGGACATCTCTCTCCCTGTGCTATGGTTTCATACCTGGCCTGCTGCTCCGAGGGGTTCATGGCTGTGGGGTGCACAGGTTTGGGCTGGCAACACCTCGTTGTGGGGCACCCCGTCCTGCCCCCCCAGGACCCCACACAGGCCCATGCCCTCCACCACCACCCTGTGCCCTGCAGAGCCCCATGTGCCACCCACCATCCCCACTGCAGCTGGGCCCCCGCGCTGCCGTCCCAGCTCCCTGCACAGTTCCCCCTGGCAGCAGGGGCTGTGGTGGAAGGAGGGTGCCCGGTGTTGGGGGGGGCTCCACGCCCACCAGAACCTCCGCAGGGGAAACTTCCCGAGAGGTCACAGGGCCACCAGCCCCTGTGTCCCCTCACAGATCGTCCCCAGAAGATGCTCGCGGGGCTGGGGCTGTCCCCAGGGGCGAGGGCTAGCGGGTGGGTGCTGGGGCAGGGGGATGCGGGTCTCAGGGTGGGCTGTCAGCAGCATCCTCTGCCTCCACCTCAGCCAGGGCCTCCTCATCCTCCGCAGCCCGAGTCGCTCTCACCGTTGGGGGTCACTGTTCCAACAAAAGCCGCGTCTCCGCTGCTTTCTGCGATTATTAAAAACAATATTTCTGCTACAGCTGTTTCCTGATTTGGCTGATATGTTAAGCTAGAGTGAAAGGGTTTGTTGGGAATTTTTTTTCCCATTTACAACAACTTCCTTAACTTCACTTTGAATTTCCTCTAAATTCTGATGAAATACAGTTCATCTGCCACCAAAACCTGAACCTAAATGATGTGAAAAAGAACCCACGAAAGGCTTTTTATGAGATCTCGTTCTCCCTGCACAGGCAGCCCTGATCAGGGACTGTAGGCAAGGAAATAATTTCTTTAAATGAGTGTCTGGTTCCCTTTATATTTTTTTTCTTTCGCTTCAGATTACAAGGGAAAAAACCCAAGGTGTCAATCAGCTTTAAAACAGTTGAGCTGATCTTATTTCTTCTACATACTGTATTCAAGCCAAACATTCCCTGAATAGAAAAAGCATAGAAAACTCATAATAGCTAAATTGGTGCTTTTAAAGCCCAAATTTAACATGCTTCCTTGGGGACATTTTCCCAATATAGAGGAAAACAAATATATGTGATTTAGTGTCTATTATAGAGGTTAAAATCTGCACCTATTCTTTCTTACACCCTGTCACAAGGAGAAGGAGTGGATTTCGGGTGGGAGAGGTGCTGGGAGGCAGCAGAGCTGAGGCTGGCGGGGACAGGCAGGGAGGGAGGAATCCTCTGCCACCGTGGAGCCCACGGGGCGCAGCCAGGTGATACATTTCAGAAGTGACACCATTTTGGTGAGAAAACAGGGAAGATCTACAGCGTTTTCCTTTTGAACTCCATAGATAGTGGAAAGGAAGCTGTTTTTCTTTTCTTTGTATTTAATTTTTAAATTTTTTTTGTTCATTGGCTGGTAATAAAACCCTGTGCTGGAAACAGCAGGAGGTTGGTGCTCAGTCAGGCAGCGTGGAGACAGAAGCTGAGGGACTGGGTCTGGGGTATCCTCACTCTGCTCTGGGGACCATTGTGTCAACATTTTGGGTCTTGGTTGCCCTTGGCACTGGAAGGCTCCCAGCCCCTTGCTGGGGCAGCCCCTGCAGGTTGTGCTCTCATCGCCTTTGGTACTTTGGTTGCACCAGGGCTAGATCCAGAGGCCATCTCCATCTCGGCCCTGGTCCTGCTCAAGTCCCCATGCTCAGTGCCCCCTTCACCTGCCTGCAATCAAGCAATATGGGAGGTGGGGCAGCAATTAAAAACCCCTCAGCCAAGAGGGGCTGGCTCTGTTCCTAGTGCACCCGAGGAAGAGATGGGTGGAGGAAGAGCAATGGTGGCTGCAGCCCCAGCTTCCCTGGGTTGGTACCTACAGGGACCTTTTCTGAGCATGCCTGGTGCCCTGGGTGTGTTCCTGTCTGTCCATCTGTCTCTGGTAATGTCTGTTAGTAGATTCCTTGAGAGAGGGCAAAAGAAGCAGGAAAAAGGTATAAAAATGACTAAAACACTGTGTCTGACTGCAGCCCCTGGGTTCTTGTCTATAATTAGGGAATAATATGTGAGCAAAGGGAGTGCTGGTAGCTTTCTATTTTTTAATCTGCTTGCTTTCATTTTTCATACGTTAATTCTTCCTTTTTGTCTCTTGTGGTATTTTTCTTTTGTCTGTGTCATCCGTCCCTTCGTTAACCTATAAAGCTTGTCCTCAGCTCAGTTAGGGAAACTTCCTTCTTATTTCACCTTCTAATATTTCTACTATCTCCCTCCAGGCAATCTCTCCTGGTACAGTGAACTGCAGAGGTACAATAGCTGCTGTGAATTACTCCTTGCAGTCGGCTCATGCTCTCTGTATTTATTACGGGGTTTGCTCTACCCGCAGGATGCGCTGCCGCAGCCACTGCCCAGCCCAGCGTGGGGTCTGTGGGGCTCCCACACCCCAGCGGGGGCACAGTGCCATCCAGCCTCTGCCTCTCCTGACAGTGGAAAGCTCTGCTTTGTGCAGCCTCGATAGGGGAACTGTTGTGGAAGAGTTTTGCTTTGTTTCGTTTTGGTTTTTTAAATGCAATGGAGGTGAAAGTGACTGGTGGTGTCCTGGAGCTTTGGCAGGGTCTGAATGGTGAGAACTTGCAGTGCTCCTCTGTGCAGCAGAATTAATCCCTTTTCAGGCTTGTCCCTTCATACAGGGCAGCTGAATGGCTGCCGGCATGGCACAGGAGCCAGGAGGTACAGTGCAGTGAGCAGTGGAAAAGGAGTGGAAGCTGCCTGATACTTGGAACTAGAGCATTTATTCGGGGCAATAAATTGTTTTCTCTCCCTCATCAGTTGTGTTACAGGATGTCGGCGGTGACCTGACAAACCAGTCTCTCATTTGTGCCACTCCAGGCCAGGAGAGCAGTGGGCGAGCGGGGGCTGTGGCCAGAGCCGGGTGTTAGGAGCTGGACTGGGCAAGGAGCTGGGTCTGGAGCCCGGCTGGTGGTGCCCAGCGAGGCACAGGCCATGGAGCCACCAGGCAACACGTACCGCTATTTGAGCTGCATTTCTTTGGATCCAAAATAATGAGGAATTCAAATAAGCTCCCTCCACTGATGGAGATGTGCCTGTAAAATTCCAAGTGTGTACATTTCTACAGAAATCTCTCTGGGTGGAAGGCTCAGGGCGCAGATTTTGCTGCTGGACCAGCTGAGGGTTGTTTGTATTCACAAAAACTTCACCAGCTTCATTTTTAAACCACGTTCGGACATCGTAGTGATCCTGCCTGCAATGAGGCTATAGCTTGAGTATTTCAAACAAATTGTGTTCCTTCCTTTTTGACTCTGCTTTGATTCATTTTATTTTATCTTTAATTTGATTTTTAAATACTATGAGATGACAGAGGATGGGGTCTCCTCGAGCAGTGTGCAGCCTGCATGCTCCCCCACTTCAGACACTCGGCATTCCTGGGAACACCAACAAACACAGCTCACTCATTTGCAGCGGGTCTAAACAGTTGTTCCTGAAACTGCAGCATGGATAAATGTTTAAATTCCCTAAGTTTGCATATACTAGTATATATATATATAAAACATATTAGTATAATTCTCCATAGTATAAATTAGGACCTAAATCCTTCAAAGGCAGGACTTTCTAGTCAAACACACTCATTGTTTTGTTAATCCCAGGAAATACCTGATTACTGGTGTTTTCTTGGTGTATCTCTGTCTAACGCTGATTTAGCCAATTAATCATCAGTTACAAAAAATGATTTTTGTTAATATTTTTTTTTTCTGGATCAATAGATTTTTATACAAGAATCTTTCTGCTCATTAGTTGGAGGGCAGCTCCTTGAAACAAATTCTGCCTGTGATTCTACCTTAAATTCATCAGTAGATATTAAATAGGTCATTGGTGTAATAAGGGCCAAATTTGCTTCTCATAGATCACAGTGGCCAGTGCTCCTAGGGTCTAATTATCCCATATTTGGTCAATAAACCATTAACATACAGCCATGGATGTTAATAACCATTTCATGAAAAAGTCTTGGTAATTTATGAGATCAACATTGGTTAGGAAAATTAATAAATATTTCATTCCATAAGATTTATCTGAGGATGTTTCGGTCTGAGGGAGGAAGCACTGGGCTGCGAAAAGGGGGCCTGAGCTCAGATAAAGGAAGAAAGATGGGGGGAAAGAAAGCCCAAATGCCAAGCCCATGGTGGCTGGGCTTAACTTGGGCTAATAAAAATTTACTTCAAATCCTATAGCTAATAAATCCAAAGGGTGTATGAGGGAGTCCAGTAAAACCTGACTTAACATTATGTTAGTGCTATTAACAATATTTATATAGATGTCATTTCACAGGAGGGTTAAAGCTGGTAAATTATGGGCCAGGCATAGTGAGTTGCATCATGGAGTTGGCACGTCTGTATATATGCAGGTACCGTGGCCCTGTGCCTTTTTGGGTAACAACAGCTTAAAATAACATGGAAGATGAAGGTGGAAGGCTCAGAATTACCGATAACTTCCAACCTTCCTGTCTTTGTAGGCACTGCCTTGAAGTTTAATAAAGTTCATCATAGGATTTAATTTACTGTGTTTACCAACCTATTCTTCAACTGATAGTAAATCTATTATATTTTATTAGGTATACAGCAGTTATAAAAATAGGGCATTTTTTCCAGTTGTGGTCTTTAGCAGCAATTGTGTTTTGCACATTTCTGTTGAAAATGCTTTCTGACGGCTAACAAACCTAGTGGAAGCTTGGATTTTACCTTGCAGTGACTTCTAAAATGTCAACTATTTTTAACTTTAGACTGCTCTTAAAAACCTCCAGTTTTATCCCGTTGGGCTCTGAAAGCCATTTTGTGCCGGGAGTGGAGCTCTGAGTTGGTTGTGCCAGGGCTGGCTGGGCAGGACGGGCAGTGGGGCTCAGGACCGGCGCGGTGCCCTGCAGGAGCTCACCGTGATGCTGCTGCCTCCCCTGCCAGCCCCACACAGAGCAGAGAGAAGCTGTGTTAAGTCTTGATTCAGTGCAGTGCTTACGCAGGTGCTTAAAATAAAACAAACCCCAGGTTTTTAGTGCTTTGCTGAATTGTGGGTTGAAACTGTGCACCTCACCTGGGTGTTGCGTTCTTCAGGATCTCACTGACAGGGATTTACACACTCAGTGACGTGTATTCTTACCAATATGATTAAACTAGATTATTTCTACATGAGGAGGAACTTCTTTACTGTGAGAGTGGTAGAGCGCTGGAACAGGCTGCCCTGAGAGGTGGTGGAATCTCCTTCTCTGGAGACATTCAAACCCCCCTGGACACATTCCTGTGCAACCTGCTCTGGGTAGACCCTCTCCGGTGGGGGAATTGGACTAAATGATGTCCAGAGGTCCCTTCAAACCCCATATGATTCTATGATTCTTTCCAGAAAAAAATTGGCTTTGGAGATTAAACCTAGGCAGTGCAGTTGTAGAGCTGTGAGGAGCAGTCCTGAGGGTGTATTCGGGACTGCCTGTGGGAGCACACACCTGGTTGGGGGGCTGTGCTGGCAGCAGGGGTGCTCTAAGACCATGGCTGTTGTTGGGACTGGTCAGCAATGGACCAACCCAGCCTTGGTGGCTCTGGGCTGGTGGCCCCACAGGGAGCTGCTGTCAGGCCAGCTTGCTAGGGCTGTGGCCACAGCAGTGGTGGTTCTTGAAATTTTTCCAAAACAGACAAACTGAGATGCTTCTCTTGCCTTTGGTGTCTGGACTGAAAGCTTCTTGCAATGGGAGCTCCTGGGGGCATGGGGCTGTTTGGAAGAAGGTGTCTTTAGCTGAGGTCTTCAAGCAAGAGCTTTGTGTTTGCATCTCCTTCTGCTTCAGCCTCCCAGAGCCTCTCCTGGCTGGTGGGAAGGAGCCTGCACAGGGGATGCTGCAAACACTTGTAGGCCATTGACTCTATTGTTAATCTATGTTGAATGATTGCACTATTCCATCCTGCTGCCTCTCTCTGATTAGACTTGTAAATGAAAAACCATAAAAGTCAAAAATGAGGAAATAGAGGACAGAACGAGAGAAGGCACTTATCCCCCAGACGAGTGCCTGAGTGCTGCGAGCAACCCCAAAGCTGAGACCCAGGCACTCTGTGCGAGGACACTGCTCTGGGTGCTCGGGGAAGCCCTGGCAGTGGGACCCCTCCGATGGCTCTGGCTGAAGGGACTGAAAAGCAGAGGGGGAAAGGGAAAGGGAAAGCAGTGCTTCTGTTTCCACTGGGAGTTTGTGGGGTCCCTCGCATCCAATGCAGCTTGGCTTCAGGTCTTTACTTGCTGATTAAGTTTCACCACCAGGTTTTTCCATCCACTCCTTGGCCTTTATGCCCTCAGTGACACGATGTCTATTGCCCCTGCCAAGACTCTCTTCAGTGCATTAGCTTAGCTATGGGTAAACTCAGACATCAGGGGAAAAAAACCCACTGACAGTTAATAGAGCCCTGTAGGTCCCTGACCCCTGGGGATAAGCATACAGTAGCTGGCAAAAAAATACATTCTAACGTCTTGGGGAAAAGGTCAGAGTAGCAAGAGAAAATAGGCTGTTCGTATTTTGTGGAATATTTATCAGGGCGCCAGGCTCTGGAGCCGTGCAGGGGGTGAGGGTCTCTAACCAGTGTTCAGACGGGGCCTCCCAAACGCTGCGGCACAGAGGTCTATGTGGCAAATTGCCAGCAGTCAGAGGGCTACACATCGTTTGCATAATCTGCAAGATCTAATTGTGTCTTTGGGCTTTTAATAAAATGGGATTGGTTTTATTTCAGTGGCTGGCTCATAATAGAGGATTCAGCATTCTCAAAACCAGGATGGACAGTGTCTGCTATTGCAGCCCTCCCTGTGCCCAGCCGAGACACCCAGCACCCGCAGGGACTGTGGCTCTGAGCAGCGGGAAGGAACCAGGAGCCATTGCCCAGCTGTCCCTGGCAGGATGTGCTGCGTGATGAGGATGTCCCTTCATCAGCCTAAAGAAGACATAGAGTATTTATGCTTAGAGGTTGCTTTTATCCAAAGTAAGCAGAGAGTAGGAAAAAAAAACAGGGACGGAAGTAGACGAATGAAAAGATGGAAATAGGAGAGAATGGCATAAGCGAGGTGCTATGGAGAGAGAAAGAGCAACCATCTCTTACCTTCCTTTTGCTTGAGGTTTTACTAAGGCTCCTAAAGAGCCAAAGAGCTGCTCTGCTCTCCCAGGAACATAGCTGGCCACCATGGGGGCTGTTGACTATGGCTCCTGCATCCACCCCGGGACACACAGGAAGCAAGCCCCTGGCCCTGGGCTCAGTCTGAGGAGGTGCACATTTTGGGGGGGGCAGGCAGGAGCAGGACTGAAACACGTCTGGTGTTGCTTAGGTGTTTGTCCAGCACAGCCATAATGGAGTGTTAACGATCAGCCTTGAGAGAGGTGTAACCCTCTTCTCAGCGCCCAGGCTGCGCAGCTCGCCCTCCCTTCTCAGCGTGGCTTTGGCTTTGGCGTGTGGGGTGGGCAGGGGGTGCTCTCCCCTGTGCCACCCCCATGCCACGTCTGCTGGCCTCTTGCCACAGCCCCCATGCAAATTTAGATCTCCCTGCTGGGAGAGCAGCGTGGAGCTGCTGCACAAGCAGCTTGGCCAAAAAAATCAATAATCTTTTCAATAAAGCATTTTATCCCTTATATATATTGTCTCTCATAAAGATTTTACACAGACAAAAAGTTCAGAAGTTGGTGTAAAAAATGTTGGGAAAAAGGTGAAGATACGTAAGTAAATTACAAACTTGAGGCTGTTTGCAGTACCTTGGGAAAGTGGGAGTTATATTGATGAGTTTTTATTGATTTACCATCATTCCCAGTGTGGACATTTTCTGGTCTATTATACCACAGTCGCGGCATATTCCCATCGCAGCACTAAAGAGGAAATATGGACAGCCTGACCTTGGCAATATGGAGATAATGAAATACCCTTAATGATCCTTCCAAAAGATTTTACAAGCCAACTTCAGATTGTATCTACTCTGTGCTATGCTAATTTTTACCAAAGCTTGCAAGCAACGCCAGGGTTTCACAGCTTGAATCCTAACCGCAGGTATTTTGGGGTTAAATACAACAGAAACAGCTGCCCTTACTGCCTGAGAAACAGAAGTTGCTGTGGAAGTGCCTGGTGTTTCCAGGAGGGCTGTTTGTCCCCTTCCCGGGGATGAAGGTCGGTGCCCCTGCATTGCCCCCGTGCCGGGCAGGACCGGAGATGCCTGTGTGCCGTGGTGCCCTGTGTCCCTGCCCGTGTCCCCGCCAGCCTCGGCCCCGCCACCGTCTGCAGCCCCCGAGGGACCTGCTCAACCGCAGGAAGAGTTGCGGCACTTCAGGGTGACTTTGGGGACAGCTCAAGGAGATTTACCATATATATACCTGCCTGGAATTGTACCTAGCAGGGACATAAATAGTAGGTTTCAGTGCTCTGCTTTCTCTCTCTCCCCTCCCCGGCCCAGCTGGCAACACAATTACAAGCCCCGAAGTATTATTTTCTTAATAAAAATGTTACGTGTAAAGCAAAGCCACAAATGAGTAACAAACCCATGCAGATTTCAATCATTCCTTCTTTATTCCCCAGCGAGATTGCTAATGACCTTCACGCAAACCTCCACCAAATCTTTTTTAAAGGCAAATATTAATTTCCTAGCATGAAAAAAGGAAATAGAAAAGCCTATTTTTCATGGGAACCACGCAGAAAGAAAGATATATTTTCCTTCAAAATGCAGGGAGGATTTTTACATTTTGTTACTTGCTTTGCATAGACTTGGTACTACCATTTGTTCACTCTGAATGTAATCTCTCCCCATAAAGCTTTGCTTTAAATTCCGCAGCTACCTGTTAGGCTCCGATAGCTCTTTAGCTGTGCCCGGAGTGTGGGGGCTCTGAGCCCCCACAGCCTGGCTCTGACTCACTGGGAAGAAACTGGAAATGACTCCTTAAATTTTAACAGTTGAACCATTCATTTTTAAAAAGAATGCTCCATAGCAATGTAGCACTTTATAGCAAAGTCTCCAAAAGTCATTTATAATGCAGCAATCCTTTGTAGGAAGTTGCAGCGTGGTGTGTGACAGTCTCCCACCCCCCCAACAGCCAGGGTTCGGAAAGAGTGGAGGGATGTGGGAACGCACACAAATATGCACACCTGCACATGTACGTGCACACCTGCACACACCAGAGCTGGCAAACCCGCCATGCCAGGTTTTAACACTAGCTTTGGGTATTTTAATGATTTGCTGAGCTGCCAGACCAGGTTTATGTGTTCTCAGGGTGAGTTCAGACCTGGACCTTCTATGGTCGCTTGCTTCCAGGAGATTTTCCTCTGCCTTGAGGTTTTTACTTGTGCAAGAGCCCTCCTAGAGTACAAACCTGAGCTTCACCAGGGAGATCAGGGCATCCACAGCAGCCTGTGCTAAGTAACAGTTCAGCTGGATTCCACAGCCACAGCAGTGGCATAGATGCACCTTCCCTCCTTATTTCAGACCTCGCATACATCTTCAGTGATATTTTTTAGCATTAGCTTCATTAATCAGTTGAAGGAGTGGATTGAGGAGTATTATCTAGAGCTTATTTGCTGGGTATTTATTTCATAAGTCTTGTAAACTTTCCTCAGAACAGCTCGCTTAAAAGAGGTGGGGAAATTCAGTAAGAACCACTATAAATGACTACTCTGTGCTGAGGGCCATGCCCACTGGCTGGCTCCATTCTGGCTCTGGCATTTTCTCGTCACCGTGTTGCATGTCCCTGGCACTGACACTCACCCGGGCTGTGTGCTCCCAAGAGTCAGGGGCACCATGACACCTTCAGGTCCATCCTTTCCTGTCCTTGCCAGTGGAAGGGGACTGCAGGACACTGCGTGGGTTGTGCTGGCCAAACCATGGTCAGCTGCTCCAAAAGACACCATCCTTGCAGAAGCCAGTGTCACCAGGGAGAGGGGCAGAGCCCCCCACAGCCAGAGTTCCCTCTGAAGCAAAGACTGTCACCTGCTGAGACCCCGGCCCGAGGGACTCCCTCCTCTGCTTGGGTGAGTCGTCAGCCCATCACTGCACAAAATAAACAACAGTTTGCCTGTAGATATTTGGGGGGAAAACAGTTAATATGATAACAATAGCACTAAATCAGGCACAGAACTTCAACTACAAGTCACAGCAAGAAGTTGTTAATACCTTTATTATGGGATAAAATGTATTCATGATATTAAAGACATCACATTTCTGCCCTGGTGTCACATTTTAGATGTAGCGTAGATAAATGATATATCACTGTAAGAGATCTACAAAAACCATTAGTAACCATGACATTTTGACGTCAGATTTTAAAAAATTCCTAAGTAATCTTTTTGATTTATGAAATGGTGTCCAGGTTCATCGAGACTGATCTCAGATTTATCACAGCCTGGTTAGAATTATTAATGATTTTCAATTTGTAAATCCAATGCCAGCATGTCCAAGTGCTCTCAGCAAAATCACAGAGAGCTGACAGGGAGATTTTGCTCAATCCATAGTTTTCAGCTATTACAAGATTTTTCTGGTTAACCCTCTGTGGCCCGGCGCGGGCTGCCAGCCCAGCGCACAAAGGCATTGTTCTGCCGCCGCACAAAGGAGGCGCGTCCCGGGCACCGCCACATGAATCACGGCCTGAATGGCCATGAAACGTATGGCGTCAACAGGAATGAATGATCTGACTTTTACAGGCTCCTACTGAAGACCCTTAAAGACTTAAATTATAATGAGAAGAAAAGCTGATCTAAGCCAAAACAGACGGGCTTGGCTAGCTTTTCCCTACAATTCATCACAAGAGCAGATGAAAGGGAGGCAGGGGCAGAGTAAAAAGCAGAGGCATGTCTCCATCCCTCTGCAGCCGTGCAGGAATATCTCTGGAGAAGAAAGCACACCTTGGGTAAATAGGTACAAACTCCAGAGCCCATACTGAATATTTATTTCCTAATTTATGGGATAATTGTCCACCACTACAGGGAGGGGTTGGACGGAGACTTGGATACTAACATTTTCTCTACAGTAACAAGCTGAGCGTTCCTCGGGAGTGGGGTGTGTCTGTGCCCCTGTACCTGCCCTTTCAACATGACTAGTGTCACCGAGTGGACAATGACAGTGTCACCCACCAGCTTTTCCAGGACCAACTGCCATTTTTTTTTAAGATGGTTAAAGGAAAAGTGCTGTGATTCATCCTTAGGCTGCAGACAGCTAAATTATTATTTACTTCAAAAAATTATTATTTACTTCAAAAAATTGTATCTCCCATGAGATTAAGACACTGAATTATCAAACCTCTGGGCTCACTCACTGAAGCCACAGGTGCCCTGGGGGCCTGCGGGGCTGGTGCAGGGCTTGGGGCAGGAGAGGGGGCTCCACACTGCCCTGCCCGCATCCCATCCAGCATTACCCCCAGCCGAGCAGCACGACTTCACACATCCCCATCTGACTAGGTTTGGCCTTTTATCTTTAATTTTTGTAAAACATCTTCCAGAATCAGAAAGGAAAATGGTCATTTCTTGTCCGGGTCCGCAATGGTGAGGCCCCGCTCCTGTTGTCTCTCCCAGCAGTGGGTCCTGCCTCTGAAACGCTTCCCTGTGCCTCCGACCAACACGTCGGCTCTTCCTCCCAGAATTAATCAGATTTGTTAAAAAGGGGTAAATGAAACTTGGGCTGTGGGGCATGGTGGGGGCTGTTTTAAATTATTCCATCTTCTTGAATCCACATCCAGGCAGGGTAAAATACCTGTGCAGCTTCAGACTGTGGTGAGGAGCAGGACTTGCTGGTACTACTTCAGCTTCCCAGTGACTTGTAGCTTCCTACTGCAGGGAAACCTGGAGGACAAGGTTTCAAGTAGGATAAAATTCCAGTGATCCTCTGGGCCAGTGCTGCAGGGACTTCACAGAGCACTCCAGTTCCTTGAGAGAGGCAGTGTCAAGTTTTTTCTCAAGTACTCCACCTTAATTGGGCAGGTAAAACTCTATAATTAGGGACCTTAGCTAGGGAATTTTTCTAATCCATCATATCTGCTCCATTATTCAACTCTATCAAATCCATGCATGCAAGGAGAAGCGGAACATTCTTCACAACACTGTCAATATTAACGTCTTTCCAATTACAAGGCATTATAATGGCAATCTAATGAGGAACTGTGACATGCTGGCTGCAACTCCTAACTTTTGATTAAAGCCTCCTTCAAGATTCTCCCCTTTAATTTATGGCAGAGGGCTGTCCAGACACAGCAAGCAAATGCTGGGAGATGGGATCCTCCAGCACAGGCTCTGGGCACCCCAGGAGTCCCCATAACCCCAGTTTTCTGCTGACCCATCGACCTGCACCAGGTCCAGCCCCAGCACCGCCCACTCTGCTGTCAGGTGATGGATGCCAGCTCTCCCCCAGGGCTGGGGGTGACCTCTCTGCCACCAGGAGCCCAGCCATGGCCCCATCCCAGCCAGCCCTGCCAACGCCAGCTCCAGCTGAGCAGCTCCTGTCACCCCAGGACACCTCCTGCAGGAGAGCGGGACAGGCATCCTCCCCCCTGACAGTGAGTGACATTTCTATCCACCCCAGGCTCTGCCGCAGCCTCCCAGTTCATCTGCTCGCATCCTCACAGCCCCAACACCAGGAAATGAATTTCCAAACTGATAAAGATGCCTTGCTGCTTACACTGATGCCTCCAGATGAGTCTCTGTGCAAGGACAGATTGGCACCGGCCAGAGCAGCCGGTTGATGGGTCTCCCTTTAGCAGGAGCCAGCCCTGCCCTCGGCTGGTCCCGCTCATCCCGACCCAGGAGTCCCGCAGAGCCCAGGGCAGCCCCACACCCTCAGGTGTTCCCTTCGGACCTGGCTTTTTCCCCACTGTGTCCTTCCCAGACACCATCTGAGCCCAGAAGCAGAAGCAGAGCTGCTTTCTGGTGTTCCAGCAGACTACTTACTGTATTTTCAAAGCATTTTTTTATTATTATTTTTAGATCATCTCCGAAGTATTCAACTCTGAACTATTGGGCATCCAGCACTAAATGCAGCAAGTAGGGTTCTGTCCAGCCCTGTAGAGTTCCTTTGATTTTTTTTTTTGTTCTCTGATGTGGCACTTCTTCATGTGACTGAAATATTTGCTTGTTCACCCATCCCACTGCACATGCAGGGTGAATTTACTGCCCATGCTCAATCCCAAATGCTTGGGATTTTTGAATCTCTGCAGATGGAAAGGTCTATTTTAGAAGCCATACTTTGCAAATTGCTGCCACATTATACATTTCATCTAATGCAGCCTTCACTGATTTCCCTTTAAAAAGTGTCAGTTACTTAAAAGCAATATGAACAATGAGAGAGACAGCTTTAGAAGGAAAACCTCCTTTGCACAGGCAACACTCGAGAAATGGAATGAGGTTGGAGAAAATTTGCAAAAAGTACCCTGAAGAGAGCAGCTTTAACACCCTCTGCTCAGGTATCCACCATGTCCTTGCCCCAGCTCACCGCACACCTGGTTCCCACTGGTCTTCCAGACCCTCGTCTCCTGCAGCAGCTCCTCCTGCATCTCCAGCGCAGAACCTGCGGGGCCGGCTCCGCGGCCAGGCTGCTGCTCCCTGCAGGGAGAGACCTCAGGCCCCGCGCCAAGGAGACCCGGGTGGTGTCTGGAAGGTCGCTGTGACCAATGGAGCAGCATCAGCAGCTTCCAGAGCTCCTGCCATACCAGCTCCTTCTCCAGACCCCAGCTGGGCAGAGCAGCCAGGAAGCTGTGGCTGTTCCCCAGCACAGCTGAATCTTCTGCCCAGGATCACACTGCAGACCATCTCTGGACACAAGACCTCCTGAGCTGGACCTGACCAGGCCCTGTGGGTACAGACAGACGCGTGGAGCACCGTTGCAGCGTCGTACCCAGTTTTGCACCACCCCAGCACAGCTCACCTGTCTGTAAGCAGCTCCAGGGGGAGCCCAGTTGTGTCCCCACACCATCCACATGCACCAGGAGGACACACCAATGCCTGGCATGGCTTCTGCAAAGTCCCTTGTGAAGGTCCATGGTCAAAGCCCCTTGTGCCATTGAGCAGCACAATATGTCACATTGAAACTTGCAAGTGCTTATGGGGAAGAGACGGGGGCACGGCTTCCCCCCAGGAACCCTCCCCACGGTACAGGGTCCAGTCCCTCTTCTGGCTCTGTTCTCTGATGGATGCTTGGGCTCCTGTTGGCTGACAAGGGAAGAGTGTGAGTTGTTGATACAGCGGCTGAAAAAGGGGGTTTATTAAAATATTCTTCTGACAGGTTCATTTTCTGAATTCCTCTGGATTATTTCCAGCATTCCAATTCCATCAGAAAACGTTCTTTTCAGGAGCTAGGGAGAGACTGTGAGTCATTTCTTCCTTTTTCTTCTCATTTAGATGGGAAAGGTTAATCCTTTGAAAGTCTGAAATAGCCACAACTAAACTGCAAGGGACTGTGCTCTTCCACAATGCAGGAGAAGTGCAATATCTTGAGAAACTGTAATCCTGCAAGAGAAGACATAATAACAGAGGGAGTAAATTGTCACAGCTGTAGCTGCTGTTGCCAGTTGTGTTTGGGTTGTGTATGTGCTGATGCAGCCATGGCCAGGCTGTGAGGACTCCCCTCTCCTCGCAAGGGAGGGGGCTGCTGTGGGTGCCCACCCTCGGAGAGGCATGTGATATCATTTCATGGACCTCATTCACCCCAAAGTACCCTGAGGAGCAGTGTGACCCTGGCTGGCCCTTGTCCCTGGGGCATCACCCACGCTCTGCAGCAGCCTCTGGTGGGTCCCCGACCTGTGGGTGACAGCGCTCCTCCACCAGGTCCCAAAGGAGCCTGAAGGTCTCTGCCCCACAACCCCCAGGGCCAGGGGCAGGTGTCAGGGGTGAAGCACCATGTGGGGCCTCCTCACAGACCAGGGGGGAGTCACAGTCCTCAGCCACACCAATAACAAGCCAGCACCCACCTCTTGGCCACACTGCTCACGAACCAGCACCCACCCCTCAGCCACACCACTAACAAGCCAGCACCCACTCCTCGGCCACACCACTAACGAGCCAGCACCCACCCCTTGGCCACACCACTAACGAGCCAGCACCCACCTCTTGGCCACACGGCTAACGAGCCAGCACCGGCGCCTCTTTCCAGAACAAACGTGATTCCAATTGAAAACTAACATGACAAGAGGCACACACGGTAATAACCCAGTGAGGAGACATGGTTCTCAAGACATCTACAGACTCCAGATTAAATGAAATTTTGACAGAGAAAAATATGTATTGGCAACATTTCTTGATCCACAATTCAAAGAGAAAATTGAAACCATATTTCCGTAAGAATCAGACGCTGGAAAGAAGTTCTTAATAAACAAAAAGAGACAGGTCATGTAATTCACTCCTTTTTCCTCTTTTTCATTTGTTGGCCAGTAACTATTAAAAGTCAAGGAAAGAAGGTTTCTAACTGAAAATTTGTACTTGAACCTGACAAACAAAACAACTTGGAAGGAAGTTTCCCAGCTGCAACTCAGAATATTTATGTCTGGAGATGTGCGGAACATTTCAAAACATTAAACAATTTGAAAAAAAAAAAAAAGAGCTGCTGTTTTTGGGCTGAGACTGTCTGGTTTACAGACTCTGCTCCACCTCACCTTTAAAAAGCAATGGCTGAAAAAAACAGAGGTGGAGAGAATGGATGTGGACTTCTCCTCTTGTTTGTTAAGGGACAAATTAAATGTCACCTCCTAGAAGACTGTAGCCAGACATCTACACAGGAGTGACTCAGGTGTGTGTCCCATCAGAAGATCCCGAGGGGGGGGGGTAATCTCACTGAAGAACCAGTGCCCTAAACTCAGGGTTTTTTTCCCCTGGATTTTCTGCTCTATTTATTCCCAGGATGTAGGGCTTTGGCAGTGTCTTGGTTTGAAACACTAGACACACAGGAGCACAGGCTGAAGAGGAAGGACGTGGCTGTACACGAAGACCCAGAACCGGCGTTAGGGATGGGCACTTTCTGGAGCCAGAGCCACCCACTGGGCAGCAGGAGCAGCCTCTTCGAGGACACCAAGAGCTCACACAGAACCATAGAACTCTCTGCACAGCTCTGCAGAGTCTCATTTTTCCAGCCTCCCCGCGGAGGAAGAGATGAGCAGCATCCATGGGATCTGTCACTCCCAGAGCCCAGAGCTTGCTCCAGGGTGGGACCAGCAGCCCTGGCCTGAAGCCCCCGACCTCTCAGCCCCTCACCATCCCAACCCGCCGCTTGCATGAGGGGAGCACAAGGCCGTGCCAGTGTTGGTGCAGCGGGGCTGGCAGCTGGGTCCTCCCCCGCCGCGGAGTGACATGAATTAGCGTATGACAGTGACAGAAAATGGAAAAGAATGGCCCCGCAAATGCAGTTACAAGAGAAAGGCAAATTGATTTAGTGGACATATGAGTATTTTTGAGAGAGAAAGCAAGAGAGCTGCCTGACATATTCCAAGATACCCTACGATTGCTTCTCTTAAGGAGATGTCATTCAGATTTTCCTGAACTAGCCTTTAAATTACAGTTCTATAAATAGATAGGACACTGGCAGTATTTACAGTATGAGCATCAGGTGAAAAACTACGGCTTCTGCAGCGTCTGCTCATCTCACCTTGTATCTGCCCTGCTGGAGGTTAACTCTTATTTCCATGTTAATGCCGTCTCAATCCCAATGACTGCCATTTGTCAAATTAACATTCATTTCAACAACCCAAAAGTGAGAGCTTTTAAACATTAATTCACAACTATGAGCTCTTCTCAGCACATTATTATGTTACTGTGATGAAACAAACTGCCTATGGAAAGATATAGATCCTACTGGAAATGTTGGCGCTGCAGAGGGGAGAGGAACCCCGTTCCGGAGGCAGAGCTAACATGGGCCCCGTGGGGAGGGCAGAGGCGCCCACCCCGGCCCCGGCAGGAGTGGGAATCCACAGAGCCGCCGAGCTGCTGCCCGAGCAGGGCATCCCCAGGCCTCCTGGAGGGGCCCCTGTGAAACGTGGGTGTCCAGAGCCCCCCACCCTGGCTGAGCACACCGGCTGGCCTTGTGCGGGGGCTTCCTCTCCTTCCTGGACAACATACCCAGGAAGCAGCTCGCTGAGCATCGCTGCTGCTGCTGCTGCTGCGAGGCTGCTGTGAGCATTTCCAAGGCAAGAGATTACCATCTGAAACATTTAAACCTGTGCTATTTTGAGTCCGCAATTATTCCAGCTCTCACGATGAGTGATCAATGTGCTGTCTCCGATTAATAAGACAAATTAGAGGAAGGGCATTCCTACGACAATGGCTGACAAGAGCTGCTGCCGCTGCGTCCTGGGGCACGTGTGGGTGCAGACAAAGGCAGGAAGAGGCACCAGGGACAAATGTCCCTTGGGACGTCCCTTGCGTGGAGCCACATTCTCCCCACGCACGTGTGCTTCCCTCCTGCCCAGGTAGCGAAGCCCATGGCCTCGTCTCTGCCCTTCTGCTGCCCATCTCAAGGGAGGAGCCAGGGGGCTTCCCAAAAATGCCGTGTTCAAGAGCAGCGAGACACATGGGATTCCTGCGGCCGCCCACCCCACAGCCCCTGCTGGAGCACCCAGCGGGTGAGGCAGGACGTGCCTGACACAGGGGTAATTATCTCGTGGACACTGAGAGTCCCTGGCAGCTCCTGCGGAGGCACCCCCTGGGCACGTGGGACCAAGTTCCCCGTGGCCTGCACGTGATGCTGGGCGCCCCCCAGGGGGGTCGTTGCTCTCCCTCCTGCTGGCACACCCTGGGGCCCTCCCCAACACCTCATCCCTCCCATCCTGTTTTCCCAGAGCCCAGTTTTAGTTCTAATCCACTGACTGGTCTCTGTGGGACATGGCAGAGGTGCAGCAGAACAGGATTTCCTCTTGCCTCTCAGAACAGAATAAGGAGCTGAGACCGGGGGGTTCACCAGGGACACCAAAGGTGCTGCTTCCTCTGCAGGACCGATTCCTGCACCCACCACAGGTCCCCAGGGACTCTGCTGTGGAGGGGCACAGCCTGGCCCTACTGCTCACTCACCGAAGCCCCTCTGCTGCCCCAGCACACGGCTCAGAACGGCCCGAGCTTCAGCCTCGCTGGAGGAAAATCAATGTTCCCAACAGGCTTGGCCCAGAACCTGCACTTTGATGCTTATTTAGGAGGCTGGGACTGGTGGGGATGAAAGGACACCAGGCAGAGTCACCAAGTGCCTTGGTCCCACGTGCCCAGGGGGTGCTGGGTGATGCCAGGGACAAGAGCTCATGATCACTGTCCTGCAGCCAGGGTGACCTGCCACCGTCCCGCCTGCCCGAAGCCGCTGCGGGCAGGGCTGGCACCTCAGGGCCAGCAGCCCCCATCCCACATCTGGTCTCCTGATTTTCCTGAGGGTCTATCTTCCCAAATAAGCAAAGACAGATACCTACATCTCAACTGCATCTAGAATAATACATGGCTCCTAACTGAATACAAGGCTGTAATTCAATCAAGATGTTCTGCTGACACTATAAACTGGGAGAGCAGCTCAAAGCAGCGTGTATAAATGCCAGCAAAACCCTGAGACTGAATTACAGCTGTACTGTTGCGCCAGACACTGTCGTGGCTCAAACACAGGGGAACAAAGTCCTCTTTGTTAAACTAATTATTATAATACATATAAGGAAAGGACAGAAAGGACCTGTTAAATATTTACCGTTTCAGGCCTGTTCTTCGTAGGACATTTTTTCACATGTTGTTGATATAAGCTGTTATGTGCAGCAGTTAAATCTGCCTATAAAAACGGAAAGGTTTGAAGTGTGCATGACATATTTCAGGGGGACCGGGTGACTCAGGGGTTGGTAATGGAGCACGCAGCCTTTCACCTCTGGAGCGCTGGTTTGAATCCAAAATCCATTACCATCTGGAGGTCGTTTGGCGGCATCCCTGTTACAAGTTGGGCTGTTCTCAGTCCTAATGACCAAGCGCTCATGTGGTGAAAAGGTCCCCCGTGCTGGCACGGTGCCTGGTCAGAGGGGCTAGGGAGGGCAGGGAAAGGGGCTCGAGCTCTCCCCACTGCCTTCAACAGCTCCTGGGACAGACACAGCCCATCATTCACCGGGGTGGGTGTCACACTGCTGCGTCCCACAGGGGACAGGAGAGCTCATGACATTCCCAAAAACAGTGAGTCCTTCCAACACAGACAGGGGCCAGCCCAGGAGCACCCAGGTGACGGCAGCGGGGCAGCAGCTCCAGCGAGCACTAGTGTCCCCATCCCACTGTGGCTCCTGGGGAGTGGAGCAGGGGAGCCCATGTCCCATCGGCACAGGCCAGCATGGCCAGGGCAGCTGGGCAGCAGAGGAGAGTTTGCAAAACCCGTTGCCATGGAAACAGCCGCTTGCTGCAGGGAAGAGCATGCCATGGCGCTTTGGTGCTGGTGCCCCGGCGAAGGCACTGCCGGACAGAGGGACACCCCACAGTGGCACCCAGGAGAGGACAGGGCATGTTCCCAGCCCATCTGGTGTGGGCAGCACTGGGGCTTGGCAGAGGCTGCTGGGGGTCTCTGGCAGAAATGCAGGAAAGTTGTGGCAACGCCTGGAAGTGCCAGGAACGAGTCATCGCCCACGTGGCAGCAGCAAAGAGGGACCCCCGACTGCTGAGACCCCAGCTCTGAGCTGCTCTGGGAGACCCTTGACACCCTCTGTCCACAGTTGTACCTGTATTAAAAGCAATGACTTCCCTCAGGTGCTGGGCAGCCTGGGCGAGGGGGCTCTCTGGGAGCCCAGCACTGCTCTATGGGGCGGCCACCGAGGTCCCCGGCCGCCGAGACCCGGAGCGTCTGCAGCCTCCTGGTGACATCTCCTGATGGCTGACCCTCGCCATGAAGATTAATGGAAAGCGTCTGCCTCCGATGGTGCTGCCGGTGCAGTCTGTCTGGCTGCTAAGAAAATGAGACCTCTGTCCTCAGCCCACCGTGGGGAAAAGGCTCCATCTTCACCCCAAAAGGGACAGAGGCTGTTCGGGGTGGGGTTTTTCATAAGGAGAAGCTCAAATTCCATAGATTTCAGCAAAAAGTGTGGGAAGAACTCAAATATGCAGAAAGCACTGATTTTCCACGTGGATGCATTGCCATTAGCCCTGCCCATTAATTAGAATAATGTTAATTTTTATGATAATGATGATTATATACACTACTTCATATTTACTGGGATTGGAACTATTTAAAACAAACCCTTGCAAAAGCTGTGTGCTTTTATCAAAGCCAGCAACATCTTAGATAACATTTTTAAATGGCAAATTTTCTATGAAAACGTATATTTATATCAGCAAAATTAAATTTCAGCCTAAGCTTCTTATTATAAATAAAAGAAAATAAGTCAATAAAACAATAAATATCTAACTGAATGAAGCAGAAATTATATCCAATTATATTTTCTTTAAAACCCAATTTATCTGCCAATATTTTCTTTAAATGCTCATGTTACTTTTTCACTTACTAACAATAAATGCCTGGATGCATTTCAAAGTGGTGCCTTTTCTATTATTTCATTTCCTGGAGTCCTCAGCTTGAAAGGACATTAATAGCACACTATAAATAAAAAAAAAAAAAAAAAAAAAAAGTTACTTAAGGATTTACAGCTGAGGATTTCTATGGAAACAAACCGAAGAGGGGAGTTTGCATCAGTGTGGGGGTGGTGGATGGAAACAAAGAGCACACACTGAAAATAGAGAAGAAAGTTCAGCTGCCACATGACAACTCAGGGGCCTCCTACCTGCACCCAGGCTGTGGGTCCCAGGGGTCACTGGAGGCGGCGGGGGCCAGGGTACCCCAATGGGACTGCTCTGGCACGGTGGCACCCGCGGGAGAAGGGGCACCTTGGGGTGCTGGGAGGGGGCTGCTGCTGGAGCCCCTGTCTCTGCCCAAGAGAGCCACAGTAAAGCCACAGGGACACCGTGGAACACCGGGATGCCACAAGTTTGGGGCATCTTCTCCCTCACTGCCCAGGTCCCTGTTTGCCAAGCTCTGAACCTCTGGGCATCAGCTGGCGGCGAGGAACGGCTCCATCGCCAGCCCGCGCGCAAATGGGAAGCGGATTTCCAAGTGAGAGGGACCAAAATGACTTGCATAACATAGGAAACAATTCAACAATCAAAAAATCTTTCACCACTTAATAGGATTTTATAAATTGAATTATCTCTTTAAGCGCTGACAGTCCTAGCCTATCAATCAATTAAGGGATGCCAGGCTTGAGCCTACAAGCTTGAGCCTACACTTGGTGGGAGAGTGCTGCTCTCCGTGAGCTGCTCTCCAGGCACCTCGCTCTTTCGACGTCCCCCAGGCCCCCATGAAGGCTGGGCAGTGCCAGGGGCTTTAATTATTTGATATATTTTGCAGCTAAAATGTCCTTTCAGCTTGTTTTGTGGCAGCCGCGGGGCAGTGGGCACTGCACATGCCATAAGGTAGGGCCAAGGGGACGAGTCCAGCTCTCCTGTTTCTGGAGCAGGAGAAAGCCACGGAGGGGCAGAGGCATGAGGTGTCACAAGAACAGGGGGGTTTGGTAACTTCCCTTTAGGTTTCTGCAATTTGCCTCTCCGTGCTAAGTGTGTGTTAATGCAGTAGGTGAAGCTTGCATTATTGATGGCGTGTAGGACCAGGTGTTCACAGACGAAAGGTTAGTTTATTAATCCACTGGGAGACCTTATGAAAAACAAATTCAGGTAAACAACATATTTTTCTTGACTGCTTTTCAAGATTTAAGGCAGGGATCCTGTTCTCCAAGTCTCTTTGACGCATTTCCATTGCACTCTGTTATTACATTCTTCAAAAAAGAGAGATTGCTTCTCGTGCCAGGTTCTGGGGAGAGAGAAACCTAATTGAATCTGCTGCCCGAGTGCGCTGGACAGCATCTCCTTCCCAGTTATGGATGGTCTTGAGAGTTACTGAAACACACGCTCAGGCCTATTGGAAAGACATTTTTCCATGAGGGGACCCACAGTGCCCTTGCTGTGTCCCCTCCTTTCTTGGCCTCGGGCAGCCTGTGCCCGCCAGTCCCACCTCTCCAGTTTGGTGCCCGCAGAGCCCAGTCCCCCCCATCCTGTGCCCCCTCCCCTGCACCTGGAGCAAGTGTCATCGTGGCTCTTTGCCTCCCGAGCCACGGTGGGGAAATGGGTTTCCAAGTGAACCCTCCTGCATGCCCCTCTCTGGTGAGGGGCCGGGATGGCAAGGGGCTCTCGGGGCTGGCACTGATGCCTCCCCACCCCCTGTGCCTTGCACAGTGCCACTTCCCTCTCCTCCCAGTGCCACCCCGGGTCTGGGGAGGAACCGGGCCACAGAGCGCCTGCGGCTGGCTCAGCCCTGCTGCCCTGTCCCTCTGCTTCTCGTTTAACCTCTGAGCATGGTGCTCGGGAGAGAGAAATCCCTGTGCCCCGTGTATGACCACTGGAACTTGATTAAGCACTGAACTTTAATTAATTGACTGGCTTGGAGTAATAAGGTTTGCCAATTCACTCTGCCCAACGACAAAGTGAATAGTTAATTTACATGAACTGTCAGGTGCTGACACGGTGCAAAGAGCCACCCTCCCCCACCCCACCACCCACTGGGTGAGGTGCAGAGACACGGGGGCCTGGCCCCCCACCACAGCCCCCTCCAGTGCCGACATGTGTCCTGGACCCCCCTGAAACCCTGGCTGCCTGACAGCAGCTGCTGCAAGTGGCAAACATGGGGCGCTCAGTGCCCATCTCTGGCTGAGCCAGGGGGAGTCTCCTTTGCCCCCACCGTGTGCTGGGGACCCTTGGGGACCCCTCTCACACCTGGGTGCTGCTGCTGCCCGGGGCGGGGGGAGTGCTGGCAGCAGGGCTTTGCCATCAGACACGCACGATACATCGCTCCTGGCATCTCCTCGACAGCATTCAGGGAAGATTTCCAAATGTCAGCTTCCCGTCCCGGTCAATCATTTCCACCCCTGCCCACACAAACAAAGGTTACCAGGTAAATCCCGCTGCCCGGCGCGGGCCACGGAGCTGAGCCGTGGGGGCTGGCGAGGAGCCGCCATGGAAAAGGCTTCCCGGCCAGAGGGGGCTGGGAGCGGGAGGGCAAGAGACCCGGAGCACGTGCCCTGCCTGCTCCTTCAGCGTGCATCTCCTGCTCTTTAAATTGATTGGCACTTTCTATTTGAGGAAAAATGAGTTCTTAAAATTGAAATACTGGTTATTGTTATGGTAATACAGCAAGGCTGCGGCAGGAGAGATTTTAAGATACAAAAAGGTTAGTTTAAATCAAGCAACTGATAGGTGAGTCTATATAAAGTACTCAGGACTAATGAGTTCAGAGGTATCTGCGCATTGGGTCTGGCCCCCTTAATCTGCTGATTCAAGCGGTGGGTGCAGGTAATAACCAAGATAACCTGAGGCCTCCCAGATCATTATTGCTTTATCACGTTTTGTATAAAATATTTTCGGCCTCATTTAGGATGTCAGCCTCTATCAAACGTTTCCTTGCATTAGGAGTGTGACGGGTCCCCGCGGCGCTGGCGAACCTGGCACCCTCGCCGTCTGCCGGGGGAGAAGCACTGGGGATGCCCAGGACCCCTCTTAGGGGGACACGGTGCTAAGCAGAAGATTTATGAATAATGTAACAAAAAAAGTACCGAGTCCATATTAGCACAACATAGTGACTGATTCCCAACATATGTTATTGCTTTCTCCCATCTTTACCTGAAATTAGTAATTTAGAGTCCATACCTTTATTTGGAAAATAATAGTACACACAGAATTATAAAAGTTTAATACGTTCTCAGTAAAATGAAAAATGAGTGGTTATGATATTGTCTAACACTTTCAAATGTGTTTATTAATTCATGTTTTAAATCATAAGTTTCATTCTGCAGGAGAGTCATACACAGCAATAAGCAAGTTTTAAAATATTAATGAATAAACAATATTTCTCTATTGAAATATAACATGCTTCTTTGAACAATGTACCACCGGTAATAAATCACAACCAGCAGAAAATTGCATTTCATATTTAATACAACTTGAACTCTGCCTTTTTATAAATGATATCTTTTTTGTTTAATTGGCGTCAGTTCAGATCTAGCAGATTGCTAATAAAATTCTGGATTTCCATATTTAATGACGCGTGCTCTTTATGCTGAATTTTACCACAAAAAACACGGCCTTTTATTATCCTAATAGATAGACCTCCAATCATGAGCAACGCCCCCGGTTGCTCTCCCGAAGCCTCTCCTGGGCTCCCCGGCAGCGGGGCCGATGGAGCCGGTGGGACGGCCATGGGTGCCGGGCTCTCGCTCCTCAGCGCAGGGGCCACCACTGCCCCGGCAGGGGCTGGGCCAGGAGAGCGGCTGGGTGGGCAGCCTCCATGTTGGTGGGCAACAGACCCCACCAGAGACACCCCAGAGCACAAGGAGACCCCTGAGACCGTGCCCCCCCAGCCATCCCCCCTCTCCCAAGCACCATCCCTGGAGAGCTGAGCACATCAGGGTGGTGGGAGGAGGAGGAGGAGGTGGAGGAGGGCACCCCCCCCATGGAGGACACTGGCCCAGAGCTGAGATTCTTGGGGACGTCTTGGGGTCCCAACTGCCCCCTCAAAGGGAGCCACCACCCGCCCCAGGAAAGGTGACTGGTGCAGGCAAGACATGGCCACGTGTGCCATGCACGCGCCCGTGGCACCCCTGCACGAGCATGCACGTCTGCACCCACATTACTAGCCACAGAGATGAATGAAATTAATTGGTTTTAATTAGCCTGTGTAAACAAGATCCTTAAATTTGTTGCCACATGAGGGTTTCAGCAGTCTCCAATAAATTAATCCTTTTTATTATATCAATGACAGGGAGATGATCAAATAGGCTTTGATACAGATTTTGGGATTTATCACCTACTAGCACTCTGATATGCTTGAACTTTTTTCTCCTCCTGCTGCTGCTGGAGGCAAGAACGAGGCTACAAACAGCGTTCGCTGCCGAGCCTGTCGTGGATGGAACAGGGGATTTGGTGACAAATGGACAGAGGACACCAGGGAGACTTTGAAGATAAGTTTGTCTTTGGGATTTGTTGTGAAAGTAGAGTTTTCAGTGGGACAGGGTCAACAGGAAGAGATGCAGGGGCAAGGGAGATCCTGTAACGAGGCACAGTAATCAGTGTGTCGTGTCAGCACATCCTGCAGCCATGAGCTACACCTGTCCGTGGCTTCACCCCCGACTCCAGAGCACACGGTGCCTGCATCCAGCTGTTCCTGCCCCAGGGCTCGGGAGGGCTGGGGGCCACGAGGCTGTGTCCAGCCAGAGCGAGCTGCCCCAGCCGTGCATGGCCAGCGTTGCCCCATGTCCCTTTGCTGGCCCACACCGGGTGCCCAGCCTTCCCCATGGACTCGGGTGCTGCCCTGCTGCCCTTGGAGAGCACGGGTTGTGTGGGTGGATGAGAGCAGCACCCTGGGCTTTCGGGCTGCAGTAGACACGGTGTGGGCACTGGCACAGCCTCAGCGAGGGCATCCCACATCACTCCTCCCGCCGTGCTGCGCCCAGGGGTAGATGGGCTTCACCGGTGCTGGGGGACACCTCGGCAGGGCTGGTGTCTGCAGAAGATTTGTTCTGGCGTGTCACAGCTGATTTCCCTGCTGCTGCTGGGACGCAGCCCAGCACCTCCGGCACGGCTGTCAGCAGAGGTTTTAAATGCCGGCACCATTCCTCCCTGTCACCCCTTGCAGGAAGGTTGAGAGTCTGGATTCCAGGTGCACAGGAAAAACAAATCTGGTGTCAGAGCAGCTGCCCTGTGTGCCCGCAGAGGGGGGAGCAGCACCCACGTCCCGCCTGGAAAGCCCAGGAGACCAGTCCAGGCACTGCCCCAGGCGTCCCCTCTCTGATGGGAGAGCTGTCGTACACAAAACCTTCTCCCATTCCCCGCCACCAAGGGAAGGATAACTGGATGGGAATTCTAATCATATATTATATTACCATGTCATATTAGACTAATAAAATCCTAATATGATACAGGAATGGGGAGCATATCATAACTCCTCTGTGGCTAATACAATGCATGCAATAAATCACTCCCAGGGCTTATCCTTAACAATTTTATCAGTGCTTTCTGTGTCATGCTGATAACTCAGTCCCTCTGATCTAATGGTTCACTTTTCTTCACAGTCCATATGGCAGTGACAATAAAGCTAATGAAATAAAATAAAATTTGCCAATCTTTGAAGAATTCCATTCTTTAAAAAGATGTATTTTATTAACACAAACTGGAAACATTTTCAGTTACTCGGAGTTATTTTTATCACATTGGAAATACATGGCAGAGATAGTGGTATCAGCATCTCACATCCAACTCCTGTGTGGTCTTTGCAAAAGACATGGTGACAGGATAACACACGTGCAATGCCAAGTTCACATCAGCAGAGCTGCCCCCTCTAAGCCAGTCCCACAGGGCATGGATTTTGCCGTGCCTGAAGGTCACAATCTCCCCGACTTTTCCCTTCCTGGGCTAAAGTTCCTTCATTGCATCCAAGGCCAGACACACTGGTCTGAGAGCTTGGCTTCTGAACACCAGGCGAGGAGATCATCATCTGCTTGGCTTTTGGCACACGAAGGTTTGCTTTTCTTCCTGGGGCTAGGAGGGGGCTGCCCCCATAGCTCCATGAGTCACAAACCAGGGTGCAGAGTGCCAGGCTCTGGTTCTCCCCGGCTGCGGGACCTCTCATGACCCCTCCTGCGGGACACCCCGGCCACTGGCAGCTCCTCGGTGTGGGTCAGACGGAGCTGGGGCTGGTCCCAAAAGTGGCTGGTCCAGCTGTGCATGGGGGGGAACGTGGGTGTCTTCTCCAAACACCCTCACACCGGTCACAGCCCTGGGATACATGGTGCAGCAACGATGATGGTGGTGGGTGCCTTCATCAGGATGATGCTGGACACAGAAGATGGCGATTCTGGGACCAGCTGCAAATCCCTGGCTGCTCCCTCTGTGCCCTGTGTGGGCTGGCACCTCCCAGGGCCAGCGGGAGCCACGGCCAGGGGCTGGTGGGCTTTGCTCCTCCATCACCGTGGTGCGCAGGGCTGTGGTGGCTCCAGTCGCAGTGACACTCACTCACGTGCAGCAACAGCTCAGGCCTGGGCGCGGGGAATCGGGATCACGCCACTGAGCAGTCCCACGGGCAGGAGGGCCAGGGGGCTCCTCCCCACACCAGGAGGGGTGTGCGGTGCTGCGGCAGAGGTCCTGCACAGCAGTGGGGCCACAGCCCCTGTCCGGGTGCCTGCACGGAGCAAGGATCCTTGCACGATTCACTGTTCCTGCATGAGGCTCTGACGGCCCCTCAGGGTGTCGCTGCTGGGTGACACACAATACCATCAACAGCATGATCCTAACGCTGGTGCTCGCAGTAAACCTTTCTGATGTGTGATCGAGCCTCAAGGATAAGATGTTTATTATTTGCCATGTAACCACGTGGCTGTTCTCCAATGTAAGGAAAGGCCAAATTGCACTTGTAATTCAAAGGGACCCAAAGCCTTAATGCTGTAAAGCAGCACACTAATGATGCCCAGCGGGCGTGGGGCATGCAAGTGCGGCCCAAAGGTTGTTGATGGCCTTCCTATGAACCTCCTCAGTGTGTGACAGGTCCTTGCCTGTGGCCAGCGGAGATGTGATCAAGATGAGGGACGTCTGTGTGTTCATTACGCTGCCTACGCCTCCACTGACACACTTTACATTTAAAATACTGTTTCCATTGAGCTGGAGCACAAACACCGAGTGTGTGGACTTGGGGAGCTCCATTAGCAAATGCAAATCGGTCGGTGCTTTGTCCTCTGCATACAGAAGTCTTCGGAAGTCCACGGTCCCCATCTGCCCCAGCTCTCATTAACTGATAATGAAGGCTTTGCAATGCACATCTAGTTATTTACTTATTTATTTAAATGCACCACCTGTAGTGAAAAAAGCAACATTCCATTCTAAAACTGATAGAGAAGTTGTGTCTGCTCCAAAACGTGAGCAGAAGCAGTAACTGGTGCTCGAGGGCACATGGGATGCAGAGGAGAGGAGAGTGGCCGCAGCCCTGGGGGCAAGAGCAGGTAAACAAAGGTATTTTACAAAATAACCCGATACAAGAATTGTTGATAAGAAAAGCTGACCCACAAGCTAATTGAATCATGCAAATAATTGTTTAGTCACCAAAACACCACCCCAAGGCTCACACAGCCGAGTGGGAAGGAGTGGTGACGGGCAGGCAGCTCCCGGTGGTGAGCGCTGCCTCCTGCCCAGCTACACTAACCCGAGTAGTGAGGAGTTATATTTATCAAAGACCATTTGCTGCAAGTGATTAACGTTAATTTGATTTCCTGTGAGTCAATTTCCTTGAGATATGGTAAATAGGCTATTACCTGTTATTGACCTTTACTTTATTAAAAAGATTTAAAATTAGCATTTATATATATACGTCCTTCCAAAAAAGTTTTTTTAATAAAGAAAAATATTTTTATAATCAAATTACACTCGCTAGCTGAGGTTGTAGTTTCAAAGTTAATGTTAAATAAAGATGGTAATTAAGAGTGAATATGATGATGATTTTTAAACTCATCTAAAGGGCAGACCCCTTCCTTCGCTTCCACTTGAATCTTTGCTCCCGAGCAGAGCAGGGTGGAAGTGGAGACAGGGGCTGATGGGGGCCGTCTGCGGGTGGGAACCCTCTGCCCTGCAGGCTCTGCTCTCCCTGCCCCTGCCGGGAGGCACCTCTCCCAGGATTTCCAGCCTTCTCCAGGCAAAAAGCCACAGTGACCTACTGGTATTTAAAGAAATGCTCAGCTCCTGCTTGGTGACAGCCTGTGCTCCTGGGAGCCTACTCCTCTCCTACGTCTGACTTAAACTGAGCAGGAAGAAATTACAT
>BJBW01000456.1:288637-308637 GCA_004320125.1 Scolopax mira | reverse complement strand
AATAAATGAAGGAAAGATGTTTAAAAACAAAAAGGAAAAAAAAGAAAAAAAGAAAAGGCAAAAAGAAAGAAAATTCACTGGATTTACAGTGTCCATGGAAGTTGCACCCAATCCCATTCCATGAGCTCAAGCCAGAGCCGAATGCATTCACAAAGCTTAAAATTTCAATCAGAAAAAAATCACTCTTTCCTTGATATTTGTGAATCAATGCTGGGGTAAGAATAGGTCACATTCAGAAATATGCAGCCTCCACTCTGCAGCGAGGCACAGACCATTTAATAGAGCCAGAGTAAGGTGGAATTTTTAGCCCAAACCCTACCCTGCTAGAAAGGCCCTACTTTGGGGCATTTCTCCTACCTGTGACTGCACATTGGCTCCGACTTGGGACCCCTGGTAAGAATCCCCATTCAGACTCTGCATGTTCATGAACATGTCCCCAGAATTTGGGAGGTTAAAAGAACCAGAAGAACCTGGAAAGGAAAGAGTTAGGTAGCTGAATAACAGAGAGCTGCAAACACATAACCCCAGAGACCTGAGGGCAGGGGAAGGAGAAGCAGACAGGAGAGGAGGAGGAGGAAAGGCAGCGCACAGCAGAGGGAAAGCTGCTGGCCCAGTGTGGGGTGAGCTCAGGCTGCCAGGCCCCTGCCCACCGGCTTGGCGTGTCCTGGCGGGGGCTACTGCTTGCCACCAGGCCCGCTGCCAGCCCGGAGCGCTATGCTGGGGAGCTGGGAAGTCCCATGCGAAGCCCAGGTCAGCTTCTCTCGCTGGAAAAGCTGCCTGTACAGTTTTCATGTCGAGAGCTTTCCTCGGGTGGATCACCTCATCGTGAGATGCTATCATCAAACATGTGGAGAAAAACTCATTTTGAGTCTGGGCTTAATGTCTCCTTCAAAGGGCAATGGCGGGCAATTTCTAATAAATGAATTTATTGCTGTCAGAGGAGGAACCTTTTTCTTACTTTCTTTTGATTAAAGATTTTTTTTCCCCATGGATCTTTATAGCCTTTAAAAGTTATCTACAACTAAGTCACAGCAAAAACTTCACTGTAAATAGTGTCCAACACATCTGTGATTTGTGGAAACCTTTGCCTCTGGAGCCCCCAAAAGTGACTTCCTCTTTACAAACTCCTCTACTAATTTAATGCTTAGATTTGCAAAATGTCAACAACTTGCTAGTGAGACGATTTTTAAATACTGCAGAAGAACATGTGGTAGAGCAACTCCAAAATAAAAGTTGCATCCTTAGATTTCTATATATAATATCAACTCCATTTCAAGCAACCCAGAGTCTGAATTCTAATTAGTGCGTGCTAAAATATTCCTCTATTTTGTTCTTATCTTGACAATAAATTTAGCAGTTCTACAAAAACAGACTTGGAGCTCTGCCTCATTTTATGTTATTTTCATCGAATGAGAAAAAGCTTAAAATATCTACAGAAACAAAGAAGCGGCCAGAAGCCTGAGCCAGGCAGACATTACCACTGCAGGAATTACATGGGCCTCGCTCTGTTCCCTTGTGAGGCTGCAGGAGCTTCGCCACCAGAGCTGTGGGGACCACGGAGGACAGTGCTCAGCCCATGTTGTGGCCCAGCCTGGAGGTCCATGGTCTTGGTACCACTCCCCGTGCCACAACTGGGGCTGCTGGGGAGCTGCAGCCTTCTCAGCCCCACTGAACTCACTAGGGTGCCATCCAAGGTGCTTTACAGACTGCCCTGCGCGATGCTTTAACGCACACGGCGGGTACGTACCAGAGTTTGGTGTGGTGGGGGAGTTTGTCTGGTTGTTCTGGACAGCCGCGGCCACGGCGTGTGCTGCGGTCACAGCCGTCTTCGCCGCGTAGAGATTGGCTTCTTCCTGGAACTTCCCAATGTTCTTCTTGTACCTGATTCTCTTATTGCCAAACCAGTTGGATACCTGCAGTGGAGAGAGGTGGGAAGGGTGAAGGAACACAAAGCGTTTGACCTGGCAACACAAGATCATTTGGGGTGTCCTGTTTGGCCCAGCAAACACATGTGCCCCAGCCTGTACCTGCCAGGTACTCCTGATAACTAAGCAGTAACCGTGGATCAGTTAAATATCACTACAGACACAAGCATGATCTGGCTCTGCTTCTCTGTTGGCAAACTGATACACAAGGGGTGACTCTTTGATGATGACATATCCTGGAGCTTGCTGTAGCATTTAGTACATCATTGGCTCCTACTACTGTGAGCCATTCGTCAATAAAATCAGTGCAAGACCCCAAAAGCCAGTCAAGGGGGACCAAGGTCTGGCTGAGTGAGGGCAAGCGGGCAGTGACAGCAATTGTTCTTTGTTTTTGGGCTGGAACAACCTTGGCAGCCCACTCATAGAATCATGTTTTGTTGGCTGAAAATGAAAGGAATCATATAAATCAATAATGTTGAAAAGTCACTTTGTCATCTCTCTTTGAAGATCCTGTAGAGAAGCCAAGATGGCTCACGGGGCACCAACTATTAACCCCCACAGAGGTCACGGCTGGAGCCGCTCAGAGAAGTTCACACAACGTTTCTCCGTGGCTTTGTTTAACTTCAGCTCCTAAACAACAAACCGGTCTCTAACACAGACCCCAGGCAAGGCTGCCCAGATAAAAAAGCATCTGGAACAGCACAGAGGTGAAGGGGAGGGGAGCAGCAGTAACAGAAGTGGTTACTGCCCTGTGAGGCAAGGGCTGGGTCCCACACTGTGCCCAGCCACGAGCCGCAGCAGCTCTGCAGCCCCCCTCACACCCCCGTGCTCCACCACAGTGCCCGGTGAGGCACCACGATGCAGGCAGGAGACAAATCCTGTATTTTATGTAGCACAGCTTTTGTTTAAACACGATTAATGAAAAGCCTCTAGCTTTTAACGGCAATAGGAAAGGTACCTTATACATTCTGTTCCCTGGATAATACTCCACCATATTCTATATATTGCACTTAATATTACCTTGTCAGTCACAGAAGCAATAATACATTAATGAAACCCAGCAAATAATTATTGTGGACAATCAGATTATGCTTTATTAACAGTTTCATAATTGAGGAATCTCTGTACATCAACTGTATTGTCCATGGATGTGTGTGAGACCCCTCTGTTTATGCACGCCCCTGGACCAATCAAACAACAGCCATCACTAATAAAGGTTTATTTAATTCTCCCAGTAAAATTTTAATATCACCAGCAGCCTGGGGAAGCCTCAACGAGTGGATTTGCTTGACATCAGATCGTTTCCATTCTGCTAGTCCCAATACTTCTTAATCTTTAATATCAAGGCAATTAAAATTAATGGCCACTCATCCAGAGCCACTGTGGGCAGTGTTTCCTTGACATCAATTGTTTGATGGGATTACCTAGAGGTTAAACTAACAAGCAAGGTTTAATTGGAAGCAATGAGAGGAGCAGCGATCGTATGTTATGCTTAACCTGCATACCACGTCTCAATGAATATCCAGAAATGTTAGACTATTTCTGAGATTAAAATGTGTGCCCTGTGCAACAGCAGAGCACGGCATCTGGGGCTGCCCGAGAAACCACAGCACCCCCTGGGGTAACACAGTCACTGCCCAGGTCCCTGTGCTTCCTGGCCAAAGGACTCCTCACTCTCCCATGAGACAGGTGAGCGAGGGGCTGCAGCAGAGCGTCCATGGCCCAGGGACACGGGGACTCTGGCCGCAGCCGGGCGTGTGTGGCCAACACGGGCACCGCTGGAGCAGAGGCTGTGCCAGGCAGGACTTAGGCTGCATTTACCACCGTGGCATTTCTCCCGCAGGGCTGTGCTGGCTGCCTGCAGCTCTCCCTGCACACCTCACCCTGCCCTTGTGGCTGGCTCCATCCCAGTCCCAGGGCAGGGCTGGGATGCTGGCGCTGGGCTGTCCCCAACAGCACCGGGACCAGGAGGAGCCGTGACCCCCTGGTTTCTCACCCAGCAACCTAAAAAATTTCACCCTAAAAATGAAAGTTGTCTCCATCGTGAGCTGCTTCACAACACATTTTTCATTAAAACAAACTATCTCTTCACATAAAAAAAACAATGAACATCTTTCTCCTCCTGATCATTGAAGGCCAATTAATTAATTGGGCTTAATTGTATATTACATTTCAAACAATACTGTTGCTCTTATTTATCATGTTAATTGCAATGTTAAATAAAAAGACAATAAATTATTACTTAAATCATCAAGATGCCTAATGTGGGATTTGGGATGGGGCAGGCCTGCTTCATGTCTCCACACTGGCTCATTTCATGGGATAAATCAGTGCTCGTTCTGTGCAAGAGGCAGCTGATGTGAGAGCATCGCTGCTGCAATTACTGAACTACATACCCATGGATCACCAAAATTTTTCCATTGTGTTTCCAAGCATTTGCAGCACCCAGTTTATGGTCTACACCTAGCCAAATAGCACAAAATAGATTTAAAAAAAAAAAAAAAATCAACGCAGCACAATTATGATCTAAAACTAAGATTTTTTACCTCTAGAAACTATTTAATTAAACTTGCATTTTAATTTTTTTTCCCTTGCTTCCCCTATGAAGTCAAGAGGTAAGAGCCCACACACCCATGGCACCCCCGTCAATCTGCTTATGGAAACAGACACAGAAGCAGCAGGGGTGTTGAAAACCAGCTTCTGCATTCTTTCTTTACAAGAATTTAAAATATATTCCCTTGTCAACCACATCCTTCTTTTGTTTGAAGCAGTGAAAAATTTTATTGCTGTAATCCACTGACACGCTTTCAGCAATGACTATGCCCTTTCTACAGCCCACATGATGGACTGATAGTTGTTCATGACACCCTGGAAGAGGCTCATCTGCAAAAGTATAAAACATCAGCCTCGCAGCCATGGCGAGGGGAGAACAGATGATACAGTTTATCTCCCTCGAACACGTGCTGATCGGGTAGCTCTAAATTACAGCCAACGATGTTCTCTGGTAAGGACATTTTTTCCCTTAGAATTACCTTTTCCGTACTCGTACTCTTAAAAATGAAAATGTGCAAGGTGTTCATCTTAATAAATAGTTTGTCTTTATGCTTTTCCTGAGAAGCCTTCTCTACATATTATTTTAAACACCGATATCAAAACTGAAACCATCTATCTCCTATCTGCAACTAAATGATTCTGGGAGACAATTTTCTTTGCAGCTCAATAAAGTGCTATGGCAGCAAGATTTCCAGTGAGCTGCTTAATCTGGGGGGAGGACAACCCAAAATACTCACTAATTAAGTGTTTGAGGGAGAAAGTGTTCTGCCGTGAATCTGCCCCCAGAATTTACAAAGCACTGACAGTACAAGACAGAACCACCTTGGATCATTGTTAGGAGAGGATACATAGGAAGCTGGGTTCAACCAGAGAAAGGACAAAGCCTCTTCATCAAACATGAACCATGACCTCCAGGAGTTTGGAAAGCCATCTGTTAACATTCTCCCCCCCCCCCCACCTCCCCCGCCTCCATTTCCCAGCTCTTTGCACCTCTGCGGTTTGTGCAGGGAGGTGAGCAGGGCACGGTGCCAGGCACGGTGGTGTCCGAGGGACTCCTGGCCGAGGCTGGAAATACGTGCGCTATGAGATTTTTCATGAAAGCTCTGTGCAAGGTGCAGCTCAGTCACTCGCTTGGATGCCATTGCTTATCCCAGGTGATGCTGCTCCTGCCAGTGTTTTAAATGACTGCTCAATTCACCCCTGATTTCTGGATTGCATCCCCTGTCTTCTGCTGCCAGACACCACAGAGCGTGCACCAGGCTGTTTTACAGTGCTTGCTCAGAGCTTTTCTGCTAGATGGCCTCAAAAATATATACATTTTTCAGTACAAAGAAAGACAACTCCAGCCCAGTTTGACCTACTAAATACCAACTAACCCCACAGTCCCACCATGTGGCCTTTGGAAGTGCCTTTGAAAATCTAAGATTAGGATATCCACACTATTCACATTCTCTGTCTGTGACAGCAGATCTATCAGGAACTTAAGCAACCAGCTGATCACAGGCACTCCCTCTCTCACGTACACGCTCCTCTCCCGTTAGATGATACATTGCCCCGTTTCCAGGCTCTCCCATCATCCAGAGGATTTCCGAGCCATTTATAACACCTTGCCAGAGCAAAGCTCCAGCCACAGCCCCAGGCCCACAGCTCCGGCAGTGCCCAGACAGGGGGGTCACTGCTGGAAAGTGTCACCCAAAGTGCAGGACACTGCACGCCGTGATACAGAGGACATGGCACGGCTACTCCCATCACTCACCCAGACTTCCTAATGGATTCAAAAACAACTAATTCATGCTTGTATCAAATATTAAAGAGACAAGCCTATATTCATGTCACAGGCTCACTGCCGCTGCCTCGTTTTTGGACCATCTGTCTGCCTTTTATTTCATTCTACAACATATACATTAAATCTTATCAAACAACCAATTAAGAAAGAAATCAGATCTATTAGCACTAGTAGCAATCAGTTAGGGCTTCTCAAATGTTCCATCTCATTTCCTTCAGTCACTTCAGCCTTATCTAGATCAGGCTTTTTATCTGTCCACTCTGTGGGATCACTAACTGCTTCTCTGCCAGGCACAACTCACCATCCTCTTCAGCGGGTCCGTTGTGTTCTCTGCCATGTCATCTCTCCCAGCTACATCGTGCCAGCAGAGCTGAAGAACTCTGGGTTTCTGCGAGTTGGTATTGATGGCACTGCCTCTCCAGGCTGCCTCAGCTCATGTGGGAAGGTTTTTGGCCATCAAAATGCCAGAGCTGCATTTGCTTGCACAATGGGAGAGGGCACAAGTTCGGTGCTGAATTTTCCCCCCAAAATTCCTGCTCATCACCACAGGCACTCGTATGTCAACTGGGAGAAACTGTCCCCATCTCCAGCCTCTCCCTGCCCCTGGAGGGGGGAAGGCACTTCTCAGAGCACAGTCTGTGCCAAGGAATGGGCAAAGAGAGAGCAAGGAACTTGCACCTCCCTACTGGCCTCTCTGGCCACAGGGCAGTTCTGCTGGGGTTTGTACTGAGGGTGCCTCCAAAGTCAATTAAGTCATATCAAATTTGGGGGAGCTGGGTGGCCTTTCATTTGGAAGTTGTCAATAAAACGCCTGAATTTTTCATGTGTACAAGGGAGACCTATAAAGTAAATCTCAACTCAGGTCTTAATTATAAAGCTAAAGGTTGCATTGCTAATAATGCCAATACTGCAGCCTACAATCATTAATAGTTAACACATTCGCCGCAGGCATTGTTCCTCTAAAGGACCTGAAATATTGATAAGGGGAGCTGATGGTGCTGGGAGAAGATGGCACACGCAGTGGGCAGCAGGGTGGCTAGAGAACTTGGAAGCTGCAGGCGAGCTTCCCCTGCCACCCAAGCACCACCTTTCCCAAGCTGGATCAGCTGTATTTGCTGTGGGAATCATCCGGTTTTCTATCAAATGTACAGGCCACAAAAAGTGCAAAGTGCTATTTTGCTTTTTAAGCTGTCTGGTGAAGGAAAGCTCGATGGAGTGGTGTCATCAGCCTGACCATTGCTGCAAGACACCAGCCCAGAGCTGTAAATACAGTGTGGTCTCCACTGAGAGCAGCTGTAGCCAATGACGGTGCACGTTCCCGATTGGGGAGACACTGGTTTCTTGCATTAACTTCGCAGTAGCTCTGATACACCTGATAAAAGGAGCAAATCTGCCTAATACATTTTTGCTACAGAGAAACCACTTGTGTCACTTCAGTGCATCAAGAGGCTGAATTTCTGGCTGGCTTAGAAAAACAGCTCCAAGCAATCAAAGAAATTCTGATCTATAGAGATAGATTATATGTTTGTCAATAAACTGGCCTTCTCCCTGGCCTTCTCCCAAAATGACGGTAAGTTGTAATGAATTTATAACAGAGAGTAAGGCTCAGGAAGGAATCTCACTGACTGCACAGAGAGAGCTGACCTGAAGCAGTGTGCTAACCTTACAGCCTTTTTATTTCTACCCTTATCTTTTTACACACACCCATTCTACCCCAGCATGGCCCGGCCACCCGCAGACACACTGCCTTTCCTGCAGAGCTTGGTCACATTCCCTCACCCTGCTGAACTTCACTGGGGACAATAAGACAAATTACAAAGGTGTGTTGAGCAGGGACTTTCTCCATATCATATACCTCCATGGGGAGCAGCAGTAGCTGCAGTTTTGCAAGAAGGCTGGGGGGACAGGGACTGGAGGGACAGGGACAGGACGTGCTCCCACCCACTGCTCACCTGTGATACTGTGATGCTGCATTTCTTTGCCAGCTCTTCTTTGGCTTCTTCACTGGGGTAGGGGTTACTGAGGTGGGAGTAAAAATACTCATTCAAGATTTCTGTGGCTTGTTTGCTGAAGTTACGCCTTTTCCGTCTGAAATGAGACAAGAAAACCACAGCTGCTCTTCCCGATGCAACAGGACTCCAGGAGGGTCAGCTGGGGCGGAGGTGACCCTTGTTTCATGTGTCCCTGCTGCAGCACACAGCAACAGCATCTCGGTACCCCCATCCCTCTGGGGCAGCCCTGCACCGGGACTCTGGCTGTTTTGCAGAGGGGACAGTGGCTGCAACACCCGCATCTGGCAATGCAGGGACCTGCCTCTCCATGGGCTTTCATCCCATGGGTACAGGGAGCACATTGAGCAGAACACATGATGAAGCAAGAGACGAGTCAGGGCACTGGGCTGGCAGCCTGCCTGCAGCACCCCCATACCCTGCTGTGCAGCCCTGCCACTGCACCCCCAGCTCAGGACCGCTCTGTGCTGGCAGCTGCCTAATGAACCCTTCCCTGTAGCTGCAGGTCAGCAGGGCTGCTGCACAGGTGCCCGTGCTGAGCACAGCCAGGAGGACAGCGGCCTCGCTGCCGTGTCCTTACGGAGCACTCACCGGGCTAATTGGCTTATACAAGCAAGTGGCTCACGGGGCTTTGTGAGGGAGACCCATCTGCACACCCTCCTGCCATGGGCCGAGCCAGGCCCAAGCTCTCGTGCCACATAGGACGGGTACCGAGGGGTGCAGCCCCCAGCCCTGCCAAGAGTGAAGCCCCTCTGGAGCCCAGCGCTTGGCATAGCCCCAGCTGGCCCGATGCCACACGCTCCCCGCAGCGGTTACAGCGGCAGCATCTGCACAGCTGCAACGCCTGCCCCCTGAGCCAACACTGGCCACGCTCCTTCTCCCCAGGACACCCTCTGGAAGGCACCAGTTAAGCAGTTCCTTCAGAGCTCCCTTCCCCTCAGGGCTGGTTACAATCAAACTGCCTGTGCCCGAGGCCAGCAGGCAGCCGAGCGGCAATCCCCAGCACTCTCTTCCAGCAGTATCACGATGCTGCTAACTACGCTGTATCCTGGAGCAGCAGACTCTCTCCCTAGAGCTATGTTTATCTCATTACTGTGCTTCCACTCATTTTGCCTTATTTACCTTCCTCCTTTTTAAAGAAATCACTTTAAAATGTACATCTGCAAGCTTTACCTTTTGCAGTTACTGGAGCTCTCCATAGACATTTCCTCCAACTGTTTGTAATTACCCTAATTTGCCACACCTGCCAGTGACCTCCTTGTTAATAAAATTATTTTGCTCTTGTTTAGCTCCTCACAGCTTTCAGGTGTGAAGCAGGAGCTGGCTGCTGAGGGGAGGTTCTGTGTGGTGTCTGCTGCTGCTCCTGCTCTGCCGACTGCCAGGCTCCTGCTCTGGGGAGGGGAGCCCTGTTGAAGGAGCTGGGGTTGGAGCTGGGGCTGGGCTCCCCACCTCGCTGGGGCTTCCAAACAAACCTGGCTGTGCCTACAAACCCCCTCCAATGCCCATCTGCCCGCTCCTCACAGCCTGCAGGAGGCACAGCCTGTTTGAGGTGGTTGGGCTGTGGGGACTGGCTGAGCTCCGTCAGCGGCAGGGGTGTCAGAGGAACACGTGAACTGGCTGAGCGGGTGGGAAGGTGCTGCCTTCTCCCACAGCCCAGTCAGGTGACAGCTTGTTGGGAGTTGGGCCAGCGGATCTGGCTTTGGAAAGCCTCATCGCCCTTCTTTGCTCAGGCACACGCAGTTGCGCACCCAGCGTCCGTGGGCATTTTCCTCCCAGAGAACTTAGCTCTTTGTTATGGGGTCAGTGCTTGGCATGGCTGGCCTTATGCTGCCAGACATTTAAATAACTGCTGGGGTGACCAAACAGACCTCTGCACAAATCCTACGTGACTCCCACACAAACAGGGGGAACAAGCAACCTCCAGGCACAAGCCTGGTCTCTGCGCTACACAACATGGAGAAAAGTCACTGGTGTCTCTGAAAGCTCTCTGAAGGAAACCCCTTTCAGGGCCGGTGAAGGATGAGGATTCACCCCGGTGAAGGATGAGGATTCCGGGCTGTGCTAGGGGCAGAGCAGCTTCTCCCTGAGTGTCCCTGCCCACATGGGGATGCAGCTCCCAGCAGGCTCTCTCAGGGCGAAAGGGCCGGGAGCGCTCATCTCTGCCTTACCTGGCATCGAGGAACCTTGATCTTAGAATCATTACTGCTTCACAAGTACTTTGTTTGAGTTGCATCTGGATGGAGCTGAATTTTCGATGAATGATGCCCACCATCCTTTCAATCTCCTTAGGAGAAATGGGACGTGTCCGGCTCTGTTCTCTGAGAAGGTTCATCACGTGTGTGGTAAATTCATTACATGCCTGAGAAGGAAGGAGAGGTTTAGAAATTGTTTTGTGCTGTCCCACAAGGACAGAAGCTTGGGTCAGGCTGCAGGGGGAAGGCAGCACCAGGGGGCTGGGGACCCTCGTGCTGCCCCATTCCCTCGGCACACGTGGCCGTGAGAGCCAGGACTGTCCTGCAGTAGCCGGGGGACCGAGTGACCACGGCACAGCTCCTTCCACACTTACCCTCTCTAGCCCCGGCTGAACCGTGGTGAAAAGAGAGGTCTGGATGGGCAGTGGGCAGAAGGATGCAAGTTGGGACCAGCATGTGCCCCTCAGCCAAGTGAGCCCAGCCTGGCAAGGGCTATCTGTCCTGTGACCCGCCGAGCCCTGGGCAGGCAGGGCTGACGCCCCACAGCAGGGCAGGAGCTCCAGACCCTTCTGCGGCCCCTTAGAGGGTGGGTTTCAGCAAAGCTGTGCCCAAGCCTGGCCTGTGCTGCGCTGCTGAGGGGTTGGAGGAGGGAAGGCAGGAGGAGCCATCAATTATCAGTCCCAGACTGTGCAAACGGACACAATGATATAAACTTCTCCATCAACAGACACTGCCTGATCCGAGCCTCCGCATGACCAGGCTGTCACACTGGCATCCCAGCTTCCCCGCGCCGGCTGGGAGCTGCCACCAACTCTGCTGATTGATGTCTCCCTTATCTCTTTCAAAAACAAACCCCGGGACTGGGACTGTTTGCTGGGGAGAGCTGTGTGGTGGCCACAGGGCTAATCCCTCCCCGGGGGCCAGCCTGGTACTTGAGCACATGGTGGGCACTAACCTACCCCAGTCCTGACAGAGCCCTGGGCAGAGGAGAGGGGTTGGGCACCGCACTGGCCTCCATAGGGCATGAGGGACACTGCTCCCGAGCCCGTACTGAGTGAAGGTATGAAGGTGAGGGATGCCAGGCTGATGTGCCTGCGGGAGCTCTGGGCTTCGGCTGCGCAAGGACCGGCTTCGCAAGGCGCTGCTGGGCTGCCATCGCGGCCAAATAAGGCCAAAGGATTTCACTCTCACACGTCTAACGGAACGGGTGACACTCAGCAGCCAGGAAATCAGGCAGAGGAAACTCTACAAGTGTCCCATCCAGAGCACACGTTACCTATCTGTTTGACTCCAGCTCCCCTTTTCCTCTAAAGCTAGGGTGAAAAATATCTACGTAATTTCTCTGACAACTATGTTTTCAGGGATTCTCCTGCATTTCAATAGATAGTGTGAGGGAAAGAGTTAAAAGTGAAAAGTTTATGCATCTAAAAACTCATAATTTCCTATAACATTTGCTGAACGTCTCACAACTTATTAAGTGAAGCCATCTATGAATGCAAATGCTGATTAGCAATTTGGCAATAGCCCAACATTCGCAGAATTCACATAGCTTTTCTTTAAACCAGTAGTTCATACATGATTAATTAGAACATCTCATTTATGTAGTGTGCACTTTAGCTCATTACTCTAAGTAAAATTCGTTAAGTATTTACATTTAGATAATTAAAATCTGGGTACACCCTTAAGAAAGATGCATACACTTCAGGCAAAGTGATTTTTTTTTCTTTACACTACCGAAAGTAAATTACAGGCTAATTTACATCCCCGCAGCACCCGTTTGGAGGCAGCTCCGTGAGGCTCGGTGCAGGTGCCCCTCGCCGGCCACCGCCACGTGCTCCGAGGTGAGGGTGCCAGGGAGGCTGTGCCAGCTCACCACGGCTCCTTGCCGGCACCAACACGGCAGCTCCTCCTGCTGCTCCCTGCCCTTCTCAAGACTTTCTGAGCTCCAGGGTAAGGAGCTCAGTATTTCTCATCCTCCCTTCCATTTGCATATTGCCTTTCTTTCTGTTTTGACATTTCAGGCAGCAAAGCCCATGGAGGTGACCATCCGCCAACCCTTCTCACCACACCAGAGACAGGGACACTGCCCTGAGCACCCTCCTCTCACCCCGGGAGACAGGAGTTGACCCGTTTCTCCTCTTCCCATCCCAAAGCCCTGGCCTGTGTGAGGGCAGCCCCTGTGCAGCCCCTCGCCCCCCGGTGCGGGAGTGGGCTTCAATTCTGAGGTGCAGTAAAAATGGCAACTGTTGTATTAAAAATATTTTCAGATACGTCTTTTCAATGAGAAATATTTCTCCACAAATATAGTATCAAAAATTTCATGTTTCAAAGCTGAAGTGAGTTTCTTGCTTTCAAGAAGCAAAAATCTTTCCCTGAATTTACTTGAATTGTTTGATGAGATTTCCTGTGGTTCCAGCTACTTAGAGGCCTTGGGTTTAATTCATCTTCACCAGCACCTCCCATCTGCAGAGCTACTTCAGTGCAGCAGAGTGGAAGGAAGCTCAGAAGACTCTGATACTTTGTCTTGTTTTCTCTTGTTTATTTATAGCATCCGAGCTACTTGATCCCTTTTTCAGTACTATTTTTCAGGCCTCTGCTGGGTGCCTAAGACATTATTAATAATGTCAGGTTATAAGTGATGGCCTTGTTAACCTGCTCAGAAACCTTGTAGGACGGAGATGCTCCTGCTGGCCTTAATGCTTCATCAAGACTGCTCAGATGGGTGAAAGAAAAGAGAGGAAATGGCCCAAAACAGGCTTCAGGGACACAGCACCAGTCAGAGCTCCATGGGGCTGGTGGTGTCTTCTGAGCAGCCACACTTCACCTCCATTTGGGGCGAATTCAAAAGACATCTGTGAACTCAGGGAGCGGGTTCCCAGCTGCTCCGGGAGGCCTGGGACCCTTACAGTTCTTTTGCCTACAGCAAAAAATGTATTTCAGTGTAATTATAGAAGATAGCTTTCAATATGTCATCTCTATTATAGTAGCTGTAAATTATGGAAGGCGCTGCCTGTGTACGGCCATTTCTCCTGGCGCAGGGTGCGGGAGAGCTGTGTGATGGCGTGACACACTTTCCATTTCTCCCTCTTTTTTTCTCTTTTTTTTTTTCCTGAGCGCATTCCCCTAACTGGCAACAAATGTCAGGATCAAACTCTGCCTGGAAAGCGTCTGCAGGAAGACGCTCTGGTTCCCGCTGCTGGCTGCAGCAGGAGAGCGCCGGCAGGAGCGGCTCCCCCCGCCTGGGCAGGTGCCTGCGTGGGGCCGAGCTGCTCCCCGGCCACAGCGGGGACCCCAGCCCCCGGGACCCACAGCCGCTGCAGGCAGAGATGCAAAGTCCCGGCCGCCCCTCAGCCGTGGAGACGGGCACTGTGTAGAGACAAGCCGGCAGGAGACAGTTTGCTGCAAGGCTGGGGGAATTATCATATTTCTGTAGAGCAGACGTTGCTGGGTGTCAGGAGCAACAGGGAGCGTCCATGGTTCAGCTCAGCTCCACCTCGTGCTCCTTCTCCCAGCAGCACTTGAGCATCCTCCAAAGTTTCCCGCGGTGTGGACGGATGGCTGTGACATTTCAACCGAAACCTTTGTAAATGGAGCTACAGGGCTGAAAATGCTGCTGCTTCCCCCACATCATTAAACTTATTAGAGTCAAAGGACACTTGCCAGGAAATGGCTGCAAGCACCGACCTGCAGTCGCTTTGGCTTCAGATCTGCCTCAGCCTGTGTCCCCGTGGCTTCATCAGACACGCTCCTGCTGGAGACCGCTCGTTAGTCCCACGGCCATCCCCACCTCAGCTGCGGGCTGCACGCTGCGCCCTGCGCTGCCAGCAGAGCCCCAGGGTCCGCGCAGGACATTTGGGGTCCTTGAAGGGTGCAGTGGGGTTCATTTGAGGGAGAAAAGACTTGCGCAAAGCCACTGCCAGTTCTTTGCTCTGTTATTTGTTCACCAATTAAGAACACAGTGAAAGGGGCAACACAGACCAGACAGTGCCACCGGCACCTGAACCACACCAGTCTCTGCAGTGGGACGCAGCTGCCATCCCCCTACAGCTCCTGCCCACTCCCCACTGCCCCACTCCCTGTCCCACCACCCATTGCTTCTCCCCACTGCTGACGCTCGTCCAGCACCACTCGGCCTGTCACGCACCACAGCTTTGCTTGTGGTGGCAGAAAAAAGCAAAGCGAAGTAGCAGGAGACCTTTCAGAGAGTCTTCACATGACGAAATGGGAAACTGAAATAAAGATTATCAAGACCCCCAGGTCCTGCTCTGCGCTGGGAGGAGGGAGGGGACGCCTGGCATGGCGGTGTACAGAGCTGGGGAAGGAGCCGGGCAGCACTGCGCGCTCTCCTCCTCACCCTCGTGGCTTCCAGTGGTTTTATCACCATCTCCATGTCTCTTTTGTGGTTTTGGTCTGCACAGCTCAACACTTTGCTGTGATGGGCTGGGGGCAAGTGCAAAACTTCCCTGGCTCAGCTCGGGAAACCACCAGCTGATGAGGTTCGCTGAGCTGATTAGGCTCAGGGTTTACAAGCTTTATTAGGGCACCTCTGGGAGGGGAAAATGAAGACATTGCTTGAGGCTTGTGAGGACCAGGGGTCTCGTGCCATTCCTCCCTCCCCTGTCTACTTTGATGCCATTTTTCATTGCAAAACCAGAAAAGAGAGGAGGCAGAGCAGTCTCTCCTGGGAATCAGAGGGAAACCAGGGCGGTGCAGCCCCCAGCCTGTGGGCAGGAGCCACCCCGTGCCCAGCACCAGCCGGCACCACACAGCCACTGTTTCCAGTGCCACCAGCGCGGCAAATGTGGCGGGTCACCAGGTCCCAGCAGTGATCATAAACCCACAGGTCTCTGTGGCACTCTCCTCACTCCAAACAAAGACACCAAGTGCCCGTGTCTACCCACACCAAGGTTTCCATATTTCCTACCCATAGCAGCAGCTCCCCAGGCCCGTGCCAGTGCTGTGCCAGCACCTCACCTCCCTTCCAACCGCCCGCAGCCAATGCGCCATGGCCGAGCCTTTCACGGAGCCTGTGGGCTGGGATCGCCAGCATAGCCTTTGCCTGCCTGCGCCCCCTGACTCACCCGACCCAGCCTGTGACACCTCAGCACAGGGCACCAGAGTGGCACCAAGACAGACAACTCTCCTCCTCTCTGGGCTGGCGCGAAGGGCAGGACATGGGCTCGGGTGTTGCTTTTATGCAGTTACAGACAACAGAAAACATTCGGGCATGCAAGACATGCGTCCCGGGTCCAGCGAAAGGCTCCTGGAAGCCCGATGGACTCCCGTGGCATCACAGCTCTTACAGGGAGAGAGGGGTGGGGAAGGGGAGGAAGGGACGTGTCCGGAGCCTGGGCAGCGGCGGGCACTGGCAAGCGGAGGTGCGGAGGAAGCAGCGGCAGGTACACGTACAACTGAGAGGCTGATGTCTGACCTGTTCATATTTCTCCAGCTCTGTGTGATAGATTTGTCTGATCTGGGTCAATTTGGCTCTGTAATCTGAGTGTTCAATAGAGTTATCTGAAGACCCTCCAGAGGCTGCTGCGGCTGCAGCTGCTGCCGCCGATCCCCCACCTTTCTCCGGACCTGAGACTCCTTCTGCCAGAAGCATATTGTCTAGTCTCATTAGCTGGGGATCGGGAGGGTCTTCCTCCTGGGCTCCTCGGATGCTCAAACCTTGGGCAGAAAAGAGAGAACAAGAGAAAACACAGTCAGTATTTCTTGCATCTGCCCGGCCGCTGCCCGCTCGCTGCTCACCTGCGAGGAGCCCTCCTGCACAGCCCTCCTGCCCACAGGGACCAGACCTGCCCATGGGGACTGGACCTGCCCACAGCCTTTCCTCCATCCCTGCTGCAGTCCCCAAACAGACACCCTCCTCATGAGCCACAGCCCAGGCAGGTGCCGTGGGGTGAGAGCAGCGCCATAGGACCCTCTGGGTTCCCAGACAGAGCAGGAACGTCTTCAAGGGGATTTTAAAGGACCCTACACAATCTTTAACACCTCATCATAAGTATTAAAGGAGTATTTGTGTGAATACAGAGACATACACCTTCCGGTAGTTTTCCAAGACAGAGCTAAATCTACGCATGGCTGGCATTAGCCTGTACATTATATCACTTTGATGCAAGACCATGTGGTAAAAGTAAGTGCATTATTTATTTGGAAATAATTGATTTGCTTCTCATTTCCTTCCAATGGATCTAAGCACCACATCACTCGTACGGAGACTTGTACCACTGGATTCTACCCCGCCTATGAGGTTCCAAGCACTGGCTTAAAATGCCTGGGGAAAGAGCTGCTGCTTGCTCCTCAACTGCAGAATTGCTACTACAGGAACTACAGGAGCTGAAATTTCACAGGTGGGAGGGAAACGGAGAAGCCAGAACAGGGAGCATCACCCTGGGAAGGGCTATGGTGGGAATGGGGTGTGGGGGCTCCAGTGGCCCCCGCTTGGGCTGGGAGAGGCGAGAAGGAAGCCAACCTGCCCAGGCCATGTGGGGATTTGATCACTCTTGTGATGCCAGGATAATGAATATGTGTTCAAAATCGCCAGTGCTCTTGTGCTGTATTGTTGGGAACAACATTTTAAATCTAATTTTTGTTTTAAATACAGAATTTCCAAAGCTATGCTCAGTCAGCAATCTCTTCTGTGTCCTATAGATCAAGGCTGACAATTTGTAAGTTTAATCAGGTCAGGCAGGCACAGTGCCAGGCTGTTATCAACAGCGCTGAAAAGAAAGTTTAAAAATAATTACAGTAGTGCAAAAATCACTAGAGCCATGGCTTCTTGAATCAACATTTCCATTAGAGATGTAGCACAATCATGTACATCCCAGCCCAATTAACCTCTTTAAATCTGTTGAAGAGCAGGTATTCGTGCTCTGGATAGAGCGGGTCCCGGGGCTCTGTGGGCACGTGTCCGCTCCCAGCAGGACTGTGCTCCTGCCGCTCCCGCACAGACAGACTTCACCCCGCTGTCCTGAACCCCACGCACAGCTGAGATGACCCCCTGACTCAGGAAAGCACAGCATTAATTTTGCTCTAAAATACACGTTTTAAACCTGTCACTTCACTCAAAACTATAATTCCATATGATTTCACGGGAATAATAAAAATGTTTCATCATCTCTTTAAATTACTTCTGTTGCCAAGCTGAGCATGGTTTACAGGTAACACAACGCGTTGTCCTGACGCAGGCCTGGGCTGGCACAGGGGTGTTGGGGCCCCACCACGGTGCCAGCCCAGGAAGCCCTGCACCCACAGCAGCTGCACCCACCCTGGACCACCCTGGACTAGCTGTGATGGCACCGCTCTGTCCCTCGTCCCCTCTCCCCCAGACTCACTGCCCCTGCTCCTGCACAGCTCCTGGGCTCGGTGCTGCTCCCGGCGGGGGATTTTTCTGTACTGCTGTGGTGAGCTGCTCCCCCTGCTTATCTTACTGCTCCTCTGCTCTGGTGTCAGCATGTTTAACAACGTTCTGCTTTTAATCCACACCAGCTCCCGTTCCTCTCTCGTGAATGATTTCTACTGTTGTTTCTTCCCTCTGCTTCTGGCCCCTTTCGCAGTCCCTGTTTCCTGTGCTCTATTCCAGCTGCTTTTCCCCAGCTGCATTTCTGATATGAGACCCCTCCACCCCCAGCACCGCGGCAGCAGCCCCGCTCTGCTCCCCCCACACTGTGAGCAGCCAGGCCCCAAAATCTGCAGACGAATAATTTGGTACAATTGCTGCGATTTCTGCAGCATTTACTTCCACGAACAGGCCAAGGATTAAAGGGCTTTGTCCACAATGACACTACCCACCGACACTGAAATTAACATTCAAAATCCCCAGTCCTCCTTGTATAAATCTGACAAAGGACAGCAAGCGTTCCCCAAGGTTTAAACGCAAAAGCTGAGGTCTGCACTGGAGACTGGAAGAGCCGGCGAGAGGCCCTGAAGCACAAGAGGGAGAGATTCAGCAGATAAGGACAATGAGGAAGGCACTGAGGTGTCTCACACGCAACCCTGACGCGTGTCTCTGCAGCGGGTGGCAGAGGGGCTGGTGTGCTGTGTTCATCTTAACATCAACTAACACTCCGACGTCCAGGGCACCCAGCCCAGAGCGTGTGAGAGCAGACACCCCACGGACAAAGGAGTGACAAAGTGTCGGGGGGAACAAATAACAATTTGTTTTGCCCCTGAGTGAGACACATCACTCATTTGAATGGCAAAGCCACAAGTTGATTAACTGATTCGAACAAGAATTAAGCTGTGTGTTAATTCAGATTTTTCCTTATAAACTACAGAAAGCAGCTCAGCACAACTAACAGGGCCTTGTATCCCTGGGGGTGGGGGACAGTAAAACTGATGAACTCCTCTGCAATCACTGGAACACGCAGCTCTTTGGCAAGTTGTGGTGGCTGCCTGGGCTGCGGGTCGAAAGCTTGTAACGCCGTTTGAGAGGGAGTCGAAGCATCTCCGGGCTCCTTGGCAAGGAGGAACACTCGCTCTCTGCTGGCAACACGTCCATCCCTACCAGCACCTGCCCTTATGAATTACTCTTCGTTTGAATACAGTGATAATATATGTATTTTTTGACATATAAGCTCACATTTGGTGGCTATTGTTTCCCTTTTTTATTCCTCAGTATATCAACCTATGAGTTTATTACTGTTTAGCTCACTGACCTTTCAATGCATGGTGGAATTAAGGTGCAGAGCGGACGGGAAAGAACACAACAATACATCACTTCCAGCCGAGCTACCGGCGCGCTGATGGCAGCGGAAGTGCCAGGGCCCCAGCGTGGCGGCGGCCACAGTGGCACGCTGGCCACCGGCAACTCCCCATCGGTACCCAGCGGAGGGACAGAGGGTCGGGACTGCCTCCTGGAAGTACGGCCCCGTCCACTATTGTTCACTCATGGCCATGGGCATTTGGGTCCGCACAGGATTTAAACTCCAGCTTACTCGGTGACAATAGCACATTATAAGTTAATAAAAAGCATGTGTGCTACTGATTTTAATCTGCTTATAACTACAACGTTCATTTCAGTATCTCGATGATTTAGACAAATCACATAAACAGACACTAAAACATTGTTTAACAATGAACTTGGCTTTGTTATAAGACCACAGTTTTAGCATATCTTACAGCAAATCCTAATTAGCTGTCTTTCAACATGCTGTGCACCTGCCCCCACACATAATAGACGAGAGCATCTGCATAGACTACTGCATTCAGAGGCCAATAAATAAATTGCAGGTCAAAATTATTACAAAGCTTTCTTCGAATAAACCCATCTCCTTCACAATACAAAGCCGCAGATATGAAAAGTACCTAAAGCCCACTCAAATGGTATGATTACAGGGGCCGTTGGAGTTTAATAATCTGACTGTAATTCAGGCATTTTCAACAGCTCATTAAGGGTTCATTAATATATGGGCAAGCTTTTGAATTATAAATAAGCAGATTAGAAACCTGCAGTGTCTGAACTGTACAGCAGTGTCCCCACCAGCAGAGCAGCTCTGCAAACACAGGGCCGCGCTGGCCCAGCAGGGGA
>BJBW01000456.1:193637-286137 GCA_004320125.1 Scolopax mira | reverse complement strand
GATTCCATTTTCTTCTTTTGGATCGTTCTATTTTTCTTGCTTACTTTTGACTTGCACTTAGTGCTAAAATGTCGGTCTTATTTGTGCTCCGCCGGAGGAAGCGGAGTGGGCGATAGCTCCTCATCATTGCCCCGCGCTCGGGGGCCAGAGGGAAGAGCAGGGGAAGGGCCCGGTTCAGGGAGTTAATTACATCTGCTGGAGTGATCCGGGTCCATTTGCAATCCCGAGCAGAGACCGCCTTGACTCTTTGGCAGTTGTTTGAGCAATGACTTTGCCGGACACAGCTCAGAAACTCCACGTCAACACAGCGTTTGAGGAACCTTCCCCGTGCACCGCGGGGGTGATGGTATCACCCTCCTTCCAAAACTCACACTTCTTTTAGTAATGCTGATTCTACAAATGCACACTCACCCTAATGCTGTTTGTGCATCATGCTTGGTCAAGGACTTCTCAGTCTTTATATTCTAAGAGGGACATAACTCTATTTACATATGCATGAAAATGCACTGAACTTAAAGAGAGCAGTCAGATGTGACACCATTAATGGACAATCTCCGCTCAGCAACTGCGCAGCCACCACACACAGACCCTGAGCACGGACCTTCCCCAGGAAGGAAGAAAACACTGCACCCCACTTCCAGTTAAAACCACGAGATTTGTTTAGCCATGGACTTTATGGATCTCCCAACTTCACGCATAAATCCCTCACGGCAGTAAGAAAACCTCACAGACCAGATAATTTACCTGACATCTCTTTGCACTTCTTTCCTCCCCACTACAGCAGCCATCTTATTCCTTCATCTTACAAAATGTTCCAAATATAAAACACAGAGTGCTTCTGTTTGCTCTTGAGCAGAGGGACTGGTGCTGGCACGGTGTCCCCCGCATTCTCCATGGGTGGCTGCGTCCCCATGTGCAGCATCAGCATGTCACGAGGGCCACTGGCCCTGGCAGGACACGGGCACGAAACAGCACGACATAAAATTTCATTTGCATTATTCTAAAGGACACAGCCTGGCTCTATGGGGCGGGTTGTGTGGGGCACAGTGGGTTTGGGCAGCAGGAAAGCCCCAGGCTCCTGGTGATGCTGGGGAGTGAATCACTGAACAGTCTGGGTTGGAAGGGACCTTCTGCAGGTCATCTGGTTCCAACCCCTTGCACTAGACCAGGCTGCTCCCAATTGCGAGTAAAACCCCGAGACCCTACTGGTGTCAGGGGGCTCCAGGTGACGTGGCTGTGCCACGTGCCCAGTGTCCCCAAAGGCTGTGGTGGGTCCCTGGTGAGGGTATGGTGGGACTGCATGGCCCCTGCCCGGCAGTAAATCAGGTGAACGAGGTCTCTGCTTTGCTTTAACATTGCAAAAACACACACTTACGTAAAAATATGATCAAAGTTTTATACATGTAGAATTTCCTAACAATAAATCACACAAATGGATATCTACACTGGGTAATAAACTGAACAGATTCTAAACTGATCAGTAAAGTTGCTCATAAATTGTTGTTTTTAGCAAGCTGTAAACAAAAGCTGTATAAACACTAAGTGAGCCTTATAATGTAAGTAGGTGCACAGAGAAGTGCTCCAACTGCTTTGTGTTCAGAAAAAATGCAGTGGGTTTGGACAATGTTTGGAACTCTTTTGTTATTGCCCAGCATAAACATCAGATCTCCTGCCTGACACACTGGCCACAAAGGGAGAGGCAGGAGCAGGAATAAATGCTGCCGACTTTGTTGTCTCTCCTGGTGTTCTCCTCCTCACAGAGGTTCACACGCCGTTATGTACCCAAGTGTGACGGGGCTGCACGAGGCACATCTCCTGGTGCTGTCTCCATTTTATTTAATTGCATTTCAAGAGAAGAAAGAAGGCACACATATATTCATGCAAGCCATGCACTAAAGGTAATCCTTACCTGATAGGGACAGAAACTAGGGGGGATTCCCAGCCCCAAAATCACAGAAGAACACACTGTAAATTCTCATCTCTTTGGAAGGCTCATTTCAGAATGAAACGGAACCGATCCCCTCAGCTGCCCGGCTGGGGGTGGCACATGGCCTGCGAGCCCCCAGCGCAGGACCCTCACAGAGGGCTTGGAACCAGCCAGGGAAAAGCCCTTCCCAGAGCGGGTGCTTCAGGTGCTAAAGGCAGAGATGTCAGCTTTGATTTGAGCTAACAGAAAGGAATCTTTGGATGGAAAAGCTCCAGGACCTTTGAATTAAATGAAAGACCAGAACACTCCACAGAATGTCTGCAATAACAGTCTCTACAGAAAATTATGAGGAACTACATAAATCCACCCTCTTCCTCTTCACACAGGCTCATTAAAGCAGTACTGACTCTCTGGGCAGCTATAATTCTGCTGAGTGATACCCTGGAATCACCCTGTCAATACCCAGTGGTGTGCTGCCTCTCCAACTATCTGTGCCCCTAATATTCCTCTCTTTGATGGGATTTGCTGACCTTTAATCTGATGCTAGTTTACTCTCATCACTGAAGTGCAAGTCAGAGAGCAATAAAACGGCAACCTCACTGATTCAAAAGGGAGAGCTAAAGCGCCACTAACTGTGAATCTAACCTTTCGTAATGGCTCTCCCCTTAAAAGGGGAAACATGAAGTGCAAGGCAGCTAAAACAAACAATATTTAATGCTGACTACAAGATTTATTGCAGCCCTCTTTGCATGAGTATTAAATTGGAATTTCAGGGCTGTAAACTGAGGAAGAGGAGAAGGACAGCCAGTGGGGATGGAACCACGGCCCCAAGCCATGGGCAGCGCTAGCACTGATGGGAGCAGGGCACCTGCAGCAGAAAGGTGCAGGTAGGGACTGGGGGAATGAGGGAACAGCCAGCTGGAGCTGAGCACCCTAAAAGGGAAAAGGGGCCCTGAGCAGCAGGGGGATGTGACAAGCGTGAGCTGCGTTTCTGACGTGAGGGAGATACGTGTGCAGGTGTGTGTGAGCATCCTCTGCCGCGACGAGAAGGATGAGCAGCCCAGGCCCTGCAGCCACGCACTGCACCAGCACCCACAGAGTCACCGTGGCCCCTAACCATGAACCGGGGCCACCAGGAAACAAGAGGCTCCATGTTGCTTGAGAGGCTACAGTGAGGATCCACCAGGACAGGTCCCTGGGAACAGGCAACACGGGATTGCAGAAGAGGTTTGTCCTGATGGAACCCCTCCAGCTGGGTGGCCCCCAAAATGGGTCTCACTGGGAGGGGACACTGTTCAGCACACATCCATTGTAAGAGGGAAATCAAGTGGACATAAAGGTTATTCTCAAAATACTGGTGCTCTTCCCCAAAGGAGCCACTGGGGGCTGTCGCATGGCCTCTCCCCATCCCTCCAGCCCCGGCCATGGGCGCAGCTCCAGTCCCCAGCTGAGCCAGGGTCCCCTCGTCCGCTGTGCTGTCACCATCCAGCAGTGTCACAGACAGACATGGTGACCAGTAAAGAGCTGGAGAACAGCCTGTCTCTGCACACGCCACAAAACATCTCCACCCGTTGCTCTATTTATCCCATAAACTGAAAGAAATCACGATTTGCAATGTAAGGCTAATTTTCCAACGGGTCCGTGCCCTTTGACTATCCCAGAGGGACTGTCCCTGCGCTGCCGGCCTGGGCTGCGGGGAGACACCCAGCTGAACACCCCGACTGCCCCTGGTTAGTACCTCCTGTGGGACTGTCCCCAGGGTCACCACGCAGAGAGCAGTGCCACCGGTACCTCCAGTGGCAGCCCGGGCTGGCACATGACGTGAGCAAATAAAGGAGAGAAATCCCGCACCTTATGTACACACGGATCAACAGAAAACACACCGAAGCCACATCACAAAGTAAAAGAGGAATTATTGCATAGCAAATTTCTCTCCATCTCTCTGGGGAAAATAAAGACTGACAGCTTTGGGTTTAACAGGTGCTGCTACAAGATGAGCTACTTATTAATACTGCTAGGAAGGAAAAGGATGATAAAAACTATAATGTGATTAATTATTTATGTTTACGAGCATGATTTTTAAGAGTTACAGTTTGTCATGCAAATCGTTTGGTCTGGTTCAACTCGACACGTCGCACCCCAGGACGTGCCTGAGGGCTCGTCACAACACGTGCAGTAATTACCACGCCGCCGACGGGCAGCAGAGCCACTGGCCCCACAGCGCTGCCGCCGGCCCTCAGCCTCCTCCTCGCCTCGGCGGCAAGCGCTTCGCTGCCACGGGCAAACACGGCGGCAGAGTTTGCAGAGGGGGAAGAGACTGAATTAGAAGTTTCTCAGAAGCGTAAAAGCCAGGAAAACTCTTGCAGCCGTTCTCCTCCTGGCACTACTCCTTGTGCAGGCAAAGCCAAGGCAGAGTGGAGGAGGTGAGAGCCCCCGTCCCTGCGGTGATCGCCATCCCTGTAGTGCTCCCCAGAAAGTGTAGACCCCAGAAAGGTGGGTCCCTGGTCCTTGTGGTAGTCCCTGGTGCCCCTCTGGCTTGGAGGTACCACTGGTCCCCATGGAGACGGGGGTTCTGCAGTGGTTCTGCAGTGGCCAGTGTGTGGCAAGCATGGCACGCAGCAGCCTGGCCCCAGGGTCCCACGTGGCAGAGTCGTGGCACCGGCATCACCAAACCAGCCGCGGATTTGCGTGTGGCAATTACTGCACAAAACAGCACCCAGCACTTCTGAAGAGAAAACTGGGAGCATATATTTGCAGAAACTCAGAAAGACAGACTTTGTCAAACCTAACAGGCGCTGATAAGGGGAGAGCTTTTATAAGGGATACTAAGAGATGTATCAGACGAGAGCAAGGCTGAATACAAAACAGTATTAGTATAAAAAAGAACAAAGAAAAGGCCTGCTCCGTGTAAGAACTGGTAATACATTAAAAATTTAAAACCTGGCACGACAAATCTGGATACTCCCTGCAGAAGACAACTGATATTAATGAACAGGCCTGTGCATTCATTGTCTGCGATCCCAGAGGAAAAAAATAATGCTGGTTACACTGAATTTTTTAAAGAGAAATTCTTCTCTGCACAAACAGCTCCTCCGCCAAATCACCAGATTATTCCTGGCAGTTTCAACCACCTAAAAACATCTACCTGCCTGAGCACCAGATTCACCTGAAGGTACCTCATTTCTCCATGCAATTCTTCAGCACGGGACTCCATCAGAGCCCAGCTTTCCCCACTGGTATTTATTTATTCATTCAAGAAAAAGTGCTCAGGCTTGGCTCAACTGCCCCTCTCATCCCCAGAGCAAGCAGCTCTGTCGGGACAAAGAGGGCTTGGGTTCCTGTAACATTTGTCCTGTAACATTCCTGTAACAGCAGCACTGGCACAAGGCTGTAGGAAACGCAACACGGGGCTCCCGGCTCGTACGGGGCCCGTCAGACCCTGGACTGTCAACAATAACCACGGAGAGGGGAGAGGCCGAGCAGTGAAGTTTCTTCTCTGCTAACGGGCACCAGGTCCAACAATTATCTAAGTTGTAACGAAGAGCAGGAGAAGCGCTCAGTGGCATTTTCCCTGGGTTGACAGATGTGGTGTGAAAGTCTTCACAGGAAACTTCTCCAAGTTGTATCAAAAGACCCAAGTGACCACAAAGCCCATCAGCTCCACAAAACATGTCCCAAAGAGTGGAGACAGACATTAACTGAAGGGAGCTGATGCAGACAGGGCTGCATATTGGAAGGAGGAGCTGGGTGAAGCCAGGAATAGCCTGGGCACCCACCAGGCTCAGCCGAGCTGGCCACGCTGGTCCCAACCCCAAGGGCTATCCTCAAGCTTTGGCTCATTCCCAAAACCCTCATGGTTCCTTGGTGGAAGTGGCTCTGGAGCACCCCATTGTTGCAGAGCAACGCAAATCCTGGGGACACCTCACAAGCACCCAAGGCCGGGGGTGCCCATTGCTTGTGTGGCTCCCACCCGAGCTGGGTTCTCGGCCACAGGAGCGGGGCTTGGGGGCAAGGGAGGCACCAGCCACCTTCTGCTCCTTGGCTCCAATCTGTGTTTCTCTTCTCCGGCAGGTTTGGTGCCGTGCAACAGCCGCACACTTGAGTGCCCACAAGAAGAGAAAGGCACAGGGCTGTTGCTGTGAAGTGCCGGGTGGGTGGGGGAAACCCACCTGCCCGCAGCACGGCACCGGGGAGGCAGCGGGGAACATCAGCAGTTCGTAGCAGGGTCACCCGTGCAAGGCACAATTATGCCGGGGTGAACTGTGTTACAGGGAATGCCTCAAGTTTTAAACTGTCATTAGAATATCGTGGCCTGATTTTAACAATACAGCAGTGCTTCTAATGATCTTTAAGGTAATTCGCTATTCAGACCCCAAGCAAAAGATGCAAATGTACCACTGAAAGCTCCTTATTAAATACCCACAGGCTACAGTTCTGTACAATAAGTGGTCCAGGTCTTTTTAGAACATCCTAATTAGATGAACAGAGATGCAGAAAAATGCAAAACCAGGTCATGCAGCAAAAATGTTGGGGGGGAAAAAAAGCTGCCAAACAACCCCCCTCCAAGCCCCTCATTAAATACCCTCCCCCACACCGCATCCCTTATTAAAACCCTGGCAGTGTGGGGAAATGGAGCCAAAAGCTTCCAGCCCACCATCACCCCCAAAATAGAGGTGACCATTATTGTTAAAGTTAAGTTTTCAGTTTATTGCCAGGGATATGTCTAAGTGATGATATAAATAATACTATGAATAATACATTAAGCAAAAACCCAATCTGAAATTAAATTTGCCTTGGGTTATCTCCCTTTTTACTGATACATACAGAATTATTATGCACTAGGGGGAAAAAAAAAATAGCTAATATCAAGGTAACACTTTTTCCCCCTTTGAAAGTAGTGAGAACTGCTACCCCTGACAAGCTGCTGTCTTATACTGGAGACATCAGGACAAAACTTCCCTTCTCTCCGAAATAAGGAGATAAACTCGGAGACAGGTTTCAGGGCTGCCTGGAAAGATTCTCTTTGGCACGGCTCGAGCAGAGCTGTTTGCCTTGGCCTGGTGCTTCTGCCTGCGAAGAGACGCAGCATCACGTACGGGTGCTCTGAGGTTCAGCAGAGCCTCCGGCCTCGCTGGGGTCATTCCCTTGCAGAGCTGGGAGCTGGCCTTACATTTGTTTGATCTTTATGTCTCCAGTTTAGCTCAGATGAGCACCAGCCCTTTACTCACTGGCTGTTTAGCATTTAGCACTGACCTCGCTTTGATTTCCAAAACATTCCCGCCGGGGCCAGCATGAGCAGAGCAGGGACTCTCTCACGCCGGGTGAAACCCAAAGGGTCTGTGGACACCAGACCAAGGTGGGGAGTGTCATAGCGGGGCTACTGCACTGGGCTGTGCACTGAGCCCAGGTCTGTCCTCTGACCCTACACCAAACATGCAGCACAATCGTAGACAAACCACTTCTGCCCACGCGGCAGATTCTTCAGAAGACAAGTAACATTCTGGGTGCCTGGGTCACTCTGCAAGGTCCTGAGGAGCCTTGGTTAAAAAGCATTAGGAACTAAGGCCTCGGAAACACGTTGGCACCAACCAGCCCCAGGGCACCCGTGCAGCCAGTCCTCACCCCCTGTACCAAAAATAAGCTGCTCCCTCCCTGAACACAGTGCCACAATGCACCAGAGACCAGAGATCTTCTGAACTACTGCCTCCACCCCTCAGGTCCCTCAGGTGACTCTCCATGCCACCATGGACCTGCCCCCCGCTGTCCCTCTGCTGCTCAGGCACTAATGCAAACCATGGCAACTCACGGGTTGGTTTTGTCACGGGAACCTTAACTCAAAGGCAACCAACTGAGACCAAAAGAGCTCACGGCCTGAATTCTGTGCTCCCAACACAACCACAGCACTGCCCTACACCTTGCTCGAGGCAGGGCACATGTGCACCCATCGTATTCCACAGGGGTTTCCACAGGGCTTTGGTGCCAGCAACCCCTGCCTTTTCCTGCCCCCTGGCAGCATCGGGAAGGGGCAGCTCTGCCTCCCCAGCACCAGGGCACTGGCCACCGCCTTGGCTTCCGTCTTGGATGCCCAAGCCTTGCCTGGGAGTGATGCCGGAAAGAAATGGTTAATGCACTAATTACCATAATTAAGAGTTGCCAATTTAATTATAGCTGAGAATATTAATGCTGTAACATTTGTTGGAGTGCAGAAAACAAACCTTTAATGCACAGACTTTGTTCGCAAACATCTAATGGAGCCCTCCTCCACTTCGCTTGGTGCTTCAGCACTGACACAACAGCAATAGGTTCAGATTGAAGAACTTGTCAGCAATCAGGCAGGAGGAGGCTAATTAGCTGGCAGGTTAATGAGTGTGATGGCTCTTGACAGCATTTTGTTACAGCCTCTACTGTATTTAAACAATAAATGATTATTACTTAAACACAGTGGAGACAGTCTTATTAGGAGAGCTAGACCATATATTTATTTTCATAAAAACGAGACTAATTCCTTAGTGTAAAGAAAAAAATGTAGAATTTTGGCTGATTATAGTCTCACCTCCGAATCTCCAGGGTATCTTGTCAGAGGAGGAGAGCAAAGGCTTTAACAGTCCTTGGGCTCTCCATGCAAAGGCATTATACACCAGTGCAAATGGCTGGTGGCTATAAAACACAAGCCGTAGTGAAGCAAATTAAAGAGCCACCTTGTTTGCCAGCCACCACGAAACACACATCGCAATCCCTTCTTGCTTTCACCCTGTATTTTCAGCTGGGTTCCTGGGTGCAATGGGTGCCGGGGCTTCGCTGCCCCCGCAGCCCGCAGGCTCGGGCTGGGCTCGCTATTTTTCTTCCTTTGGCAACTGGGATTTAGAAACAGGTGGTGAAGTAGAGGAATAGCTCTGTGGAGAGATTAACCCATTTCTCTGTCCAGTTAAGGGGGGAAGGGGGACATCTTACAGCACTCTTGTAATCCATAAACATAATGAGAATGAGAAGGAAAGTGTCTACATCCAAAAAATCCAAAAGCACAGAAATATGGTGCCTTTCCTGCAGAAGAGGCAGGTAGGAATGAGGCACTGGCTGTAGTCTGAACTGTATTTACAGGGCATGCAATTGCAAATATGTGTCCAGAAAAACCTTATCTGAAGAGAATTAAATTGAATCCATAGCTGTGTAATAATAAGGAAGGGTTATTTCAATTTAATATTTAGTGTTCCCTAGGAATTTGTACATAAACATGGAAGAAACAAAAGGCCTCACCTGCTGAGACTAATACCATTTTCGAAATTATTTTTGCATACATGAAAATGATTTGTGCCCCTCAGTGCTGCTGCTGAACACGTGAATAAAAATAGAAAAGGCAGTGAACTCCTCAAATCCTGCCTAATCCTTAATACTGCATTTTACATATTTAAGATTCAAAGTACCAGGAGCAAAGTAAGCGGCGTCAGCAGCGAGCACCGGTACCAACAGCACCGGGTGAAGGCAGCACCGGGGCTCACCCAGCAAAGGCCCCCGCAGCGTCACTCTGTGAGACCCCCCTCATGGGACCAGGACCTGGACCTTTCTCCTGGGAGGAGAAAGGCTGAGAGAGCTGAGGACCCAGTAAATTCCCTTGGATAAACCCTGTTTGCAGGGAATTCTGAGCCATATCCTCAGCTCCTCAGGGTACAACCAGCATCTCCCCTACGTCCCCCCGGGGGAGCGCTCCTCACGCTGAGCCACGCACGGCACAAGGCACCAAGTCACGTCCAGCCCAAATCAAACTTGCAGTTCACAAGCTTTGCCCAGCGAGGCCGACTCTCTTCCTTCCAGACCCAAGGATCTAAAGATGACACCATGATATTAAATATCGATAGGTTTGTAAATACAGAGAACTCGGCAACAACACAAAACTTTCTCAACAAAGCTTTTGAACACCTTGGCTTGAAAGGGCTGATCTACTATATTTTTTACATTAAAATATTAATAGTGTTTGATAGAGCAATAGTAACCCAACACCATCCCAGGAAAAGCTGGCATCTGGCAAAAATCACCAGACTCTCTAGCTGTTTAAATGAGAATATTCTTCAGTCTGAAAAATTATTTATAGAGGGTTTTTTTACTACCCTTGTATACTGCAATGTTATTTCCTTTCCCACACACTAGCAAAGTCCATTTTCACAACTGCTATAAAGCGGCATGTTCACAGCTAGTAAAACAACTCAATAAATAGCCTCACGAAGCTATAGCTGTCTCATATCCTTTCCTCAATAAAAACAGAGGTGAACTGCTTATTTTCAGCAGCACACTATAAGAAGACAGAAGCATTATGACTGCTCATACATTCTGACTATCATTTGCCACAAGCTATATCTGTCAGCATTAAATAAAGCTGCATTATAAATGTAAACAAAACACCCACATCTACAAAATGAGCTGTCCGCCATTGCTAGAGGCATGAATTGAACCCGCTTATTGACTCAGCTTGCTCTTTTTATTTATTCTCCTACAAAGACATGCATTTACTTTACCCTACAAGCATAGTGGGTTTAGGGGCGGTAACTTGTCTCCTGCACAAGCTGAAAAGGCAGGTTGGTGACAAATGCAGATCTTAATGGGAACACCATTAGGTGGGCAAACATTGAACTATTATTGAAAAACTGATTTATTTTAAAAGGTTATCCTAGACCAAAACACTACATCATAAATAATTTGCAGGATCAGTCAAGTGAATTTATACTTATGATTTTTTTTAAAAAGGTAATTCATTGCAATCAAATAATAATGCCAGTTTGAGAGGAATTACACTCAAATATCAACTGCTCAGAATTTACAGTCTGAAGAGGTTAAAAGGTGCTCAGCTCTACAGCAGCACATATCAGGCTGGTCCTCTGACAGTGCCTTATACATCTTTCTAGACTAGAAAAAAAGTTCTGTCCCTGTCAGACAGAATTCACCTTTGCACAAGACCAGATCAGCACCCACAGGCACCGACAGCTTCCCGGGGGGAGCGGGCATGCCACGGGGCCGGTGGCCATGGGGCCAGCATGCCGTGGGGCCGGCACACCGTGGGGAGCAAACCCAGCGGTGCCTGGGGAGCGCTCCTCTGGGGCGTGCGAGGGGCAGGACCCCCACAGCCCAGAGGAGACCCCTCCTGCACTCTGGAAGGGAGCCACCACTGACAATGAATGGGCCTGAACCCCAGCACCCAGGCTGTGGAGCTGCTGGTGAACACACAACTACCACGAGATAACACAGGTGGTATAAAAGTACTGCATGTTCCCCAATTAATAATTGCAATCTATTATTTATATAGATATTTACATTCCTACAAAGAAGGGAGAATAATTATAAATAATGCATTGGGTATGACAGAATGGATTCTTTTTTTACAATATGCTATATAAGAAAGAGTGGTTTTGCCAGAATTATAAACAAACAATACTGTCCCATTCTCAAGCTGGACTGCAAGGTGTATCAAACTATGGACTAAATCTTGCAGTACTGGAGACATAACTTTCCTGTAGTACAGGTGGCCATTAAATGACTTTCCCTAATGTCTCTAGAGTCTGAAGAAAGGTCTGAACCTTGGAGAGAGCCGTGCTTTGAGACAGCTTTTCTTCTGCTAGGCAGTGCTGTGCGTAATGCTGCAAAGAAACCTCACCACGATTCCAAAACTCTCTTTTTTATATATGGCTGGAAAAGGCTGCCAGGTGGGAGGGCGATGGGGTGCCCAGCCTGGCTGGGAGCACCAGGGCTCTCCTCTCCTCTCCCCCCATTTGGGGCAGAGCACTCCCAAGAGAGGAGCTGTGCCCACCAGTGCCCAACCTTGCCCTGGTTTCGGACACCCACAGACCAAAATGGGGCCACCGGCTCTGCTGGTTTGATTTCACCTAAAGCAGGCTTTGAATCTGGGTCCCTCAAGACCCCACGGCTGCAACATGATATTGCATTGCTCTTCCCTTTCTCCCCAGAACCTCAGCAGAGAAATTCAAAGGCGACTTCAGAAAGAAAAGGGAGAGTGAAGCACAAGTTAAGCAATTGGATGATGTTGGCACAAGTCCCCTCGTTACATGGGGGTATCCCTCACAAATGGACAGGAACAAGTGTTCCACTGTTTCACACCATCCATTCTTCCAGAGGTAGATATTAATTATTCCTGCTTTTCCATTTTAAGATAAGCTTGTTAACAAGAAATTATAGGGTAGCTGTGAGCGGCTATCCGTCGGGTTGCCTACATCAGAGTTTATGATGTTTACAGAGAAAAAGAAAATCAGTGTAAGGAGTAGCAGAGTAATTAATGTATTGTAGTGTGGAATTTCCACTTCCTACCTCCATTTAAATCAAATAAAGCTTGGCAGTGCCAGAGTAAATCAAGGGGCAGCCACCAGGGAGAGAGGATCGGCAGAGGTATTAGAGACAGATCCAAACCCGTGCTTCACCCAAGCTCCTACTATTATTACTTGTGCAAAGCAAATATTCAGCCTCCAACCCTAAATCATTTCAATTCCTATTTCCAAGTATAATTTAATCTTTTTCAGCGACACTTGATGCTTACTTCATCACAGCATAATGACAGATTAAAAAGTTGTTGAATTAAATATTAAAGAGGACTTCAGGCAGTTCTGCATTTTTAAGGAATAACACAGATTGGAGATGAAATGAGAAGCCCAAATGCATATTTTATTCCAAAAGGAAAGAATACATATATTTTTCCTCCAGGCCACCTACTTTGTAATAAAACATAGGGCAGGTTTTTATTTAGTGGATAAAAGCGTGATATAGTATTATAGGATTCATATCACTGTAAACTGGTACCATGCAATGGTGTCAAAGCTAATGACACCATATGATCAAACACAGTCCTTTGTTAAATATATATGTGTATCTGTACTGCATTTCTGTTCTGTATGTAACTCTATATAGTCATTTACAATATTTTCATTAGACTACTTAAGCACAATTTATTGACTCTCAGATGTGAAAGTTTATCTTGTGATGACACCTCCTGCATGACATCAAAGCAGAGAATGCAAAACATAATTTAAGCTATTATTGAAATATAAATCATTCCAAGGAAAATTATGCCAACATATGAATAAAAAAAGTAATTTTAAATTTAAACTGTAGTTTAAAGTGCCTGAAAGTCTTGAAGATAAATAGAGATGACAACAAGTTTTGAACTTGAAATCTCCATGTTTTGATGAAAAAAAGTCCTAAACTATTGTATTGTAATATAATATTAGATTCATCTTTACATATAAAAGGATCAAGGAGAACACCTTCCATATCTTACGTATTTATTAGTACTTTTCCTTAGTGACCCTATATAACACCCCTTCCACGTCTGTATCTCCATAAGCATATGGGTCACAAATTCTGCTTTCATTCTGTAACGTACATGAAGCACACGTGCACACAGACAGCAAAAGAAGAATCTGGAGGAGCCTTTGATTGCTGTGCAGTGAGTACAGTGAAATGGGGGCTGTCAGTACAAGGCAGACATCATTGTCAGCGCAGCTCTGGGACAAACACCGTGTTTCGTACATGGGGACGCCCCCGGGGACGCAGTGGTAGAGCAGGGTGGCCCTGATTCACACACAGTCATTCCCAGTCCAGAGCTGATTCCCGTGGGACGGGGCACCCTTGGGCCTCCTGCGCTCCCATCTCCATGTGGAGCTCACTGCAGGAGACCCAGTAAATATTTTCACCCACAGCTTCACATGCCCTGTTTATGGTATTAGCCAAAGGAGCCTCTGGTATTTTAAGGACAGTGTGGGATGAGGGCAGGCGATGGGGAGACTGACTGCGCTACCCCACTGGTGGGGACCCCCCTTCTTGGCAGCTGAGAGGGAGAAATTCCTGAAGTGAAATGAGCCATTTTCAACCATTTGTCCTGGCACCACAAGGAGCAATTTTGCTACAGATCTAAACACTTGGAAACACATGAAAAATCACTGGAAAATAAACAGACTGAAAGATTCCTGCTCTTGGCTGGCGGGGCCAGGCCTAACAGCCCCGCAGAGATTGCCCAGGCAGGGCCCAGACGGGGTCTCCAGGCCTTGCCATGTCGCTCTGCCGCACACAGGCCCTATCCCCCTGTCCCCATGGCCACGCAGCTCCCTGATCTCCTGCCCACCCTCCCCGGGCAGAGGCAGGGCCCCAGTCGCAGCCAGGTGCTCACCAGAGGGGGTTCAGTGGTTGCACCGACCCACATTCACAGGGAACAAGAGGGGTGTGAGGGGACATGGCGGCCCAAGACACCTTGGCCTTCCCACCTGGCAGGGCCTTGCCAGCTTTGGGGGTGACATGTGCTGCCCGATTAGTGGGATATTATTAATTATTATTGCCGTTATTAATACCAAAGGGATCTTGGCTGTCTTTCTGTCAGCGCAACCACTCTGCCTTTAAGTCATTAAGCTGCAGAACAATAACGGCAGGCGAGCCGACAAGAGAAATGCCATTGTTCCCTCTCCCCAGCCTGAGCGCCTCGTCCTGCTCCATGTAAATGAACTTAATGCTCTTCATTCAGGCGCACTCGGAGGGTTCTCATTTACTGCCTCTCTCTCTGTGACAGCATTTTCTCACCAGCCCTGACTGCATAATTAATGCAAATGCAGCCTTAGTGTCATGAGCTGGGCTCCTTTGGTTTACTTTGGTACGACACTTACAGAGGAATATTAACTAGAGAAAGCAGCATCACAACAGGGGTGGAAAATCAGCCTGTCAGGGACTCATTCCAAATGCCACAGAAAGGAGAGCGCCTTCAAGATTGTTTCATCAAGGTGATTGAGAACAAAAACTACTGAGGAAAATTCGAGCTTACATTTATGAGCTTCTCCACATACATTATTTATATCACCAGAACCTATAGGAACATTATTTCTAAGCACATATTCATACAAAGACACTGTTTGGGCTGAGAACTGGAATGAAATGTACACACCCAGGCACACAAACGCGGGTACTCATCACAGGTAACCGGGAGCAGCGCCCAGCGCAGCTTTTGTGTCCCTGGGTCCCTGCTCGTGGGAAGTTCACGGGCACCCAGGTTCATTCCAGCATAACTCCACGCACGCTCGCTCCTCAAAAAGGTCAGTGAGCCGCACGCCCGATACAGCCCTTTGCAGGGATAATCCCGCATTTTAATCCTGCCTGTTCCAATCAAAATTGGCTCTGTTGTGGGTTGTGTTTTTTTTTTTTTTGTTCTCGCAGTAAGAGAGAAAGCAGTTCTGCTCTAAATACATGAGAATTAAAGCCAGAGAGCAGGATCCAGCCATGTTATTAGTACTTTGTACCAAACATCGCAAGGAGACTGTGCCTTTTTTCCGGAACAGCCATGCTGAAAATGTTTACTCAGATTAAATCTGTTTGTATTTTACCACCAGATAGTGCTCTGTCTTGTATTTTTGATCTGTAACAAATGTAAATTTACAAGCACTGTATGTTTATTTTGCTTTGCTGTTTATTGTTTAGTTACACTGAGAGAAACCTCTTTGTATGTTTCTTTCTGAATTTGGGGATCTCTGCATAATCCTTCTTTATCGCCTAGAGCTTCCAGGCATACCAGCACTGGTCACATCTTCTGAGAATTCTGCCCTTTACCGAGCTGCTAATATTATAATATGCATCAGATTCCTCTCTCCTCCTCCCCCCATCGGTGCTAATTTAAAAAGTGTGAAAATTTTAGCAGTAATAGATATGGGCCCTGTTTATCTGGCCTCCTGTGTTGGAGACTCTGGGTCACCTTTTCAACCCGCATTTAGAAACTGGGAACAAGTTGGTTTTGACTAGGAAGCTGAGATTTTCTGGTGATCCCCAAACCAGAGACTTTAACAAAACCAGCAGCCAGCACAGCGAAACCTGTTATTAAATCCTAAAAACTGGTGACACCCGTCGGATGAATCAGAGCGATCTGTTTTTCCACATGTTTACTTCCCAGTGACCAGACAAATCAAGCCCTGCCAGAGGACACGCCACTGCTCCAGGAGCAGCTTGAGCAGGGGTGACCGCGTCCTGTCACCTGCCTGCCTCTGGACCGCATGCTGGGCAGTCGCCATCCCTCTTTCTCCAGGATCAGAGCCCAGAGTGAGCGCAGTTGCTCCGAAGAGGCCTGGAGAAGGAGATCTGTGTGAGGGGAGGCTCTGGGTGCCGGCAGTGGGATGTCACAGCAGGAGGGCGAGCCACCAGGGTCCAGGCTGCACCAAGTGTCACCCACCTCCCGACACACAGCGCTGGCTCTTCAGAGAGCGACACAGCTAATTATGTACAGAGCTCAAGTGCAAAGGTTTCCTTCTTTCTTTTTTTTTTTCTTTCTGCAATCCCTCAAAGCCAAAAGCATTCCGCTCACCCCTGGCTTCAACTTTTACTCGCTTTACGCCCATTAGTGCAATTAACAAAAGCTGCCCTGTCCCCCCCGAGCCGTGTGGGGCAGGCGGTGAGGGCAGGGCAGTGACTCCATCCCCACGGCAGGTGAGGAATCTGGCTCCTTCAGGGTCAGGCATGGGCCGGGCAATGGCCTTACACCTCCCTGCGACCACACCAACTGCAGGGCCTCACCGCCTCAATTGAATATACAATAGCCGAAAATAATACCTTTATCCCCTCTAACATACCATGCAAGCGAATGGATCAAAATGAACATGCCAGTCAAACAGTTTATTTTAGACAGGAAACAGCCCCACAGACCATTATTACAAATTAAAGGTATTATATTGAAGTCATTTTTAATCCCTTATAAATGAATAACCCTTCTACCAACATTAAATCATTTTCTTCTGCAAAAGTAACATTTCCTCTCGGTGGCACAGGATATATTCCCCTGCAGACCGGGGGCTATCCTTCCATTAGAGCCGGTGGCGGCTGATTACGCTGCACCAGGACTCATAAAATTCCCACAGAACTGGCACTTGCGTCTTCCCAGGGCAGAGCTGCCTTATCTCATCCATAAGCAATAATGCCGCTTTATTTTCAGTAATCAGCATGCAGATGATTATTTAGACGCAGCCTCATAATCCTCCTCGCACCAACCACGAAAGATCTTGATTTGAAATCTGCAGTCAAGAAATCCCACCTATTGCCAGCCAGCGAGGCAGGAGCTCACCCCACACTGTGGCACTGGGAGCTTCTCTGGGCTTACTGGTGTTTGTTAAACCAGACAAAAAGTACAGCACGAGTCCAGGAAAAGAGCGAGTGCCGACAACTTTTAGCATCAACACACAATGTCCATTTCAGCACAGCTCTAATAGGGCATCAATATTGCCATTTTAAACTCGGGATCAGTACACAAATGTGCTATAAATGGGAAAATCCCTTGTGATACTAGTGTGAAACACGCAGCTCATTGATTTTGTTCTTGATGGTCTGCTATTAAACTAGCGAACATGCTGACCTTGTGTGCAAAGGCAGAATAGTGTGCATGCAACATAAAGTTGAAAAACAGCTTTAAAATGACTGTTTAAAACTGTAGCCTACAAACCTTAAAATATAGACAAGCATTCCATAGTTTATTTTAAATTGGCAACCACAATTTAACAAGCTATTCTAACAAAGGATTAGCATAGCATGTGCTTTTCTTTAGCCATCAATTATGACACGGGGTAATGCAGGGCACAACTTAAGTGTCAAATTACAATATGCTGTACAAAAACCACTTTACAGCGCTGCCGCCTGTTTGCTCAGCAATTACCACCGCTCCCGGCCTCCCCGGCACAGCCCCGGCCAGGCGCTCCCCCAGCCCCTCCGCCTGTGCCCGCGCTCGGGGGCTGCCTCTTTACCGTATCCCTGCCATTTAAATGAAGAAAAAATACGCTGGTATTTATTTTTATGCTCTACATTTCAAATAGAAATTCAAGAGCGTATCTTTCTTGCAGATTCCATTAGATAAACATTTTAATTTAAAAAAAAAAAAATTGATTAAATATCAAATATTTCCATAGGATGAAAACAGCAATTTCCATTTAGCTCGATGACAGTCTCAGATACTTGATCTGTTATTAGGCATAAAATTAACAGTTTTATCAATTTCAAATATGGGATGATTGCATGCAGATCCTGATATATGCAAAATATACAATGCTCAGAAGATGGGTGGATAATTTAGCAAGATTTAAAATCGTATCTTCACATAAATCAGTCATACTTATAAATGCCTGCCTTATGAATTGAAAAAATAATAAGAATTATACGTATTTTAAATAAGAAAGTTTTTATTATCCTTGTCACGTGAATATAGATTGTATTTCATGTGGATAGGGAGGGGGAGCCCCCTGTTTTAGCTATTTTTTCTCTTCTGCTGTCCTTTCTCCTGCATTTGCCTAAAGGCTCTCAGTAAATTACACTCCAAGTAAATGACTGTAATTTACCCGTTGAATTCCCTTGTTCAGGAAAAGCACACACCACACATTCCAGCGTTTCCACAGCTCAAATTTACCATTCTCGATGTCAAGAACAATCCATGGGCAGTAATTTGAAACTGTTTGAGCCTTCAAATAAGGGAAATTAGAAATGTTTTGAGAGCTAAGATTTTCAGCGAGGAGATAAAACCTGATAAAATCTGTAACAGTTCAATTCCTTCTCCTTTATATTTATAAACAGGGTATTAAATGTACTGTTAAGCCAGTTCCCTGATCCCAGCTCGGCTCGGCCAGTATTGCACGGGAAGCACTATTAGAAATAACAGGAGAGCATTTTTAACGAGGTAAAAAACATTCAAGGCCTAACAACAAAACCAGACGTAGACAACCTTACAGCAAAGCAGAGGAGCTGCACAAAGCACTGATGTCCCGACGCCCCTTACACCAGTGGCCAAACTCCCCGCGCCTCCCGCCAGCCTGGAATTTCCCCCAAATTCCCAACTCAGCTTAAATTCAGCAATTTGTTATTAACCGGCTCTGTCCTGACAAGAGAGAGCAAAGGCTGTACAGCTGGGCAAATCTCGAAATTAAAATATTCTATAAAACGGGATTTTAATTAACATCCAGAGCGATTAAAGGGAGAAATCCATACGTGTTGGTGATGAATTATCCCACGCGGCGGTGGGGAATGTTCTGGGCCCGGTGACGGATACGCTGCGCGACCAGACACAAACACCTCCCCTCGCCTCGCCACGCACAAAACCCCACCGTTAGCGCACTCAATAACCGCAACCGCCTATTTCGCTCTGTCTAAAGGCAGGTTTTCATATGGTAAAACTGTTATAAATCCTCATTATCCTAAATAAAATTACAGCACTTTAAACATTTCCAGGGAGAACATTCTCTCTTCTAAACAACTACCTTAGCGAGTAATAGGAAGCAATATGGTTGCACTTGTGTCACAGTTGGAAGTCTTTTTAAACTGTCGCCCTGCTAGCAAACCAATTCTACATATTAAAATGAATGGATTGCTTATTTCAAGGGGAAAAATCATTTATAAAATCAAGACCATTATTAAGATACTCTGACTTATTTCCATTCCAGAGCACATAAGAAACAGATAAATGCAGCAACCTATGCACACTGAAACGTCTTTTTTTGATGCCACAATTTTCTTTTTCAAATGAGTCATCCATGCGTACAAGTAAATTAAAAATTGATCTAGATTCCACATGCAAGGAGCTGAAGTTTTTACACATTTCCATAACACATACAAGTACAGATCTCGCAAACATCTGGCTGCAGGCTTTTATTTCTAAAAGGTAAGAGATCTTCCTCCCGCCCTCCCCGCCCGGCGCTGGCACCGTGCGAGGCCCCTGCGGGGCACAGGCGGTGTTTGGGGGGTCACTGGGACGTACCTGACCTCCAGCAGATTACTCCAGTGTGTAATTGGCTGACCTCCGCATCGGTGGTCGGCGCAGTCTGAAATAATACCGCGGCCCAGCCATATCGCCTATTTATTCAGGACCCTTTAACAGATTAGTTGTTTGGATTAAATCTAATCAGAGGTTCAGTTAACACACCACAGCAGGTTTGGGAGCGTGCACCTTGTAGTCACTGAGTAAATTATAGGAACCCTATAATTTGATGAGAACATGTGGGCATTTTTCCACATGCTCATAAATTACTGATTGCTTTCTGTAGGTTTCATTGATACTAATGTGTGCTTCCCTCCACGTCTCTGCCCCAGATTGTTGCTGGCACAAACATCGCCACTTGGAAACCTAGGAAATTACTGAAACATGTTTAATCATGAGGTTTAAAAACTTTGCACATTAATGACGGGGAAGACTGCAAACAGCCTCGCTGGGGGTCACCCAGGGCAGAAGGCTGGGAGCCGGGACCTGCTCTCGCGGACGCGGGCGCAGCGCCCGCCATCTCCGCTGCTGAGAACTCCTCCCTGCCAGCGCTGCCATTTCTCTCCCGCTGGGTCCCGCTCCCCGAAGCAGCCAGCAGAGCCTGCACACACCACACCTCGTGCAAAGCTCCTTCTAATGGGAAAGGCAGCTAATAATAAAGCAATTAGCTGCTCAACTAAGAAACTGCCAGTTTTGCTGTTGTCTTTCTTTTTAATCATTGAAAATTTCTCCGTTAATTTCAAGCCATTTGTAGTACCCATTTTCATAATTGCAAACCTGGATGAATTGTTTCTAGAAGTTGAACCATGGCTGATGCCAGCAGAACCTACAAACACATAAAAGCTTCAGTTTCTAATGTCACTATCAAGCCAAAAACAATTACACCCATTTGAATTATGGCAACCAATAAACTTAGATAATCACCATATGCAACATAACATTTTGGCACTTGAACTAAAAACTCTTGTAGACAACTATAGATTGCTGCTAATGTTGAGTGTTCTTGTCCTACCCAAGGCTGCCAATAGAAATGCCAAAGCTGCTGAATGCTGCTCATCCCCGTAATGTTGTCAGTGAATGGCACATTCACACAGCCCCCAATCCTCTCTTCCCAGGCATGGTCTTCTCCAGCTGCAGCTTAATTTCCTGTGACTTGCCTAATTACTGTAATTAAGGATTAATTGCCATTAATTATTCACACATAAGCTCATCGCAAATCATGGGGTAAATGTCTTATGAAAGCTGCCATACAAGCCATGTATAAACACACTGGGATGCTCCAGGCAGGAGAATCTATCACTCAGCCCTGAAGCAAATCTCTGTGCTTCTCTTACAAAAACAGCTATAACTCTCAGAAACTCGACAGTCTTTCCAGGTAAGCATTAGGTTACAAAGCATGTTTTCCTGTGGAAGCCACAACGGTTTTATTAGTACTATAAATGCTGTTTTATCTTTCCAACTGCTATTTTTATGTTTCCATTTTTATTCTACGGTGCTCAGTTTAGGACAAGCATTTGCTGGGAGGAGGAACGTTTGCAGCGGCTGCTCCCCCAGCCCGCGCAGCGGCTGCCGGAGCTCTGCAGCACAGCACGATGTGACGAGATCAGCATGGCAACCACCAAACCCGGCTCCGTGCCGGCCACGGGACTGGGCTGGAAACCCCGGGTTCCTCCACGTTCCCAGCTAACACAGCCGGTGCTTGTGTGCTGGGAGCACTCGGCACTCAGATACACTCCGAGAGGGGAGGCCGTCCTGCAAGAGAGGGATGGGGAAAAACCAGATCCCAGCAAAACCGATGGATGTGACAGCCCCAAACCAGGGGCACGAGGGAAACGGGGCCAGCACCACGATCACTGGCTTCATGGTTCCTCTGCTTTATTTTAACTGCCTTTGCCAAACGCTGTCTGAGCAAGCTGAAGGATGAGGCAGGTTTCTTTGTTAGTGCACCACCATCGCGTGGGGCACCAGGAGCGTGGGCACACGGCGCTGGCTGAGCCGTGTACAGCAACTGGGGAGGGGGCACCAACGCCAGCAGCCCCTTCTCCAGACTCCCCATTACCATCAATCTCTCCCAGTTCCTTCAATACCGGGTTTAAAACTGTAAGAATTTAATTTAACAGAATGAACTGCAGTGCTGTGGTGTGCTGCACGGAGTCGAGGAGATCCTGTATCAGCGCTGTGCGTTACCACCGAAACACTGCCCCAGGAAATTTAAGTATAAGCAGGCAGAATGTTGTTCTAATTGTTATGTTAGTACCTTCTGCAGCAAATTAATGCATGAAACATTTTCATTTCGGTACATAAGTTTGTGTGTGTCTGAGTTAAACATTTATGTTAATGGACCTTCTGGCAGATCTGTAATGTTTCAAATACTCTTGTAGAACAGCTTTTTCTAAATACATCATTTAGCAGTTCTTTCCCCATTTTCTACCTGATCTGGGGGCATGCAGGAAGGGAAACTATTTCACAGTTTTAAAAACCTCCTGCTTGAGTAACTACAAAACTCAGCTGCGTTCAGGCAAGGTAGCAATTAAGCCTGCACCACCACTAGCAATGTAAACTGTATTAAAAAAATAAATAAATAAATAAATAAAAGAGGCACACTAATAGCCAGCATATGCTGCGATGATAATGCCCTGCATCAGCACGCTGCGCTCCCCGCCACCGCAGGCAGGCTGCGCCCCACTCCCTGCGCCCCACAGCCCTGCACCCCCCGAGCACCCACTGGGTGCTGGCGCCCGGTGCCCACCACGTGCATGGGGGGCCTCTGCCTGTGGCTGCCTTCTCCCCGTAGCACGGCTCCAGGGTGCTGTCACCACACTGGCTGCCCTAGAAACCCTCCCTTGATCTCCATCCCATAAATCTGACAGAAGGACATGCAGGCGGCAGTGGGATGGCTGCCAGGACCCCGGAGCGTGCCAGGACACGGCGCTGCAGGGCATGGAGCAAGGAAGGTGCCCTCCACCCCTGCGGGTGACCATCAGGCTGGGGGTGACAGGCATTTCTGGTGGGGGGCACGTGCTGGGACATGGCACATGTCTGCATGCAGGGCTGGGAGGGCTGAGGGCTGGCCCCAAGCTCTCCCCCAGCCCATGCCCAGACCTCGCAAAAGCACGAGTGGGTCTGGGGGTGTTCCCAATGCCAGGGCTGCCTGTGGGCATGGTCTCATGTGTCTGCTCACCATTGGTGTCCCCTAAATGGGTATTTCCCCATCTCTGACTACCTTGGTCCTCAGGCAGCTGCCAAGCTCTGCCATGTCACTCTCCATTTACGGACTTCCAGCTCCCTTGACCCATTAGGGTTTATGTGTTAATTGGAGTAAACACAAAGATGGCATAAATTTCCAAGCTCAGTTAAGGAAGATGCCTTAGCAGGCCAGTGCTGGGCCAGTGCTGTTGCCAGCATGGCTGTGCATCATGGCTTCAGGGGCACGAGGAGGAGCGGGCAGGCAAGAGCCCCCGCAATGGGTCTGCCCCAGCCCGGGGCCATCTCCTGACCCCCATTCTCACAGTTCTGGGCCCCACGGGCTGGGATAGAAAAGGCTTTCCTGGGAGGTTGATGCTTGGTGCCAAGCAGGAGGGCAAGAGCAGAACCTGCTCAGCCGTGAATTAATGTAGCTGAAAGTACCTGGAATGAGACCAGGTTTTAGGGGCACAGCAGCTGCCCGCAGGCCCCAAGGAAGGGGCGCACAAGGAGAGGTTGCTGCAAAAGGCTGGGCTGCAGCTGGGGTGAGACAGAGACGTCCCCTCTGCCCCCCAGCTCCAGGGTCTGCGAGTGACTGCGGCTCCAGCAGGAAGGGACCCGCTCGGGTGCCCAGAGGAGGCAGGAGGGCAGTCGGGGTGTGCCAACCCACGGCGATGCCACCCCAGCCATGACACCTTCCCCTGACTCACAGCCCACTATCTCTCTGAAAGCAGCACCTGTAAAAAATGTAACTTCTCTGACAGAAGCACTATTATTCTTGAAATATGTGACTAAATATTGCACAGGAAAAGCGCTTTCCCTCTTAAAATAATTACATTTCACTTCCCCTCCCCCTTCATACATAAAGGCTTTCACTGTCCAGCGAAGGAGGCCCTGCTCTCCTGAGCAGATATGAAATTTGGCAAGCTTCATTTATCCTTAAATTTATAATTCAACAAATGCTTTTACTAACGCTTCTTGATAACGTTGCAGCAGAAATACAAGTCTTAATTCCTGGGCATGGGAGGCTCAACGCCAATATAAGTGTTTCTATTATTTTTTCTATCCTGCTTTTAAGTATTACACTCTGCATGGTTTCCGAATCAGTACAAACTTTCCTGGAAACTTTTATAGTAAAAAGTCCTGCTACATAATTTGATGTTTTTAAATGAAAGCATCCAAGCTAATCTATACAAATTAACAGATGTCCTCCTGAAACAGTTAGAAACAAAGAAATGCAGATGCGAACATCATCAGCATCCAAATGAGCTTATTGTAGGACCCTTTAAGGCACATCTGAGCATAGCTCCAGCCTGTAGTCTACCTTTCAACTTGCAAATGACAGTGTCACCAAACACTGTCCTTCCATCAATCAAGCTGGGTCATGAATATACAAAAGGCAGCCGAGAAGCTGGCTACCTCCTGCAGTTCAACTTGGCCTAATTATCTGGGCCTTTCTTTTTGTTCCCGTCTGAAGGGTATACACCCAGTCAGCTGCTGGGCAGCCCCAGGCCTCATCACGGGAGGTTACACACACTGACCCTCCTGCGGACAGCCAGAGCAAGCGAAATGTGAGCACCAAATGTCATCTTTCTTATTCATCATTATAAAACTTCCCTCCCCTTTCAAAATACCAATCTGCTGCCATTTTCAGACCCTCCCCCGCACCCCTCCAAGCTGTCATTTCACGGCGCTCACTGCCAGTCGAGTGAATTAGCATCCTAACTGATGTGCTGTTATTCTCCTGTGCATCCCTCGGATGCGTTAACTAATGACCTCCCCCCAGAAATCCCAGCCGCTCCCAGCGCCTCCTCGCTGGTCGCGCGGCTCCGGCTGCTCCTTCACAACGCGGGAGCCGCCAGGCCAACGGCCACCGTAGGAAAAGGCCTTTTCCGGGAGAGAGTGGCTCTTCGCGTCTCATCCGGAGCAAATGGTGCTAACGCGCTACTGTCATGTGCCACCAGGCAGTGACACGAACCTGAGTGCTCCCAGGCCACCAAGTCCCTCAGCAATGTCACCGTGGTGCCTGTGCCAGCACCGGGACTCTTCCTCCCATGGCGAGTACCAGCTCACAACAGAGCCATGTGTAACACCATCCGGAGACTTTTCTCTGGGACGGAACAAAAGCAGAGCTGGCTGCTACCCTGGCACTGCTGGCAGGCAGGGGGACAGTGCTTAGGGGCGAGGAGACCCCGAGAACAGCCTGGGTGCACCCCAGCAGCCAGACCCCTGTGCACGTAACCCTGAGCGTGACTCGGGGCTGTAGGAGCCGGAGCAGATGGTGCCCCGGCCCCGGGTGCTATGGGAGGCGCCAAGGCCCCATGGTGGGCTGTGGGGATGCTGCCCGGCCCGGCAGCAGCTCGCCCTGACAATGGCCACCCCTGCACTCCGGGAAACAGGCCCGGCCGAGGCACAGACCCACGGCCAGGGCTTGACTTGACACCTCATCTTTGACACGGCTTCTACTCCTCAGCCGTTTACCCTTGTCATTTACACGTTTTCTACAAAAGATTTTATATCACTTGCTGCAAACAAGCCAAAGGCTCCCCTGCCTGCCCTCAGGTACAAAACCCAGTCTGGGAGTGCAGTCCCCCAGCAACAAGTGTCAGCCCCATGAGGAGGGGTGAGATGGACCCATGGGGCTGGAGCACCCACAGATCTTATGCTGCCCCTGCAGTCAAGGAGGCTTTGCACAGGCTTAGATGTGGGGGTCACTGTAACAGAGAGGGGGACCATCCCCACAGGAGCAGAGGAGGAAGAGGAGCAGGGTCTTCAGAAGTGGAGGGCCAGAGCAACATTTCTTCATGCCAACGTACGGCCATGGCAGTGCATGCCCATGGGTCTCCATGCCAGCAACCACCACGGCCCCAGCCCCACTCCCACCCCGTGCCCCCACAAAGGGGGAGATGGGGTGAGCTCCCCTCGCCCAGCAAGGCGCTGGTCTTCCCTGTCCCCTGCCCCGCCACCCCCTGCTCTGGGAAAGGGCTCTCAGATGTAAGACTTTTGAAGCTGAAAGGCAATTCATGTAAGTGAAATAATTGAAGGCCTGAAATTCCCTGTAGGAGCCCAGAAACTCTAGAAACACCAAGCAGGGAAGAAATCTTCAAATCCCTCTTTTAGAATTAAAATCACTTTACAGACTACCAGAGCTAGAATAAATGTGGGAGGAATTTTAATGAGCGCAGGTATTTCCTGCCTATAAATGATTGTCACCTGGTGAGAGGATCAATCTCAGGAGTGGGAAAGCCAGCACAGCCTCTTGCCCTGGCTCCAGCCACGGGGCCCCAACCTTGGCCGGCCCCGGTGAGCCCTGCTGTGCCCCGGGCACAGGCCCTGCAGCCGCCATCAGGATCGGCCCTCGCTATGAGCACACGCAAACACTGCGAAAGTGACTCGGCAACAGATGTGGGAGCCGTGACCCCGCGCCATCACCATCCCCTTTGCAGGCACCAGTGGGCACTGGGCGTTCCCACAAATCCCTGTTCGTAGAGCAGCAGGGACTTAGGGAAAACTGAATCCTGGAAAACAACCTTTAAAAGGAAACTGTAGCACAGATAATTTATCACACAGAAATGAAAGCAAAAATAAAATCTGCATACCTAATTTCTTTTTCCTTTCAAAGCCTGGTATCTGATTTTGCAAACTGTATTATATATGTTTACATTTCTATAAAAGCAAGTGCTCCTTGGAGGAGCAGCTTAGGTAATTCACATTTGCATCATGTGTAGCTATGATAAATAATAAATATGTAGCTGATAAATGGTACTGTGCAACTGGAAGACCTATTTTTTATTGAATGGCTGACTAAATACTCATGTAAAAGTCATAACTTGATGCTTCTTTTACCCTGGGGCTGCAGTAATTTATTGTCGTAATTTATACACGCTGCCTTGGTGAGGGGACAGTTTCAGACTAGTCCAGGGACTGCCCCTTCCCACCGGCTCCTCCCTCTGGGTGCATGGCTGGGGGGGGCCCCAGGGGACATGCAACGGGTCAAACCCCGGTGTTCGGGGTGAAATGGTGCCACGAGAGCAGGGAAAAGGCAAGCACAAAGTCACCCTCTGTGCACTCCAGAGTCACACTCCGAAGCACTATGTGGGGCTGTGCTGCATGGAATGCGGTGCATGGCACATGGTGCATGGCACGCGGTGCATGGCACGCGGTTGTGGCAGAGCTGAGGGACCATCCTCCCCGGCATTCAGGCATGGGATGACACACAGGAGGGGACCTTGGCTGCTCCAGCACCACCAAGTCCACAGGGTGCTTTCACCCCATCAGCACAGGCTTCAGAGCCACACGGGCACAGGGACCTGCAGGCACAGGGACCCATATGTCGCAGTATGTGTCCCCCACACTCCCGGGTGACAGTGGGCGCCTGTCCTCCCCCTGGCCCATGTCCCATTCCTGGTGGACAATGAGTGTCCATCCCAGGGCTGGACCCCGCTCAAGGGGATGTGATTCCAACCCTGCTGGGGTCAGGAAATCTCTGCCCTGCCCACGCCACACCGACTGCATGAAACCCCTCTGGGGAATTCACCTAAAATCTGCAACTCAAGCAGAAGTGAGGTTCATAAAGCAAAGCCCTGCTGGACAGACGGTGAGACAGCGGCCATAAATCCTCCATGTGCAGACACTGAAACTTTTCTTTAAAAAACGTACAGAGGACAAACCCATCCCTCCCAAAACACAAGTGGGCCCCATCACTGCCAACGATCAACAGGATTAATTGGAGAAGGAATTTAAGAAATATATTCCAGGCAATATTCTGCCTTTGATAATTTAGAGGCAGCCATGATAACCACTATTTGTACATGACAGTCATATGAAATAATAAACCTTGCTAGCTATAAACATTACCAAATTCTGACACTATTGATTTATTATGTCTAACAGTGACATCAAACCGAACAACTGACAGAAACAATGTTACAGCTTTAAGAGCAGTTTGTCAACGATTAATTCTGCCAAACGGGGTTTAGTTTTATGCTGGGACTGCTTGTCTAGCAGTTGTCAATCCCAGCAAAAATTACTACTGCCACACGTCTGCTCACGCCAGCCCGAGGCGCCGCTCCACTAGCCCTCATTACCCCTATCACTGCAAATACAGATGCAAGGCCAGTCCCTATTTAATATGCGTGTTAATTATGCAAATTATTAATTGGGCTGGTGCTTGAGGACTTGTGTTTATGCCCAGATTAGAGTCAATAACTGTATCACACAGCATTTTAAGCCTGACCTGTGACAGAAATAAAGCTGTGCTGAAAGCGACATTTTCTCCCGCCTGTGTGGTGCTGCGGCTCCCGGCCCTGCCGGCTGCGGCGGCTGCGGCGACTCCGCAGGCTCCGGGCACCCCCGAGCCCCAGGATCGCTCCCGCGAGCGCTGCCAGGCGGGCCCTGCCCCACACCGTGGGCTCAGCCACCCCAAAGCACCCCCCGGCGCAGGCCCTGCTCCTGACGGGGATTTCTGCAGCCATTTTCTCTTCCGGCAGGGATGTGGGTTTGCACTATTTGTACCACACTGTCACTAAAAACTGTAGGACATGATATTATACGTTGTAAATTTGTTTGATTTTTTTTTTAAATCGAATACATTTAAAGGCGCAAAGATAGAGGGTAAAGCTATGAGGCTTTTCCAATTAAAATTTACAGCAGACAATGTTGTAAATTTTATACAGTTGTAATGCTTGCTGCAGTTGTGCTGAAATGGGAACTATTGATCAGCCTGATTTCCCAGGATACACGAGGGGGAAACAAGGTATTGCACAAGCAGAAACAAAACTTTCATTTGTAAAGCCTTCTATTATACTTTACTGCCCTCATTTGGTTCCAGATGCATCTCTCTTAGCAGAAGAAATAAGGTCAGAGCCTCTTCCCCACAGAATAAAGGAACAGAAGTGAACAGGGAGCTCTGGGTCCCCGCTCTGTGCCCACCCTCTCCTGGCTTGCCCAGCCCCAGTGCAAGGCCACAGTGTGGCACAGGGCCACTGCCACGGGGCCACCAGCACGGTGCAGGGGACTCACCAGAGCCCCAGGACCTGTGCACAGGGCTGCCCGAGGGGCCCTAAACACAACAGAAGGTCTGGAGGCCCTGGAAAATCAGTTCAGGAGCAGCGAGTCCATGCCTCTGGCAAGGATGAGATTTACAGATGTCCCCCGCACGGTTTACTGGGTGGGACATAGTAGATGGCACATGAAAAGCAGAAGGGGGAAGGCATGGGGACATGGCCAGGACAAGGCACAGGCTGGGTTGTGTGCTATGGACTGGGCTCTCAGTTCCGGCACCGACAGACATGCAGGCTGCAATGGCTTTTCCTCACAACAAAAAAACACGTCACAAGTCGCTGCCGTTGACTCAAGGGGGTGGCACAACGTGCCATGAGGGGGCACGTCCCTGAGGCGTGCAGCACCCCGCAACGCCATGGGAGGTGACAGCTCCAATCCTGGCCACAGGCGGCCACCAAAGGCCTCCTGGAGCTGTTGGGAGGGTGACCGGGCCCTGCGTTATACCAGTGTTGGACCCTTCCGCAGCCTCACCATTGGCACCAGCAGCAGCTGGCATTCTGGTGCCAGCTGGGGCATGGCCGTGTTTTGGGGCAGCGCATGGAAGGCGGCACCGAGCAGCGAGGTGGGGGCGCAGCAGGGGGAGAGACTGAGCAGGGAGAGGCTGTGCCCCTCCTGAGGCGCCAGGGAAGGGCCGGTGACCTGCTGGCACCTGCCTTGCTCTGCCCGTCGGCACTCATGAGGGACATGAACACGAGGAACATGAGGCACAGCAAAATGGCCCCACGGCGGGAGGGGCTGGTGTCACAGTGGGCCCATGGGGCTACGGGGGCAGCACCCACTGTGCCCTCAGCACGGAGCAGGCACTGCCCAGCAGCACGGCCACTGTCCTGCTCTTCCCCCGGCTTTTAGTCAGGTCCAGACCAGATACACTTTCTTCTCCATGGTGAAGACAAGTTTTTAATGGAAAGCCTGGCACAAACAGAGCTGCCGCCCATCCAACAGCTCCCTGAGTCTATACTAAGAGCATTTACATATGAATTATGGCCACCTTCAGACTCAGATGTGATGTTCTCCTTCATTTACACATTTTCTGCAGCTCTTCCTTCCTTGCAGCCCAACAATGGTGCCAAGCCCTGGGTGCAGAGGTTTCTAGGAACACCCGTGCCAGCTCCCAAGCTCCTCACAGGGGTCCCTGAGCCGCCACCGGGGCCCACATGGGGCTCAGCTCCTCTCCGCGGGGCAGGCACCCACCGCCAGCGTGCGGGGACCAAAGCCCAGCGCCTCCCTCGGAGGAGACACTGTCCCTGCCAGTGACCGGCTTCCAACGGTGCTGCCCGGCGAGCTCAAACCTGCAATGTCACCTGCCCAAACTAAAGTGAATTTCAAACGCAAACAACAAAGCCAGAGCTAAGTTACAAGGATTAAAAAACAGACAATGGAGGATCCCAATAATGGGAAAAGATAACAAAGCCCCTGGATCCTGGCATCTGGCACTAAATGCACTTTTCTGTAAACTGAATGGCGGCTTCCGAACTGCGCCAAGCATCACTCCTTTGCCAAGGCAGTAAACAGCTTTTATCAGCAATAATGATGGCATAATCCCAGCTAAAAAGGAAAGTAACATATGGCAGCAGCCCTACAAACACCATCCCAACAAAGTAGGGGGCATTTTTATTACAGCGTCCACTTGCAGAAAACCTGCCAGACTACTTCACTCTTTTCTCCTCTCTTTTTTTACAGGTTATCATCTTCGCTGTTTGAGCTGAATGTGGCATTTGGGAGTTTTAAACTAATGAGTTCATTTTTCTAGGAAAAAAAAAAAAAAAGAAAAAAAAAAAGAGGAAGATAGTATCCCCAGAACTGACAGATGACAACGAACACAAACAGGCTTGTGAAATGAACATATATGCTTAATACAGTGCTGGGGAGAAATAAATGCTGCAAAGGTGACACATTATTTCAAATATTATTATACAGTTTAGTCTTAGGTGCAATGCTGTGTTTGGAAAACAAATATGTGGGAAGCAATAATTCAGACCTTAAACAATTTTTTTCTCTAATGATGCAATATGTTATATAGGAGCACTGCTAATAGGTCAGGTGTAAATCAGTGCAAATTTTGTTTACAAGCTGATTTCAAAAACAAAATTAATCTAACATTATTAACCTTTTTTAATGGCTGGCATCCTCATTTATATTTGTGGATCTAATATTCACAAAACTGATTTTAAGCCCAACTGTGTATTTATCAAAAGCAGCATGAGACACAACGCCCGTGTGAGACACACTGGGGTGGACTCAAGGATAGTTTGCCGTCACACCGCCCTGCTTTTAATTGATGAAAGAGCAGTTCACTTTTCCCCTATCTTTTATGATTTGCTGAAATACCATCTCCAAATAAAGCAAAGCTTCCAATCTCACTTTGTCTCTGCAATCTCCTCACGCAATTATTTGAAAACATTACGATTTGCTAATTATCATGCTAATTATTTTGCCCTATACATTTGCCATCATGTTGTACAATTAAAGACAGAGCCCAAACCTCTGTTTACGCCATGCAAATGTGTGCGCTGATTGGGGAGCGGATGTGGAGAAGTGGAGGAATGCACTAATATTTTTTTGACATCTTTACCTATAAATATTTTTTCAGACTGAAAAATGTATCTAATAGCTCCACTCACTGATGTGCACTGCAGTTTACCACAGTGTCTATATTTCTGTTGTCAGTTTTACAGTATCTCCCTTCATTAAACCTATCAAGTTTTCCTTTTGATCATGCAACCAAGGCCAGAAGACAGATATCTTCCTGGAACAGAGCAGTCTGCCAAGTCTTTCACAAGACCAGCTTTAACCTCCCTATTGATTTTCTCAACACTGCAGCCATTCATTGTTTGTGACATTTGGCTGTCGGCTCTTTAACACCCTTCAACCAAATCAATTTCATATTTTTGTCAATGCCCTGCTAGAGGATGAGCAAAATGGGAAGAGACTTAGCATGATTTAGAATGTTGATTTTCTAGAGTGGTTTTATCTGTAGTTTTTACAAGCCTTATAAAGTTAATTCAACATGTTTATTTAAGCATACGTAATAAATTGGGAGAGAAGCACGACCAGAGTTAAGTTTCAAATTCCCCAAATCTCACTCATGAAGAAAACTAAATGATCATATTTAAAAATAAACACGTGGCAAAAATAAACACTGTTCCCTTCAAACCCAACCCAAACCCAAATGATGCAGGTCGCTGCCCAGCCCTGCCCGCTCTGCCCAGCCCCGTCTCAGCGCCACACTCCGGCACCCACAGACCCCCGGCACCTCCGGGGACTCGTCCACATGGCAAGGGGTCACATGGCTGGACCCCAAAAGAGGAATAATTGTGCTTCAGAGCAAAACGCTGTCAAACAGCACCTGCAGGGCCAGCGGGGAGCCGTGCCCCGTGCAGGAGGATGCAGGGGAGATCAGAGCCAGACCCTGGGGGACAGAGCTGGTCTCCAGCCCAGCCCCTCGTCCTGTGGGGGTACCTCTCAGCGCCCCATTGCAGGGGAGCTCTTTTCCCACCCCTGGGGGCAGCCCCACTGCCACGCACTGCTCCAAGTGCTGACAGCAGGGATGAGGCCGTGTCGCCCCAGGAAAGTGAGCGGGGAACCCGGCCCTCACCGAGCCCTCGGCATCCCTTGGCTCTCCAAACCGAAACACAACCAACCCAGCCAGCACTGTTGTAATGTGCCCATCACCTGACGGACGGGGGAAGGAGAGTCAGCTGAGTGCCCCAAAGGGAATGGCCGGGTCCAGCCCCACACCTGGCCCCCAAGCCCACACACCATTGTCCTGACCTAACACCAGACCCAAAGGATGTGTTTTGGGGCTGAAAATGCTCACAGGCAGCCTGAGCTTTCTGCACCCTCCCGTTCTCCTCTGGTACAGAGATGTGCCAAGAGACGGGGGCATGTGTACCACCATGGCTGAGCTCAGTGCCCCCCCAAAGTGTGCACAGCCCCCGAGGGGCAGATACTGTACTGGGAATCATTTTTACACAACACGTTCATCTGACAGACCAGCAGCGTTAAAATGTGGATTAACAGCTTGGCAGCTTATTTGGAGGCAGTAAGCACGGTGGTGTAAATATGTATTTAGGGCATTTCTAGAATGCATGTTAAAGATGCAGCGGATTGTACCCGTGCCTCCCTGCACACCTGGATTTATGCTGTGTTTATTAGGAGGCCTATGGATGCCGTGGGCTTGCTAAATATTGTTATGGAAGCAGTTACTGCCTGTAATGATCTAGACTGATCTTTTGTGTTTGTCTACACATCCCCTCACGCTTCTGGTTTAATCTCCTGCCCTCAGGAGGCACATCCAAAGTCAGGACAAAAACACTTTTGCCGTGCAGGATGAGGGGCCCGTCTCGTGTCCTCCCCCAGCGCAGAGGTTACCTTCCCGCGTGCTGCCCCCGGCTCCTGGGGAGCAGGGACCGTCCTTCACATCCTTCCCCTCTATTTTTAACTGCTGATAAATTGGAGAGACTCCTGCTTAAACTGTGTTGGTTTCAAGGACATGGAGGACGGTGATGGTAGCAGCTGACACTTCATTACATCAGAGACAGCAGCGGGAGGGGACCCCCTTGTTCCCTGAGGTGGCCGGGGGGTGAGCCAGGGGCTGCTGCCATCCTGCCCATGACCCTCAGGGTGCCCGGCCCCGTGGCACTGCAGCACCCACCCTGCCTGGCCCATGCAGGGCAAGGGACTGTGCCCCCCCACGGCCCAGCACTTTGCTGGACACCCCCCATGTCCGCAGGTGGGGGGGATGGCTCCTGGGGGGCTCCCCTGACCCCCTCCAGCTGCGAGAACCCCCCAGGCAGGGTCTGCGGCGCTGCCAGCATCCCGCCCGGCCGTACTGTGGGAAAGGGCCTGATGAGAAATGAATTTGAAAAACCAATTGTAAAAAATACTTTTTAAGTCTCTCAGCTTTGCCCCTGGGGAAGGAGGACATGGTGTGTTTAAAATACTGTGCTTAAAATAAAAAATATTCTCCATGCTGGCAACCTATTTTGCTGGGTTCCTGATATTGCTGTTTCCAAGACCACGTGCACACCAGACCCCCTCCTCCCCAGGGACGCCGCAGGACAGCTAGAGCCAAGGTTAAAAATAAAGCTTTCAGGATGGTTTCCCAGTCTGGTGTCCTTCAAATGCAGACTATGCCCAACCCAGTCCTCCGTTAAACTCGGCTGATGGAGGAGGGATGGGATAGGATGGGATGGGATGGGATGGGACAGATGTCTGGGTTCCTTTATGTGGTGCCCAGCACAAGGGGCTGGAGCACGGTGGCCACAGGACCCTCAGAGCAGCTGCTGCTCAGGGGCACCCCAACATCTCTCACCTGCAGCTGAAGCAAGAACCTGGTGGGAAGAGAGAGTGGAGGCTCCTGCAAACATCACCCATTTCACCCCAAGCCCTCCCTGAGCAAAGGGGTCTGCTCCTGGTCCACACACTTAGTGGAAGGTGCAAGTCCATGAACCAGCCCAGCAAGAGGGACGTCAAGACACATTCATGTCCACCCTGCCTGGGCCCCCAGTGCTGTCCCCCCTCCCCATGGTGCCTGGGGCCAGGGCTGCTCACAGCCAGGACAGGCAGGATGTAGCTGTGCAGCAAAACACTGTCTCACAATTCTGCCTGTGTCATGTATGATCTCGACTCCCTTATTTGCCCAGGGGTCTGCCCCAACCCCTCACCTGGCTCCCTGACACCCCAAAAGGGCTGTGGGAGGGCATGGGGGCTCCTGCAGGATGACCCAGCCTAGGGTCTTTGACTGACACCGCCCCAGGAGCCCTGGGCACCTGTCTCCCCAAGACCTGCCCAGGGATTTTAACCTCAGCCCTGCCATATTTTGTGAGTCTGTTTTCCCACCATTTCCCTTTGCCATGAGACCAACGTATGTGATGGTCCAGGAGAGAAACTCTGCAGCATTTAACAACAAAAACCATTGCAAACTAATGGGAGGGGTCCTCAGCTGGTGTAAACTATCACTGCTCCACCAAAGCCATTAGCAACTTGCACCAGATGAGGATCTGCCCCTGTGTTTGGAGGTGGCCACAGTAACAAAACCTCTCTCAGCTGCAGGTTTTCAGCGCACCCCAACTGGGACCCCCTGTTTTCATCAGAGCTGCCTTTCAGAATCACCATGAAAAATGCACCCAGACTTTGGCTTTTCAAATAACTGGTTTTCAAAATAAAAGCAAGAACCTGTCCAGTCTCAAGTGGGAAAAGCCACAAGAATCAGAGGATGAGCACGCTCCCCCCACACCCCTCCCTGAGCTCCTGGCACTCGCTGGCACCCAGCGATAACACAGCAGGACCGGGGCCAGAGTCGCTCCCACCCACGTTGGGAATAGCCCTTGGGATCTGCTGGAGCATCCAGGCCGGCCGGGATGTGGGGCCAGACCACTCTTATCCGATGGGCCTCCAGGCAGGGCTGCTCCGGCACCGCCATCAAGGAGCTCCCAAAATACCAGAAATACGATACAAAGCATTTTTCATGCCCAATGGAGCGGCAAAAGACCAGCCTGAAAAATGTATTTTAATATATTTCCTATTGTTTTTTGTTTTCTAGCACCAGACAGTGAGACACGAGAATTTCTTGTTTGCAGCAGCCCCAGAATATTCCGTTATTCCCCTGTTATTTTATTGTGGGATTTTTCCCACTATGCCCCAATATCCTCATATTTTCAGCTGCAGCGTGTTTGCTTTGATGATGCCTTAACCTAGAAATAGTCTGCAGTTGTTTACCCGCTGGTAGAGCTTCAAATATTATATTCTCACATTTTTAAATCAGTGCAGACACCTGAGACAAAAAGTGTCCCAAAAGCTGCCTACAAGAGCTACATGCTGGTCACTCTTTCTTGTCAAGGTTGATTTATTGCCTCCTTGCTGTTCAATTTCACATTTTGTCCTCATCATATCCGTGGCTCATGATCATTCTAGGCTGACCCTTGTAGGGCAGGCAGGGAATATTGATAAAACAATTATCTGTTAGCCGTTCATTTGATTTTCCATTTCAATTACGGATTGCACGAGGCAAAAGGAAAAAGATTGCATCATTGATTTTTCTACCTTACAACAGTAAAGAGTTGCTTTGATGGTTATAAAATGAATGCAACTCAACCATGCTTTTAAAGGTCATATTTTTTGTTTTACTATATTTCTTAAAAGCCTTAATATATGCAACTGTACCGGGGGGGGGGGGGGAAGGAGAAGCCTGTACCGTGGGATCAGATAACTAGATACAAAGCACACATACGTCAAAGAAACGCAGGTGAAAAAAGCCTTGCTCTAATGTATGTACGATAAATCTGATCTCCCCCAGCAAACTCCTCGGCATCCCCCTGCAGCCGCGCCGTGGCCCCGGAGCCAGACGCCTGCCTGCAAATGCCGCTCCTCGCCGGTGGCTACGGAGCATTTCACCAGCCAGGCGGCCTCCTGGCCGATGGCGAGCGCCGAGCCCCAGCCCTGGCCCCGCCGTGTCGCTGCGCGTCGGGAGCGCGGCTGCGAGAGAGAGGCATCGCCCCCGCGCACCACAACGGTGTCAGAACTTCACCTCTCGGAAGGGCCGATAATGGGCTCTCGCCGGGCACTGATCCGGGACGGGCGCCCGGGCGCGGGAGCGGAGCGGGGCCCGGGACGCTCCATCACGGTTCAGCGCCCGGCGCAGCGCCGGGGGGATTCACATGGGCGACCCCGGGAGAGGCTCAGCCTTTGATCAAGGCTCAGGCTGCCCGAGCGGCCGTGGCGCGGGAGAGGGCTGCCATTTTCTGTGTCACGGGGCGCCAGCGCTGAGCGCCTCAAAGCCCTAGAGTTTTCTTCCAAGACTGGATTACGCTCAGCAATTAAGGTAATGAACTGGCTGAGGTAACAAAGCATAATGATCTCTTTTGTCCTCTGAATGCTTATGAACTCTGCTCATTCACAGTAGTCTGGAATGCGAAGCTTTCTCCAACACCGCGCGGCTTAAAACTGTGTAAAAATGATTACTTCCATTATGCCTTCATGGTTTGACATTTTTAATTTAAACACCTGTAATATTTAAGCATACTTCTCAGAACCAAAATACCCACTCTCAAAGAATGCTGGCTTACGTGCCTGTAATATTTTGACATCTTACGAGTATTATTTTAATGCCTGAAAAGATAATGTGATGAATCCATTGCAAATATATCAAAATATGTGTATAGGGGACTGTTGCTCGCTTTTTGTTTCAAAACAATGGATTTTTCAAAATAAGGCACAACAGCTGAGAGCGCAATAATATTTTCATAAGGCTGTATATTGTGTCAATAACGGGAACAGCCGAACCACATTGTCTCTACATATGTGCAGGCAAACGCAACACAACTTTTGCTTCAAATCAAGCCCTTTTATGCCATATTAAATACCAGCTCGCACGCTGCAATCCTTTCCAAGCACAGGGTATTTTGATGCAGCTATTTCACTTTTTTAAAGCGTTTACTTAAGGTTTTATTTATTTATTTTGAAACATCTGGCTACTACTTTTACATTTTTTTCAGATTTTTTGCATGATATAAACCTTCTGCACTGCAGAATCCACTGCACTCTGATCTTTCATCTTAACACATTTCCAGCCCCAAATTTCACTTCAATCTCACCTCATCTCTCCATACTACATTAACCCCTGGCAATTGCCTTCCAAATGACCCCATTAAGCTGTAATTGCCTCAGCAGGCCTGCACTTTCGCTTGTAATTCTGTACCTCTCATCTCCCAGACGTTCTCTCAGCATCATTTCGTGTTCTGGCTCCCTTCACTGAGCTCAGCTTATGACCTCGCTGCACCATGGCCGAAATGACTACTAAAAGCATAACAGAGACGGAATTCCATTACTTATTTTTAAAAGTTCTCTGGTGCCCTAATGTAATATTCTTTGGGGAGTGTTGTCAAGGATACCAAGCACCAGCCATTAAAACCTTTTGTTTCCCAAGGCATTCCGTCTTTTATTAATAAATAAAGATAAAGAGAAGCTCATCCACCCTCCAGAAAGTCGGCGTGCTCTTGGCAATGGTCTGGTACAACTTCAGTCCTGCTTCTGCCCCCGGAAGGTGGGAAGGGCCGCGCTGTGCCGGGAGCCGAGGCTGGCAGCGCCGGCGCACTCTGCCCGGCACAGATAAATTAAAACCATTCCGCAGATAATTTTGCAGGAGCAGCTCTGCACAGCAATGCCTGCCTGTAACGTATGCTGCCTTCCCACCTATCATGAAAATTAAAGCGGAGGTCTGAGCAGCCTCACGTGTGGACACGGCGCAGAGGAGGAGGAAAAGCGAAAACTATCATATCCCGGTGTCAGGGCTAACAGTCTATCAAGGATAATGGGAATCCCCAATGGGGGCGAACAAAACAGCATGGAAAAAGCTGGCTAATCCTTTAACTGGGTTTGTGGCTCAAATGTGTTAAGGAGGAACCTCCCGCTCACGGCTGTTGTGAGACGGCCAGGAGACATATATTTCAGATTGAAAATTAATTGGTGCTGGATCCAAGCGAGCCTTTGTAGCAAGCAGTAACCTTTTCATTTTATGGTCATGACACTGAAATATTAAGAGCCCTCTTCTCCCATAAACTATATAAACAGAGGCACTCTGAAAAATGGAGGTAGTTTTTTTCTGTGGCAGAGAAGGAGTTTTACTCTTAATTCATAATAAAACTTAGCACTGGGGCTGAGCGTGGCGGTGGGTTCGAGCTTGAAGGGGCCAGTGCATGGGGGTCTCCCAGCCCCGGCGGAGGGGACAGCGGGGCTGGGGATGTGTGAGCATCCACATCCACCCCCAGACCCCTCCAGGAAGGGCATCGGCAAGAGGTAGCCACACTGCCATTCCCACCGTACCCTTCTCTCCAGCTGAGAAAGCAGCAGGGCCACGGTCTGTGGGGCCGCTGCGCTGGCGAGGGGCACGGGTGGCACCGGGGGGCCGTCAGAAAGACCCTCCAGGGACTGACCAACACCCCATGACTCTGCAGACGAGACTGCCCACTCAGGAAACCCCATTCCTAAGCCACTTGGTGTGGGGACAGTGTGTCAGAAGGGTCTTCGCTTCATGCGTGACCTATTAGCAGCTTCCTTAAGCATCTGCTGCTCATCACCGTCAGAGAGGGAGCGCAGGACCAGGTCAGCTCTCCGGCTCGTCCAGGAGATCCATATGGTTTGGATTGATTTTTTTAACCCTATTTGTGGTAATAATGAGGTAGCATGGGTTTTTAGCCAAGAAATAGATTTCATACAGGATTTCCAAATAAAAGCAGATTCCTGAAAGCTTTTCATTTCTCCTCACCAGAAGGATGGGGAAGGCCTGTCCGTGATGCTGGGAGGTAACACTGCCCATGGGAGCGTGTGTCACATCAGGACTCAGGCTATCACATGCTCCTCTGCAGGGCCCCATGCAGCCTGATGTCCAACTGGACTTCTGCAGGACATCTCCACACCAGCACGGTGACATGGGACAGTGTCTGCAATGGCTGTCCCTCCACCCCAAAGTCACCTCCCCGGCCATCTTCTACAGAGAACCCGCATTGATAAGATGGTAAAATCAGTCAATCACTGATCTGCTCCAAAGGAACCAAAGAAGACAAGAAATTGCACAGAACTTCTACATGAAGGAGGGTCTCTGCTGGCGGACGCCCACGCCTGGCTCACTCCTGGGGCTGCCTGTGACTGCACATTGCAGCAAACACCACGGATCACCCTGTATTTATTCTACACACTAGGCAGGAAATTTCCATTTCATGCATCACTCACATTTTGTACGGAATCTGCGAAGTCAGTGCTTACACTTAACATAAAACCAGGAGGGACTCTAATTGGCTTGGTGCTGCTATTGTTTGAAATTTCTGTTTAGGCTCATTGGGCGCCAATTTTGTTTGCTTTTCAGTAAAGCTTGTGTTACTGGAGTGAGAAGTAGAGAGAAGCAGCTGAATAAAGAGTCAACCTAAGTACTTCAGTTATTTCTGTTTTCTTTAAAATTAACTTTGATTTTATCATATTCTGCTAGTCTGCACAGCACAGATAATGCTATTTTTGTCCACACCCTGAGAAAAGATTATCGGCATTGACAAGAGCCGTGACCAACAGCCCAGGGTCTGTCCCGGATCGATGATAAGCACAGCAGCAAGGACCACCTTTGCACATGAGAGATGGTGGGTGGCCCCAGAATGTCATCTGCACCCCCTGACCCCCCTGGCACACGCTCCCCAGCGCCGGGGACCAACGCTGTGCCCTCACACGCATCGTCCTGCGACGTTCTGGCTCTTCTCATTACCAGCTTAAACAAACATGTCTGAAATCCTGCACTGAATTGATTGCCTTTTCCAGGCAGAGGTTACAAGTATGTTGCCAAAAACGACCCTCAGAAAGGTTACAAATACCCAAAGAAGTGAAATCACTAAAGACAAAGTACCTCCATCTCCAAAACTTTGCAATATTTCTTGTTCGTCCAGTTATTGAAGTAAAGGCGAGTTAGAGAAGCACTTTATCGCCATTTCCAGAGTTCCTGGACACGTCTAATGAAAACAGCAAGTCATGAAGCAGAGCGTGGCATCAATGCCACAGCAGAGGCAACTGTGAAAAATGAGTTGTGCTCTCATATTCCAGAATCCCTTTCCTCTCTTCCCAGAGAAAGGAACTAAACTAAATAACTCCATGCCCCATTTACTTCTCACCTACCTGGGGCGAGGGAGGTGTCCCCGAGCTCTTCGCACGAGCCCATCAAGCCAGGGGAAGGATGAGACAAAGAATCAAATTTTAAAAGAGTGTTTTCTGAGAGCCAGGGCTGCTGCTGAGGAGTAAAGCAGCAAAGGAAAATTCCAAGAGAAACACTATGGAAAAGGACCCCGAAAAGTTCTGCAGGTTTGATTGTTCTGGACACAACAGACGTCAACACAGCGACCCCCAGAGTGGGGGGGGCCACAGAGACGGTGGCCACAGAGACCAAGTGTAAAACAAATAACTCACCCACAGGGCCCCAGGGACTGACACAGAGATGTGTCAGCCACAGGAGCAGAGGAGTTCCCAAAGCTTTCAAAGAAAATCTCCAACTTGGGAAAATTTTCTATTTATTTCCAAGACTTCCCCATCTGTGACCATATTTCTGTGGGCTGTTTGAGGTGGAGGGGAGGGCCTGCAGTCACGCATCACACGGCTCTGCTCTTCTGTGACTTCCCCATCTCCGCAGGACAGCGCGGGGACAGACGCGGGGCACTGGAGGGACACGGTGCTTAGGCTGCCATGTTCACCGTGACAGCTCGATGGGGGGAGCCAGGCCCCAGATGTGCTCTCTGGCCTCACCACACCAGACCCGGTACCTGCACCACACACGGTGTCACATCCCGATGTCACCCCACCAGCCGGAGGAACAGCACCGAGCCGGTAACATCGGAGTGAGCACAGCCCCACAACCAGCAAACGTGGGCAACCATCAGCTCACGCCACATTCCACTCCAACCAGCCAAAGCCCACGGAGATGAAAATGTCCCCATCAAGGCAAGGAAGCCACAAATGCCCTGGGCACGATTCTGGGAGGGACATGCATCCCCATGCAGGATGGGGAATCTCCACCCAAAGGGGGCGGCGCGGGAGGGCAGCTGGAGGAGCTCCTCGAGGAGGTCCCCACGTGGGGGCACTTATTGCTCTGGACGCAGAGGGGTTCTCTCCTGAGCTGCTACGACACCGACGCACTAGGCATTGGGTGCCTTCAAGATGCTGCCCAGTTCCCACAAGCAGATGGGGAAGGCTGGTCACCGCTCCCGGGCTGACAGGACAGATTTGCTGTGGGTCAGGGCGAAGCTCCTCAGTAGGGACATTTATGGCATCATTAGGAGCCCTCCCACCATCTGTGCCGGGCACTGGAACTGCTCCCTCCTCCATCTTTGGCTGCATGTGATGAATGGCCAAGAAGAAAAGCCAGGTGTTGCCCCCAGGAGGAGCTCGGCCCCCCCTGGTGCTGCCCGTTTGGCTCACAGCGAGCCCACGGAGGGGGCCGCATGCCCAGCTCTGGCTGAGGAATTGGAAGCAGGACCCAGAGATGGGCAACTTCATTTCCATCAGCACCTTCCAAAGGGCTGGCCCTGGGCTCCCTCCCACCCATCATGGTGGGCAGCCCCGGGGCCCGATGCCACCGTGACACAGGGCACTGAGACCCCCAGCACAGAGAGCGATGCCCACCCAGCCCTGCCCAGCCCCTCCTGGCCCTGCGCCCCTCATCAGGTCAGTGCTCACCTCCAGGCTGCCCTGGCACACCCGGTGACAGCGTTTACTGCAAGTGCACATGTCGGCACAGCCATTTTTAATTGAAAAAATTAACGTAATACTCAGCATCGCTTCCCTTTGAACCCTGCACCAATTGCAAAATCCCCCATTTCCACCAAAGCAGTTTGTTTCTATCCTGAAGGACACATCTGGTGAGCTCCATTCTTCACTCATTGCGGCTCCTCAACATTTTTACTTTTAACTCCTAATTAACTCCTCATCCCTGAACTCCCAAGGAAATCCTGGGTTATTTTCTTTCCTGCCCCACAGCCCCCGTCGCTGGCAGACACAAACACTGCTCGTTCCATCAAACACACCACCATTCCCCAGTATTAACATCTTACCCAGACTTATTCCGTCCACATTACATCAATCCCTGTGCAACAAACCCGAATGAACTGTAGATGGGTTCTGTAATTCACAGCAAGAGCTGAGCGAGAAAGAGGAAATTATGTGGATAATAAGGCACCCGAGCCCTGCTCAGCAGCCCAGCTGCGGTGACCGGTCCAGCAAAGCACCGCTCTGCAGCAAACACAAACGATGAGAACTAAAAGCATCTATGGCCCAGCTATAAAATGCTTCATATGAAGGAAAATCCTCTTTTTGTAGGTAAAAATGATACAAAGCAGAAGCTGACGATAAATTTTTCCTTTCAGTTTTAATCAGGCTTCCTGTTGTAAAAGCTCAGCAGACAGTGACGCGAGACACTGCCTCCCAACTTCGGTTCACCTTTGCCGTTCCACCAGGGACATCGTGTCAAGATTGTTCAGCTTTTTTGATGAGTGCTGCGTGGGTAACTAATGTGTAAATGCAGATACGTATAGAAAGCAGTTTTGACAGTGATGTATTGCAACTGGTTCCAGATGTCGGCGAGGGATGCTTGGCCAGGCACCTGGGGCTCGCCTGCCACAGAGCCGCACCAGCACCAAACCAGTCTTCAAACAGATCACAAGGCTTTAACTCTCCAATTATAATCTTATTAAACAACCATCGCTCGAGCTTCTGCTTCTCCTCTTCCAGGATGCCTACAAAATATCTCTGTGTTGTTGCTCACATTTTAATTTTAATTAAGGGGAGATAAGCTGCAACGTGAAGCTTAGCATTAAACCCTGCAGTTTGGCTGTCAATGGGAAACTTAAAAGCAAGCTGTTGAATCAGTCAAAATTAACCTTATATTAATGTTTAACATTTTTATATCACTACACCAAAACCTGTACATTGCACATGCCAAGCCTTTAATTAGATACCCCCTAATTGCTAAAGTAAATGTTGAAATGGTGCAAGAAATGCTGCGTTTCGCGAGGAAGACTTTTCGCGAGTCAGGTACTGGATTTGCCCCGGATATTGGAGTGAAATGCTGGGGGGGCTGCTTTAAGGAAGGTGGTCTTGTATAGGATTGTAAGATCCAGCAGAAACACCTCGCCGGAAACCCCAGGTATCCTGGCAGGGTTTGTGCCCGTCGTGCTGAGCACTGGGCAACCTGCACACGCTGGTGTGAGACGTGCCCCGTGAAATACCAACACCACCGAAACTGTGCCCCTGGCACCCACTCCTCCCAACTCACTAACAATGGGGGATTTAAAACGAAAATAAAAAAGAGTATTGAAAAATTAATTAATTAGTGCAATAACAGTCATACTCAATGCGCAATTAATGCTGACGAGCTGCTGGAAGACGTGGCCGGAGAAGCCACCAGGCAGAGCACACGCTACGTCCCAAGGAGCAGTGTTTAACCCAGAAAACTGATAAAGTTGCAGTTCCCGCAGCAGCAGGGTTTGTAGCTCAGCTCCAACATCAGCCTTTGGTCCACGGGGAATTTTTTCAAACAACCTGTCTGTCTCCCTCCTCCTCCAGCACGGAGCTCCCCGCTCCAATCACCGGCTCTTGGGGGATCGCCCCCAGCCCCACCGCCTCCGCGGGGTGGACACCAGCCCCGCACTCACCAATGGGGATGGGCGCCGCCACAAAGAGGGAGGCCCCAGGGCACCCCGGGGCTCAGCACAGGTTTAACACAAGCGCTAGGAAGGAGGAGAGGTGCCGGGAATGGCACCGTGGCACCACCACAGCGCTGGCTCCCCTCCCGCCCAAACCTCCCCCTCCATCCCCACCTGGGCCCGGAGCCCCCGCGATGGGTCAGCGTGCGATGAGTAAAGCACTAACTACGGGGGTGCCGGGGCTGGTGTCACTCGCTGTATTGACTGGGGGAGAAAAGGCAGACTGACCGCTCTTCTTACTTTTCCAGTTGGATCATCAAATTTATTTCTAGCCTGCATTTAAATGATCAACCTGTAAAATTTTATGACTAGCACAGCATACACTAATGAATGGTGCCAGATAGCACAAGAGCCGTAAACTATTACTTCCTTTCTGCTTATAGGGCTTCTGTTATGACAAACCGTTATTAGCCATTTGTGGCGTAACATAAACCTCCCAGCGCCGGGCTGGGCTTCTCTTCCATCTCCTGCAGCTGGAGGGATGGAGACCGTCCTAGCGGGGAGAGAAAGTTTCAGGGCTGTTCTGATTGACTGGTGAGCTTGTTTCAATGACACGCTCTGCATTTCGAGACAGCGGATAGGAACCAAAGGACCTTTTGCTTCACTAAAGCAGAAACTGATAAAAAATGGCCTTTTCCTGCAGTCAGTAAGGCGGGATAGGAGGGAGATGATACAGATATCTCACACACGGCATGTTAATGTGCGAGAGCATCCTGGTGTGAACAGCCTGGCTGCTCGGGCAGCGTTTCTGCAGAGGATGGGGTGCGTGCCGACGGCAAGGGACGGTGAACACCGATGTCCTACAGGCTCCCAGCCCCTCTGGCTGCAGCCACTGGCACCAGGGCAGCCCCAGGGCCAGAGCTCCATCTGCTCCCTGGGCACGGGCGTGTGTATGGGGGGGGTGTTATTGAGGGGATGCACACGGGTGTGCGGATCTTGCCAGATGTTGGTCCTTCCCCACCAGCCTTGGCTATCAGAGGAGGACTGTGCGCAGGAGCCGTCGGCACCGACCCTACCACCCCTCGCTGAGCAGCAAAGCTCCAGCAAACACCCCCGCTGCAGACAGGACACGTTTGCTCCTTGCTGGGCTCCTCTCCCTGTGGCCAGCAGTTGCCAGATGTGTCCCACAGAGCCACTGCTTGTAGCCGAGCTCCCTGTGCCACGGGAGGAACGCTGTGCCACAGGAAGGGACATGCAGGACACCAGCCCTTCCAGCGAGCCACCACTTCTCTCTCAGCCTTCTCACTCCTCGGTCATCCAGGAGGAGTTACCGGCGCTGCTAAGCTCAGCTCGGGCATCACTTAAAGCACTGTAGTAATTTTTACTCTGATTTTCTACTTTGTTTTCCATTTCCTGGCTAACAAACTGGTCAGAAGTTGTGTCTGGAAAATCCCAACATGATTTGGGCGGCTAATACTGAGACAGAATATTGGGTGAGTAATTAAGATGGTTGGATAATTGCGAGGAATGTTAATTCTTTCTTCCAGGCTTTGTAGCTGGGAACAAGGGATGGTTTGCCACCGGTCCCCCCGTCAGGACGTCACAGGCCATGCGGGGAGCGACTGGCAGAGCACAGGGCCCAGCAGGTGCCTGCAGATATGACAAACCACAAAATCCTACAGACAATTCCCACTGTTCTGGGTGTGCTGCTGCTTTCTGTGCCTTTCCCTGCCTTCGGAAGACGAGGAGGAGGATTATGATGAGACACGCAATGGGGATTATGTGGCTATTTTTTCCTGAGGAGACGGGTCCTGAATTAAAATCCACTGAATTTAACAGGGGTTTCTGAGTTACTTCCCCAGCTCTGGACCAGGCCCTGCATGAACCAGCTGACCCAAGGGCTTCACACCAAAAAATGCTCCCTTCCTTCCTTTATTTCAATGTGCTGGTGCACGGGGATGGGTTTGCTGAGTTACTAAGTGTAGGGAACAGAATGAATATTCCCAGCGATGGCTGTGCTACTGGACAACCCAGTCCTACCTGCTACTGCCCCTCCAATCCTGCAGGAGCTGCCCGGGGGCACCAAGCTTTCCCCCGCACACGAGTTCTGGCCACAGTAACACAAAAGTTGCTTAGAAACACCCACATTTCATCACTGCCATTTGCAACCAGGCTGCAAATCAGCAACACATTTAGAGAAGCCTCCATATGCATCTCATTCCAGGTAAAATACCAAATGAGCTGAGATTTGGGCTTCAAACAGACAGGATGTAAATGCAAGTAGGAAACAGATTTGGAGGCTGAGTTGGGAGCCCTTTTTCACGCCGAGAATCCCCGGTGTGGGGTGGGCTGGCAGGCAGGTTCAGCCAGGCAGAAAGGCTGAGATCATTCAAGAAACAATTAGAGAGCACCGTGCGGGGAGCAGAGCGCTTAGCGGGGAATGCGCCCTGATGCTCCGATGGGCTTTTACTCAATTTAACAACGCAGCTCGCAGCCCCCACCACCCTCTCTCTCCCCCGGGCCTGGGCAGCCAGTTGTGAAGAACTTTCCCCAAATGTTTTTGAAAATGATTCCTCGGCCTGAGACAAGGGGGCAGTGACAAGCCTCCCTGGTGGCGGGTGGAGAGGGGCACGTGGCATTTCCTAAGCGGTTGGTGGCACCCTGGGGTCCTGCCGCTTGGGCTGGAGCCAGGACAGCAGCGGTGGCCGTGGCATGGAAGCCACTCTTGCCGACGTGCCCTTGGCGTGAGGGTCCACTCTGGCTGGCACCAGGATGGAGCCACACATGGTGCCGCGGGAGGGGACCAACCCCCAGCTCCCCATCGCAGAGACCTGTGGAGAAGAGGCACCACCACCGCGGGATGCCTTTAGTCTCTGCAGGAGCCACCAAGGTGCCCTCTGCACAGGGACCGCTCTCCACGGCGCGGGAGAGGAACAAAGTCAGGCTCAAGCATCAGGCACCGGCCACCACCTGACTAGAAACAGCACTCGGAGACCAACTCTGCTGAACACGACAAAAATGCTCACATTCCATTGACACGAGGCCCCACGCTGTGACTTGAACTAACAAATATTTCATGATCTGTATGTGAAAATCTACAAATGAAAAAGACATTACCGAAGGTGCACACGGTCCTCCGCCAGCAAAGTAGTAGTAAAAGGAGTTAAGAGACACTAAGGAGGCATGGTCGCTTATCACAAATATTCTCCCAGAAAAATAATAATAATCATCAAAAATTGCATTTTAGGACATCGACATTAAGAATATGCTGCTTTAAAATGTGCTCTTTATCTCGGAGACAGCATGAGTGTACACCATGTGATGGAGCAGTTGCTATGGTAATGCTCTTTATTGAATAGCCGACTAAACAAGTGCATAAAGCCCATTTAGAGAATGGCATGTGCGAGTCCATGGAACTCACACAACACCCAGCGTGGGAGCAACAGCCCCCGCCCGGGCGCCCGCGCACCACGTGCAGCTGGGGGGTGGGCTCGATGGGGTTTGTAAGAGCAGCCCGGGCTATTCCCCCATGCTGCAGCTCCCGGTGCCCACGAGACCTGCCCTGAGGACGGTGCTGAGGGGGCAGGACAGGGGACACGCGTCCCCACTGCGGCCCCTCTCCAGCACTTGCAGGTGGCGAGGAGGACACCCCACCCCCAGGTCCCGGTGTCGGGGCAGAAAAACAGAGCTGCAGCTCCCCAGAGGCGTTCGTAGAGGAGCCCTGCGATGGAGGGTGGTGGGACACCACCCCGAGGGGACAACCGTGCCACTCGTGTCCTTGGTGGCGGCCGGCGGGTGTCCTGTGGCAGTTTGGCCTCCCTGGGGACCATGGGGCAAGGAGCACTCCAGCCATGGGTTCTGCTCAAACTGAGCTGGCACAGGCATGTAAATATATATATATATGTCTGTTAGTGTGCGTGTGCCATGGAGGAAGCTCTCCACTGCAGGGACATTGCGAGGCTGGGGACACTGGGCAGAAGCAGGAGCAGCTCTGGGGGACACGACTCCCCCCAGGCATCCCCAGACAGGACCCTCCCATCATCCCGACGCCCGGTGTCACCCCCTGCCTGCCCGAGCCCCCACACCCCCGAGAGCCATTCACAACCACTGCTCTGAGCTCCGGGACACAAGGAGGGCACAGAACTAAGTTTGCATTCTGCCATCATTTCCAAAACTTGTTTGCAAACATTACATTTTTATTTTACTTATTTAGGGAAAATTACACAATTCTTCATAGCACAGTTTAAAAATAACTCCACTATTAATGCAGGCCCTTTATTTAATCACTGGCTAATTTACTCCTGACAGAAAGTAAATTCCACTATTTTCTGTGAGGCTTTATGAAATTGCCATCATTTTTAATTAATTCTTAATTAAAATATATTACACCACAGCTTCTACCCATCTCTCTTGATATTCTAACATAATCAATTCAAGACCATTTACATATCATTAATTAAAAGCCTTCCTCTCTCATCCTTAAAATCATAATGAGGCTCTATTTCTCATTAGCAGCCTTTAAGGGATAAAATAACAATACAGACAAGAATGAATGGTAACTTCAAAAACCTCTTTTCTGCTCTCGGACCGGACAGTGATGTTCCCGGAGTCGGTGGCCAAAGGGGTCCCCGCAGGTTTTGTGAGGGTCAGTAAATACCCCACCAGGGCGGGCGCCGCGTCGCACCCTCCCCCAGCACTGGCACCAAAATGGAGCAACGCTCTCCCTCTTCTGACTCCAGCCCCGGCCACGGTGCCCGGCGGAGGTGGCCTGGAGGGACAGTGGGGCCACGTGGGTGTCCCCGTGCCCTGGGTGCCTGAGGTGGGATGCGCGCCCCCCCCGGCTCCACTCCTGGCACCCGCCATGGGCACCGCTCGTCCCCAGCACACCTGGAAGGGGTGGCTCCTGCCCCACGGCCAGTGGCCATCAGCCACACAGGCCTTCTGCTGCTCCTGGGCTTTTGTCCCAAGCCGCAACGACTCCCCACGCCATCTGCAAGTGCCACACGCAAAAACGTTCCCAATCCCAAGACTTGAACCGTGCCACGGGGACAACGGCTGAGAGGAATTCAAATTCCTCCCCCCAGCCCAGCAGCGCCCGGCTGCAGCCATCCCTCGGGGCTGAGCCCAGGCAGACGCTGGGAACGTCCAGTAATTAACTCCAGAGCCAAGGCATCTTCCATGCGTCCATAAAGGAGCTGTGATCTATGCTGCTACTGCAAAGAATTACCATTTATTGATAATGAAAGGTAAAAATTAACCACCTATCCAACGATTCTTTTCCTCTTCTAGAAGTTTAAAACCACATACATTTCAGGAAAGATTTACTGCAGCTCATGGCTTTTAACCTGCTATTTTCAATATTTTGGCTGGGAGTTAGGAAATTAATACAACTTCTACCATGATTATTTTTATGATTAGTGTAAAATGAAATTTCATGATGTATCTTTTGCCTTGAGCAGCCGGGACAATGGCTGCCTTTTCATACACTCAAGGAGAGGACGAATTAAACCTTAATTTGTTATTACCTTTTTTTTTTTAACAGGGTTTATTATTCTCAGCAATTCCTAGGCAGACCCTGAGCGGGGAAGGGAAGCAGAGCTAGTATCAGAGAGTGACAAAAAACAACACAAGTAATAGACAAAAAATCAGATCTATGTCTCGGGAATGTTATGCAGAGTTATTGTCACCAACATTAACGATATCTAGGTGCTGCATATCAGGCAAATCAGATTTATATCACTGTCTTCTGCCAATTGCAGGTGCTCCACCACAACTTGTCAAGACAGCCTGTCTGAGTCTTCACACGTCAGACAGAATCACAGCACTTGGTGTTTTGGTCTGTTGACAGCAATTTATTTTGATGTGTTGTCACAATACGGAATTCTTCGAGGCTCTGCACCACGGTGCCAGCGAGTCCTACTGTACTTTCCTGCTGCCAGATGCTACAGGTTCGTAGAGGGAAAAAACACTGACAATTTATAAAATAAAATAAAATATTAAAAAAAAAGAGAGAGATTTTGTAAGTGTTCTGAGGATGCCAGAGCTGAAAGGTGTCCCACGAGAATGGCCAGGGGACGGGGAGCCAGGCCCCACGCCCCACAGGACCCCCACAGGAGCCCCTCGGGACAGGCACCAGCGGGAGGGTTTGCCGAGACACCTCACCCTGCTCCCGAGGGGACCCTCGCCCACCAACACCGTCACAGCAGCAGTGACACCGGTGACTTGGAGCCAAGCGTGGCACCAGGATGTCAGCTTGGGCTAACTCCTCTGCCCGAGTTGCCCAGGTGCTGCGGTTCCTGAGGGGGGACATGACATCCCCATCCTCAGCTGGTGCCCAGCCCCGTGGGGTGCCACGGGCACTGGTCACAGCAGCCACTGCTGAGCCAGAATAAATAGACTGATGGAGGAAAAGGGGGTCCCTGCGTGGTGGCAGGGGCAGCACCCACCGGGGGCCACAGCACCAGCCCACGAGTGCCCACGTGTCTGGATGGACGTGTCCCAGGAGCAGAATATGCCCATTGTCCTGCCAAAAACCAAAGGGCTGGGTGCTGTGGAGGGTGGCTGTGTCTCGCCTCAGCAAATGCCCTCTGGGACAGCCTCAAACACCCCCAAACTGGCTCATTTCTCCCAGGGAGCAGGAAGACAGAGCACGGCCTCTCACCTCCAAAAAACAGGGCTTTTCTGACCATATCCATTTTGAATCCTGAGCTACTTTTCCAGACAGGGAGATATTCCAAAGTAGGGTTTTCCCCCGGGCTGTGCCCCCTCCCGCCCCACCACGGGCTGGTACCAGAGGCCTTTACTGAGGAGGCAAATGTCTGATTACAAGGAAAAAAGGGAAAAAGAGAGAGAGGTAAGTAATAGTGGGGAATTCTTTTCAAGGACTGCTTGATTAGAAACAACCACATTCATATTCAAACCTCTTAGAAGCCAAGTTGCTTTTCTCAACAAGGTGTCTCTGCGGATATTTGCCCTGCTTTGTTATGGGACTCCTGACACTTCTAATAGAGCTTCTAAATAAAAAAACCACAGTGCATTTGTACTGCCAGGCAATAACCTTCACATTTTACTCTTCATTCATAATGAAAATTAAGGGCACATGACCTGCATGCTAGGTGGCTTCCAGGACCACATGCAAGCAAATGTGGGAAATGTGTGGCAGCGAGTGCCGTGGCCACGACGGGGCGGTGGGAGCACCCGGGGGGGTCCCGCCTGGGACCAACGTAACGGGGGCTGACGATGCCACAAGGTCCCAACACCGCCCCGAGAGCCCGGCTGGCGAGAGAAGCCTTCCCACGCCGCCGTAACGCCGCATGAAAATCTGTTTGTGATTATTTTTTCATTCAGAAATATGATACAATAAAGATATCACTATTATTCTGTGTTTATACTGGAGGAAAAAATAACTAATGCAATTTGATCCCGTATAAAAGCGCAGCGCTCACAGGAAAGAAGGCTGTAATTTGACAATCAAGCCTTATGGAACAAACCTGATGTGCTGAAATGTTTATTCCAGAAGAAATACTTCCAGAGAACGTTTCAGTGAAATGGGGTAAAAAGTAGAACATTGATATGAAAAATATCACCACTCAGGAAATAACTGTAAGTACCACTCTGTGTGCATCTGGGGGTTGGCCATGTACAGCAGCCAGTTGGCTGCGGGGAGTCCCTGGCACCAGCCCGGCCCCTCTGGCCACCCAGCTGCCGGGGGGAGCGGGAATGACTAAAAGCAATGGGTGGGCAGCAGCAGAGCTGGTCGGGGTCCTGAGCTGGCCTGGGGGCACGGGAGCCGCTCTCTGGGTCGTGGCTGGGGCAGGATGCCAGGCAAGAGGCATTTAGGGGTCTCTCGGCTGGTTGGGTGAGCCCTGCGCTGAGAGGTGGCCATGGGCTTCTCACCCGGAACCCGCACTGGGGGGAGCCAGGTGGCACCAGGAGCATCCTCGTCCTTCACCTCCGAGGGGAAAGGCTCCCGAGTGTCCCCTTCAGCGCTCCGGCAGAGATTGGCAGGCTCAGGACCGGGAGCTGAGGCAACACGCAAGACCTTGGTTTCTCACCACTGCCTTTTAGGGGGCCCCTGTGGCCTCGGTGGCTGCGAAGAAGCACCTGCCTCCACTGCCTCCCTCTCTCCCAGTGCTGTGCTGGGATAACCTGTGGCTGCCCACCAAGGGGAAAGCAGCGCCGGTGAGGGGCTCAGGTCGGAGCAGGCCCATGTCCCGCTCCTCGTGCCGTGGCTGCAGTGCTCTGCCGGCCAAGAGCAGGAGCAGCAGCACCAGCAGAGCAGGGGACACGGCCACCCGCATCCCTCTGAGGGCTCTGAGCAGCACTTCGTGTGCACGGTGTGAAAATCCGTGCAAGTGCTGGGGAGCGTGGGCACGTGCCACGGTGCAAACAGGAGAGCTGGGTCTGAAGGCTCCATTCGGGCAACCTGCCATTTGATCCTCATATCCCAGTGATCACTATAACCAAATGGAGTCAATGACGCGGACACCAATTAACACATGCCACTCCGATTTGCTTTTCTGTGCCATACTTTATTAAACACTTTCAGATGTAATTGAACAACATTGTTACACAATTAAGCACCATACAGTACTGCACTTTAAAACAAAAGCTATGACAGTTCTGTACTCTATTAGCGCTGTTAGATACTGTGTAATGTAGTAAGTAATTAAAAGCTAAAACTACGGTACTGTAACAATCCTAATCAGACTCCAATTCCAGTAGCAATAGAAGTATATTAATTTTTCAATACAGTGCAAGTACCTCAGCATTATCCTATAGAAACTACATGCTGCCGGCTCCAAGAATAACCAAAGACATCCCTGTTCCTGCTCCATTGGCCTGGCTGCTCGTCACTCACACTGACACCACGCAACAAGCCCACTCCGTGACTCGGCCCCACACATGGTGGGATCAGGAGCTGGAGGGCATGGGGAGTTGTTGGGGATCAGGAGCTGGAGGGCATGGGGAGTTGGTGGGGATCAGGAGCTGGAGGGGATGGGGAGTTGGTGGGGATGGGGAGTTGGTGGGGATGGGGAGTTGGTGGGGATCAGGATCCAGTGGGGATGGGGAGTCAAGGGGTCTCTGCTCCCAGTGTAGTGCTGGGACATGAAGGAGAGGGCAATGGCTGTGCCACCAGGCACTTGGCCCTGCCGGACCCCTCTCCTCGCCTCTCACGGGTGCCATTTCTGTGTACGGCAGGGACCCGGGAAGGGCAGCGACCCCAGCCTGGGGAGACACTCTGCTCCCACCCAGACGGGGCGAGGATGAGCCAGCGCTGCTGCCGGTGGGCATTCCTCCCCCCGTGGCAGGGCTCCCGGCAGCCGGGGCTGTGCCGGCCGGGAGTCGGGCATGCGGAGGGTGGAGGTGCCCCCACCCGTGTCACCCGCCTGGTGTCGGAGGTTGCACTTTCAAGAACACTTCCCGCTTCTGTCTCTCAGGGTAACAAAATGTCACTGCTGCACTAATCAATTCTGCGGCGTTAAGCATAGTATGTGGCTGCAGCGTTAACACGTCTTTCTGCTGTCCCCCTGGAGATGATATTTTGTCGCTGTAATGTATAACTGAAATAACGTGTGTACCAAAGCACGGTGGAAATCCAACTCTCAGCTGTGCACCACCGCCAGAACCTGCTCCCTTCCTGCTCCTCTCACAAGCGCCGGCCCAGCAGGGAGCAAGAACACGGCTGTCCATGGACACTGGTGGAGACATGGGTTGGGAGAGACCAGATCCCATGGCCAGCGCCGCTTTGCTAAAAAGAACCTTTTCACCTGGAGCACCAGGGTAAATCAGATTTCCTGCCATCGTCAGGGGGAAGAAGCCTTGGGACACATCAGCCCTTCCTTTTCTCTCCTGAGCCCACACCACTTCGTGGCTAAGACTGGAGATTCAGAATTCATCCCAAACAAACACCTTCTGGTACATCATTTTAAGAGAGATGCTCCTTCAGCAGCAGACTAAGGTTCAGAAAAGTGAGCTCACAGGAACACAGCGAACTGTCCCTTGCCAGTCATGCATTTTCTGCAGACTGCATGAGCACGAGCAGGAGCAGAGCATGTTCAGGTGCTGGTCCTGAGCGCCTTGGTCCTCGTTTCTGCCCAGAGAGTTCAGTGTCTGCTCAGACCTCTCACAATTACTTTACTACAGCAGTTGTCACAGCACATGGTCTCTATCTTCTATGCCAAAAGCTAGGATTTTCAACAGAGACACTCCTCATCTCCCAGTGAAGAAAAATGCTCTGCAACCCAGCTCTGAAACCTGTGCTGGAGCGTAAACTGGAGTGTAATCAGATCAGACTGGGCTGGGGAACGTGAGCTTAAACCTGCCCCTTTTTCTGGCAGAGAGTACTCTTGGGATGAGGAAGGGAGACGAGCTTGCCGAGACTCAACCTCTTTGCCTCCCCTACGGTAACTCAGACCTTTCAGCTGTGTCCCCCCACGGCACCTCCCTGCTCCAATCCTCACCCCAAACCCCACTGGCACCACAGGAGGAACGGTTCCTTCCTTCAGAGCACAAGGGAAGCAGTAACAGGAGACGGGGAGGTGTAATTACAATATTTCAGATCAGTGGGATGAGCAGAACTGAAGCACAGACAACAAAAGAAGGTTCTTTACCAGACAATCTGCCTGCAGGAAAAAAAAAAAAAAGGTGGAACTGGAACCAAAAAAAAACAACCAAAAGAAAAAGTCCCCACCCCTCTCTGGAATTGCCAGGCTTTGGAGCACCTGTGAGCAAAACTTCTCCGAAACGTGCAAAACACCACAAAGTCAGAGGCTGAGACATCCCTGCCCCACGGACCAGCTCCTGCTGGATGGATGAAGCAACAACTGCAACACCGCAATTCGTGCCCGTCAGCCTCAACAGAAACCACGTGTGTGCATTGGAAAGTTAGGATTTGCACTCCTTGGTGCCTTGGGAACAGCAGTACCACGTTCGTGTGCAGCACCACGTGATTTGGGAGTGTTGTGACCCACGAAGCACTTGATTTATGGAGCACAACTGGATGTAACCTCAGCGAGGTGACGCGATGCCCAGTGGAAGGTACCGCTCATCAGCAGAACACTGGACTGTTCTGAAATACTTATAGTCTGAAGTATTTAGTTTGTAAAAGCTAAATTTAAAAAAAATTTAGTAACATACACACTTTCGATAGACTCCCATTAGCTTTATTATGGAAGTTTGAAGATTTAAGCCATTAAAACTTCTGAATTGTGCTATAGTTACTGTGGCATCATAGTTAAACTCCATTTTGAGTACCTACAGAACAGGATGAGGGCAGAAACACTTTAATGGACAGTAAAAAGACACTTAAAAGCAAGGAGTGTAGTGAAAGTGTGAATTAATTGGGATAAACTGAGCTACAGCTTTTGGTTGGAGGGTATATGACACCTTCGTTGTCCCAGCCCCTCTTCTTGGACGACGAAGTCCATTTTGATGCTGGTGCATAAGAATGTAATGAATTTACCAAGCATTTTCATAAACCAATGGACACCCCAAGTGGAGCTGGTAACACGGTGTCCCTTGGAAAACCAGGCAGCTCCACAGTGGCACCTCGGGCTGTCCCCTGGATCCTCTCCCTTCAGGTGATCTTGTATTAAACATTCACTTGTCACAGCTGGAAACTACCCAGAAATCTATGCACTGAAGTCCATGCTGCCCATAACTTTCTTATCAGCTATAAACTTCAGATTATTGAGCTGTGTTTTTCAGGTTATTTATAAAAACCTGTGTCTTCCGAGGTCCAGCGAGAACATGTTTGATGCAAAAAGCACAGTCTCTGCTGTATCAGTCAGGACCCAGTAGGACAGGAATGGCTGAAAATGACTTGATCTTTTAAGCATGATTGTAACTAAAGAATCTGAATTAATTCCTAAGATGCTCTGTCAGCCACACCCCTACAACAAATATTCTGGATGTGAAGAGGGTCAGCCCCGCAGACAGAAGATCCATTGTCTCCACCAGCAGGAAGAACGTGACCTAAAATACATCCCATGTACTCGGCTCCCCCCGACCAAGGGCATAAAAAACCCAGTGACTGCACTTACTGGCAGCATCCGAGTACAGACACTCAACCACCCAAATGACCTTTTTTCCCTTCAACAGTCTTTTTGAAGCAAAATTTGTGGTGAAGGCTTCTTGCTTAAAGAATATATGGGTTTATGTCAAATACATCAGCCCAGGGACTGATAATTGCTTGGGCTTAGAAGGCACTGGGGCCAGGCACAGAGAATAAAACGGTAAAGGGAATACAGTGGTTATTTATTAACTTTAGCCCCCAAAGCCTTGTTATATTCCCAAATCACAATCCTATTGGCATGAGAGGCTGCTGAGATGGAAATCTCTTAACAGCTGCCTCTCCTGCTTCAGAGCCCGCGCTCCCCTCCGGTGCCGAGTGATGAGGTGGCTTTAACGCTCGCTGGAGGGACAGAATTTAATGCGTCCCATAAAAAAATCATGTACTGCCCTAAAAAAAAGCTCAAAATCCAACAACACCCCTGTTCCATTCAAGCGCTTCAAAAACAAAGTTTGTGTCCTAACTCTCTCCTCTCCCGGGCGGGTGCCACAGAGCAGGAGTGGCAGATGCCCCCCAACCCCAGCTCCGCTCCAGCTCTGGGGACCCCCGCGTCCCCCCGCACCAGGAGCACACTGAACAGCAAACGCCAGCCTCACCGACCCCAAAACTAAAGAAGTTTTGAGATTATGCCTTGAGGCTTAGATGGGACTTAAGTGCTTCTCGGCCTTCTGCGGGCGCGGGGTGGGAGCAGGGTGCTGGGCACACAAAACACCAACAGCAACCAATCAAACCACCCGCGGGAAGGAGTGAAGAAGACACCTCCACTGATTTTTAGCAGCAAAGCCACAAAGTCTGTGTTGCGGAGCTTGTTTGATGTTGACTATTGTCACGGAAATGAAAGGCATTTGGGATTCATGTCATTAAGGAGGAAGGATGAAAAGTCTCCAAGATGCTTGCAAGCCCAGACATCTTTCTGATACAGAAAACACACACTTAAAAATAATTTTGATTGCTTCTGGAAACCAGCCTACTGGCTTTTGGAGGGTTTTTTTTACGGTCGTTGATTCTGGCTTGCAAAAGAGAAGTTCATCAGGAGGATTGCTGGGAAGGAGTCTTGCAATTACTTGCAAACATACTCACAGTCTCTTAAAACTCCACCCAGTAGAGCTGCCATCAGCGGAGTTCATAATCCTAGATTTGAACAGCTTTTCTGACTGCAAGCTGTCTGGGTAATTGCTAAGCTGTCTGAGAATTACTATTGAACTCTGTCCTTTTTTATCTCACTGACTGACTACTATTTGTTATTAGTCCAAGTAATAATAATATATTAATGCACATGCTTAATATACAGAAGTATATGTTTGTACTGAAACTGCACTGCACTCTGCACCCTTAAGTGTAGAAAAGCACCGTGAACAGAGCGAACAGTCACAGGAAAACCAGCTATCATCTTCCCAAAGGCCATACACAACCACAGGCTCTGTGTTCAGTACTTCCTGCACAGGAGATGCTCCGCGCTGACTGGCAACGCTGGAAAACTCGAGGAATTTCCTAAATTAGCCCTGAGGAGGCATCCCTGCACCCTGCCCTGGATGCAGGATGCCAGACCCACCCCACCTCGCTGCTCCTGTGAAATGCTGCCCATTGGCAGGGGCGGCACGAGGAGAAGAGCTGGCAATGGCACCCAGTGCCCAGGGCTGGAGCTTCTGTGAGCTGGGGCAGAAGAGCAGGACAAAGCACCATCACCTCGCAGCTCCTGGTGCCCCTTCCTCTCCCCCAATGTGGGTCCCCGAGCCTCCTCCATGGGAGCCCCTGGGCGAGGGCCACCTTTCCCAGCTGGGTCCGAGGAGGTGCAGACCATCTCCCCGTTGGTGATGGTCCCAGTCTGGACCCAACTGCCTCAAACAAGCCCCCAGAATCAGGCACTGGTGGAGCTGGGCATGTGTGCATTGGGAGCCCCTGGATTACAGGGGTTCAGAGCCCCAGGAGCCATTTTTACTTTGAAAGCTGACTTCAACACAACAGTTAAATAGATGAGGTGGACTCGTGATTTGAGTCAAGAAGTAGAGTTTTGCAGAGGCCAACAAACTAAGCCCAACAGTCCCCTGAAGACGGACACATTGGTGCGTCATCTACAAGAGCTCTGTGACACAGTGGTCACTCTGGACTTTTCTCCATGGAAGGCACTCCCTGCCTCCTCTTTTGTTTTTGGAGAACAGTGCTAATCTGTTGCGTCCATGTGCAAAGTATAATGCCTATTTATGCTTCGAAAGTGAGCTACAGCCCCAATGTGAGGGAAGAGGACACGCTTCCTTCAGGTGCAGCACAGCGACTCTGAGAGCCCCCTGTCAGTACGGCCCCAGGAAGCTGCTGTCTCAGTTGTGTCCATGCAACTTCTACTAACAAAAATATTTACAGGAGCTTATTCATAATATTGATCCCCAGAACATCATCTCACCCAACAGAGGTTCCCATCTTCAAACACAACATCTGTGTGTTGTGACATGGTGAGAATTTGGTGCGATTTTTTTTTTTTTTTTTTAAAATGAAAGCTGTGAAAGTTGACTTAAGGAAACAATTCTTTTTTGTTGACCTCTGCACAAAAGGAGAAAAATGACCTGAGTAACGGGGTTAAGGACCCTTCTCCGCAGGCAGGTTCCAGCAGCATCGGCCCGGAGCTGCCAACAGCTCACAGGAAAGCAGAGCTGCACCACCGCAGTGGTCGATAAATTTAATTTCTTATTAGCAAAACACTAATCAATAATCCAAAACATTTTTTTTTCTTCCCTTCTATATTTTATGATTATCTGTGGTGGGAGAAAAAAGAAAAATTATTTTCTACATTGTCATTAGCTGTTCTTTTAATTACTCCCTGGCCATTGGTGAGAGCGCAGATGAAGTTCTTGATGCAGACGACTTGACAAGAGGTAATTGTGAAATTTGATATAAACAATACTCCTTGATGCAGTTTTCATTAATAGGAATCATGGACTCATTTCTCACGTAGTGGCATTTTTCCCTTTTGCCAAGACTCTTCATTTTGTCTCCCTGAGACTGAGGCTGAGATTTCAGAATCCATCCTTCCCTTAAAAATGTACTTCTAGACCTTATATATGTGAAGGAAAGACTCATATGAAAATAGCACAAACTCATTTTTTAAATAAGTTTCATATGTGAAATTCTGGGCTATTTAAGATATAAAGCTTTTCCAACTGCTATTAGTGATGACTATTTTGATGTCATTCTGAAAAATCCTTATTCTGAGACTTTTTTTATCATTAGTCCGATGTGGAACAAATGCCATTTTCTTCTTAAATGGGCCGCTTCAGCAACAAACTACTCCCTCTAGAAGAGGATCCATTGGAAGAGCTCGGCGCGTTTGAAGTACCTTGGCCTAGATCCAAATCCCTGTGTCACTGATCAAAATTCTGGATACAATCAAAACAGTAAAAAAGGAAATAGTATAATCCCCACGTATTCCAGCTTTCCTGCCCCGGTCAGCACGGGAGGACTAACGGCTCCCTGGGACAAGGGCGGCCGCTGTGTCCGGAGCATCACCAGAGCCATGTGGCCATGACAGATGGGCTGCAGAATTGCACTAACAACAGCAAAAGACATGAACTTTTTGATTAAAAGTAAGGATGTGGGTGATTAGCAGAGAACTGGAGGCTTGACCACGCTCTGCTGACCTAGAGGACGTGGGCAGGACCCAGCACGGTCCCGGCGGCTCTTCTTCGGGACCCTGCGACGCTGCCAGACCTTGTGCCAGTGCAGAAGGGCCTGATTAGTGATGAATTATTAGATATAGCAACTTGTATGATTTTAAAAAAATACACAATTTGTATTCAGATATTTCATTTTCAAGGCTCCTTTCACTGCAGAAGCAATGGAACACATGCTTTCTTATGTAAATAATGCTTCAAAACAATCGCACGATAATTATTCAGTCCAAACCAAACAACAAATACTAATTAAACTGAATAGAAAACAGTGCAGCCAAGAAGAGCATGCAGAGGGGCCTTGTGTCGTTAGTAGTGAGTTTAACCAAAAATAAATCCTGTGAGTAGGAAGGTGCCATGTAAGGATCTCCACCTAACTTGTTGTTCTGTTATTTGCACAGTTTTAATAGGATTTTTCTATTAATCTGTGACAAACCATGAAATTTTATATTTTCACCATGACCAAGCCATGAAATTTGCCAACTTTGTCCATGATTTACACTGGGTCATAGTTATAAGGTCTGTTATGCTTTTTAACTAAATAACTACGGAAGCTTCCCCTTTGGACAGAATGAAGAATTTGCCTATAATTAAAGCAGGAATTGTTAACTGCTGGCAGTAAAAGTTTACAGCATTGTTTGACAGTCACAAAGATAAGCCAGTAAAACCCTGGGATGCCGTGTCTACCTGCGCTTCCCACACACCCGAACAATAGGGTTATATCTCTCAGCATCACGAAATCAATCTCAGATTAGGTAATGAAATATGCACCAGCCTTTTCCCAGAACCTTTGACAAATCACACACAATCCTAAATCTTCATAAATCACGATTAAAGACAAGTATATCATCACCAACGCATATATCTTCCCATGCCTGACCCAGAGACTAATGAGAAAAGGCCTAGACTATCTCATCTGATTAATTAATTCAAAATGTCTGCTGTTATTCAAATGTGAGGCTGGTATTATTTGAATAACACTTGACAGCAGTGCCTGAAGATATCATTTCTGATTTGTGAAGCTGCTGCTGCATAACTGATGATAGTTTATGAAAATGTTCCATCGAAGCTGCTTTTCTTGGCACAACTGTGAAAGATTTTCTGGAGAGAGGGTTTTTTGTCAGTAGTTGATGTTGCTAACATTGTCAAATATTTCCAAAATCTGTAACATCTTGGAAGCCCTTTTTTTCTGAAGCCCTGCTTGAATATTAGTTTCTTCATTTTCTAGGAATTAAATATCTCTTCCTACATATATATATTTGCAGCAAAGCCAAAGGCAGCCGAATTTGACCCTTTCCACACTGGCTGTTCTTCACCAGCTCAGGGGACACAGCGTTGTGTTTCCTGGCCAGAGAAGGGCTCAGACCAAGGTCACTTCATCTCACATCTGCACTCAGTGATATGTTCCTAGGGATATTTTTTTAAAGATGGGAAGGATAAGTACTATAGTTCCCGAAGAAGATGTGCGTGAGCATTCATTTTGAAAGAAAAGCCCAGGCGAGGGCCCAGCTCCAGTGGGAGTGATTTTGTCACCTGGAGAACAAGTCTCAAACAAAACTTAAGAGCAAAAGCTCCAGCATTTTTCCCCTGAAGTATTTATGTGCTGAAACACGCTTGGGCTCTCCTCGGGCAGCAACTGGGCTGATGGAAAGGCAGAGCATCCGCCCCCAGGCTGGGATTTCCAGCGGTGAGGAAGGGATGGATCCGGAGCCGGGAGGAGCGCGGCGCTTCCCTGAGTGCCAGTGGCTCCCAACACCCCGGAGGGACGGGGAAGATGCTCAGCACTGAATTTCACAGCACCTGGAATGGGAGCCGTGGGAACCGCATTCCGCAGGTCACTGCGCCTTTCAAGGCTCCGTTATTAGGAATATTTTAAATTACAACTTTGTACCAATTTCTTAACAGGAATCTTCACTTTAAACTTTTCTTTTTCCGGAAGATAATAGAAATCAGCATTTTATTCTAAATATACCATACCACAAAATACTTACAACCCATTACAACCGATTCTTTTTATTAGTGGAATGTGAAATGGGACACCATGCTCATAACAGTTTTAAAACTGTGCTATTCTGAAGCTGTGTAGCCATAAGCACTAAAAGAGAGGATGTAAAATGTATGGTCTAAAACGAATATAAATCAATCATTATGACAGAAGTAGCACTTATTTGAGAGTCAGAAGTGAACAAAATATTCTGTGTCAGCAAAATGTCTCCTGTCAAAACCTGCTCTTTAAAATTTCACTACAATGTGCTGAGACAAATGTCCTTTGCAACTCCGTGTACGGAAGCATGTTCTAAATCTTCATAATTCAAACCTTCCCTGTTTTCGGGCAAAAAAGCGAGCTGTAAAGGGTTGTATATTCCTGCTGATGAAGTAAACGCCACGCTTCGAGCTGCAGCAAGTGTCAAATGCTGCTGCCTCCCCCGGCAGGTCTGAGGAACCAGACGGTGAGGCAGCCCTCACCTCTCCTCCACCCACCAGGACACGCCAGGAAGATGCACCAACGCTTTTACCTGCTCTGTTCTTTGCTGAACAGTGAATACAAAGCTCGTGGAGGTCGAAAGATCATCAAAACAAAGCTGAATCTCTGAGGGCCCTGGCAGGCACCCAACACAAAGTTTCCCCATCTGCCCTGTGGGTTGTCCCCGCCATGCCATGCCGGGCGGTGGGATGGCACCGAGGTGCTCTGTGCCGGGAACACCCCCTGCCCAGCCGGGATTCTCTGCTGACACCAGAGACTCTCTTCCCCACCATGACCCTGCCAACCAACACACCAACGAGGTGCCGCTGCATCCCCTCCCGCGTGGAGATGCTCCACCACAGGCAGGTTGAGTCCATGGTGTAATTCCTGACATCCAAGGAGCTTCCTTCCCCAAATTCCCGGCTCCCCCAGCCTTCTCCCCAGAATCGCTCCCTCCCGCCATGTCCTTCTCAACAGACCCTTTACCTTGGACCAAACTATGAATGTTTGAGCCCACTTAAATCTTACAACTAAGCTCCCTGGGCCAGTGCTCTCTTTTTTTCCTCCTTTTTTTTTTCCTTCCCAGAGGCATGACAGGTTCTGAGAGATCTGCATTATGTCACTCTTCAGTGTATAAAATAAAGGGCACGCAACTAAATCAGGGCTCCCTTCTCCCCTGCTTGGGATGACAGCACAAGCTCAACACTTTTTACATGGTTACACTGTTTGCCAGGCTGCCACTACCCTAAGATATATAAAATACCAAATTCAAGACTTCAAAGGATAAATGGCTGCAATTTATGTCGTCATACTCATGAAAAAGCAACCTTTTCCATTCTGGAAATTCTGGGGAAATATATATTGGCCATTTGAGTAAGCCCCACATTTGTAGGAAAGTGCGAGCCTAACAAAGGTTTTCTGTTTACCCACTCAAAAGAAAAAACATTTTTTTTTTTTTAATTATATATTTTAAACTGGACACAATCTGCCACAGAGCCTATAAAGGCAGCGTTAAAGCTCTGGGATCCATCAGAATTTCTAAAAAATCAAACCCCAAAACAGAAGAGAGGACAAAGGCAAAGCAGTGGCTGTTGGAAACAACCTCCTCCAGCCCAGCATTCTATTTTTGCAACTGTATACATTAAAAAACCTTTTTGAAGATTAAAAATGCATAAAACTCGAAATTGACATTTATTTCCTGCAAAACAATCTATTTTTTCAGAGATAGTTTTTCCAAAAGATGATAAACTCCTTCTCCGTATGTTGTGCCTTAAGACATCATGTGCTTTTATCCTTTAGCAAAATATGAACCAGCTCCCAGGCTGACAATGCCAAGAACCATGACAAAATGGATTATTAATGAGAAACTGATCTCCAGAACTCTATTAATTTATGTCTTCCTGTCGGATCCCAAAGATGTATCAGCCCTCTCACTCAAAGAAAAAAATGCCAACATTGTACTTTGTTTTAAAGTTCTGCTTAGATGAAGAATTCATTATCCAAAGCACTGTTGTGTTATTTCAGTCTTCTTGTAGAATAAAGATTCTTTATCAAATAGCTTAGAAAGCCACTGACAAGTGCGAGGATCTTGCAAAATATATTTACATCAAAAATTCAATGAGGAATCTTGGATTTTTAACCTCTTTTTTTTTTTTTCTTTTCTCTGCAACACTCCTTGCCTCGTTCTGACCTGTCAGCACTTTGGAAATGAAGACCATGAAATTCCAACTGCAAAAACCTTAGAAAATCTAACACGATGGTGAGCTTTTAAAATCCTTAATTATACTAATTATTCCACCGCGAAGTAAAACGGTATAACACAAAAATGGAAGAAATCAGATTTCTTTGTTGAGCACAAACAGCAAACAGACATAAAATATCCTTTTAAGCCCCCGTGGAAAAAAAAAAAAATCTATCTAATCTATGCTTATCATAATATTTATGAAATAAAAAACAGAGAGGAAAAATTGCTGTAATGTACTCTGGGTGACCTCTGCTTTCGAGAGAGAATGAAAACAGCCTTTTGCTTTTCAATCCCCATCAAAGTGGAGTTAAAGGAGGGACAGCATTCCCTTGCTCACTGCCATTAATCATTGCTTTCTTCAAGCAAGTGCGTATTAATTTCTGTCATCCCAAACATCATCGAGTATTGTTACAGCACCGCTCACTCCTCATTCACCACCAGTTGTTACCAGTTTCCCTACACTGAGCAGAGACAGGGTGAATCGTGTGGATTTCAGTGTTAGAGGCCTTTATCCCTGGGGTGCTGACACCAATTAAGCCATTTCAAGAAGAATTGAGAACAGGCGCAGCCCCTCGCTGTAACAAGAGCCCGCACCTTCTCTTGGCCGGGTGCCACCGCCGCGGTGACACCGCCGCCACGGCCCCGCGCCCCCCGCACGGCCCCGCCGCCGGGATCGCGCCATCGCCCCCCAAACCGCCCTCCCCGGCATAAAAAGGCGTGAGGACGAGACCTGAAAACTAACGCGGGCTCTGCCGAGCGCAGGGCTTTTTAATCAATTAACGACCCCGCTGGGAGGAGAGGGCTGAGAGCGCAACGGGAGGACGAGCTCGGGCTCTTCCGCTTAATTCCAGCGTTAGACGCGCACGTAAGACAAATGACAACAATTTTACCACTGCAATGTAACAAATACCCTAAATATGAAAATGAACTGAATCTTCCAGAATTCTACTATCACTCAAGCCGCCTGGCGCTGAGCACCCTCGCGCTGCCATCCGGGGACCCGCAGGAACTGAAAAAAACGGCACGTTTCGGAAAAGTTACCCCAAATCCTTAAAACCAACGCGCTTAATGAGTTTAATTAATATCATTTGTACGTTGCTAAAGTGTGTGTAAAGATTTATCAAACTCTCTGGCAATATTGTTGATTTTTTCTGACCGCTTTAGATCCAATCATTCTCCTTGTTTCAGACATTTACATCTGCTTTTAAGTTTTTATGGTTGCCTGTTGGCAGGCAGCAAAGTGGAGCTGTCGATGCTGCTGCAGAATAATGCAAGGTTTGTTATGAATTAAATATTAGAAACCTTAACGCAGCGGCCAATAAGAATTATTTGCCTTATTAAAGCAGCAGAAGACGCTGATTAAATTTTCATTGCATTGCAGTCTTTTTCCCATTTCTGCTTTCAATTCATCATTCTAATGTATGAAAGCCTTGCCGAATAATGGCATGGGGACTTAATTTCTGGAATGCAAATATGGCAAGAAAATACCATAAATACCCTCCCAGAAAACATTAAACAGTCAGTTCTAATTAAGTGAATACTAACTAAGTAAATATTCTCTTAAAGGAAAAAAAAAATAACTCAAGATGTCAAGAATTCCAAGAAGGAAAGAGCTAGAAATACAGGCACACAAAAATTATATGGAGCCTTGATTATCTGAATTTCACAGGATTGAACTGAGTACGTTTAAACAATCACGTTTTGAGACACTCAAAGAAATTTCTGTATTTCTTAGTAAATATCAGAAAACACAGACCTGTTTTGATTAACTGAGCCTGTATTTCCTGTGTAAACAGGCTGTAGTGCGTGACAGCTTCAGTCAGGTGACCCAGACGGTTCGGTTTACAAAGCAAAACATTTGAACAATACTCATTTACTGGCATGGCACCCTTTAAAAAATAAAATTCCTTTAGGGGGAGGAAAAAAAAAATCCTTCTCGTGACAAAAACATTGTGGAAGGTATTTGGAAATGAAGGCCGGCTGAGGAGCAGGCGGGGGGTTCACACGCACAACTACATGGAGGGAAAATGGTCAAACCACGCCTGCAGTCGTGTGTCCTACTGAAGGTTGTTCACGTTTCTGCCTTAATGTGCATCAGGAAGAAAATGAACTTCAAGTATCCATTTCCCCTAGAGAAAATCTCTTCCCTGAAACTCTGCAACTAATGAAATGGGGATCTATAAATAGCAGCATCATTACCATGAGAGCACTTGCTTTGTACCAGTCTCTGCATCTGACCCTCTTTACACTAATAACTAGTAGACTTCAATATAATTCCTCTATAGGATGATCAATATTAGGACAGTTAAAATGTGATGTACATTTAAACTGTGGAGTATATTTACTTACCAGGGAGGACACACAACGCTTTCTGGGTCTGCCTTTCCCTCTCACACTCACTGTGGAGTTTCTCATTGTCTCAAAGGAGTCGAGCTCTCCCTGCAAGTTCCCTCTGGTGCTACAGACACACACTGTGGCAAGACAAAAGCCGTAACACCTGAAACCTCCCCCTCCATCACCCTCCTTAGCATGGTTATTCCACTCCAAACATTACCTGCTGGAGCATTTCTGTACTAAACTCTTCCTTAAACTGTTGAATACAGTAAGCGAGCGTTTAATCAGTAAATGTAATGATTTGGAAACGTGTTTCACTTCTAGTCAAAAACCAGTATTTTCCAATTGCAACAGATCGTTGCAAAAAGTTAACCAATATTTAATTTCGCTGTTGGTTGTAAATTAAACTATCCTAAAAGGAAATGGGGTTCAGGAATCTAGGGGGAAAAAAAGGAACTATTTATTAGGTGTCTATGGAATATCCTGCTACTGCATATAATTTATTGACACTGAGATATTTATGCTGCCCTTCATTAAAGGTAAATATTCAGTTACATTTGCATCTCCTACATACAAAGAGCTCAATTGTTCTGCTAATTTCATATCTCTTAAAATAAATATGATAAAACGTTCCAGTGGGTGGATGAGTTTAAAGGCTTTTATTCTCTGTGACAAAATTATTGATGACAACATATCATAAATGGCACTTACTCCATATACACATGTCACAAGGAAATGTAAAATATTAGAACAGTTATGCATGCAGGAACATTTACTTTTTAAATGAAAATATAACATCCCAATTTTAAAAACCATGTGGTTAGATCAAGAGAATGCATATAGAGAAAAAAGAGGACATGAAATTTCACATGTGCTTAAGGTGATTTTCTTTTTGCTCACAGAGACTACATATGCACTAAAATTTCATTGACTTTATTTAAGGCACAGAACACACAGTCCAGCAGCAAAGTAGAGACAAATGGTCCAAGCAAACAAAGCTCTCCGCAGGCTGGATGACTCCTCTCTCTCCCAAAGGTACTTGTTCAGCGGTGCTTTTTTTCTGTTTATTATCACCCTTTAACTTATTAAATATTAAAATAGCCCAGAAATCTGCATTTTATATCAAAATCAGCAGCCAGAGAGAGTAAAATGTATTTAGAACATACTGGGGTGGAAAATTGTGTTAGTGTGATTCAAGCAGACTGTACCTCTGCTGGAATACATTATTGTCTGTTACAGGCAGTACTGGGGGAAAGCTGTTTTGAACACGTTGCCAGTGTGAAGACTTTCATGTTACAATCTTTTTTTAATCATTCAGACATACCTCTGAGAGCCTAAAAAGGGATTATTGCAAATATCATGGTTTTTTGTATTTTAATACGATTAATATTATAAGACACACAAAGGTATTTGAAAGCAAGGATTTAAGAGAAATAAGCTGAGTAAGTAAAGCTTGTAAAATGTAATCAACATCATATTAAAATATCAGGCAGCAAAGGTTGCAATTTAAGGAAAGTGAGGCAGAATTCCCAGCAGACCTGTGGGGATGGGTCAAGGCATTTTTACCAGGGTTAAAAAAAAAAAAAAAAAAAAGAAAAGAAAAAAAAAAAAAAGCATGTGTTGATCCCTGCCAGCAGCTGAACTTTCAGGCATATTTGTAAATAAAATCAAAATTACGACTTCAGGTCCATGGCTTGCCCCTTCACGTGGGCCCACGGTGGAGGAAGAGGCAGGAGCCGGGTGCTTCCCACAGACGGGATTTGGAGAGTTTGAGAGTTAAATAAAGCAGATTTGTAAATGGCAGGATGCTCTCAGCGACGCCGCGGCTCTCGCTCTGAGGCAGCCGCTGGAGCAGAGCTGCTCAGCGGCACTTGACAACAGCAGTGCTCCCACAATTGTAACCCTCAAATCCAATCAATCCTTGCTCTTTGCATTTCAAGCAGCTCCTGGCTGCCACTGCCTGAAGATAACTATTTTACCACCTCTGTCATGCCTAATTAACAAGTCAGATGTACAATTTAGAAATTTTGCAATTAACCTGCTAAAATATTGCTGGAGGATGCTAATTGTTATGCCAGTTGCCATAAAAGCTCATTTGCATAACTTATGTGTGAAAAACAATTATGAGCGGCGTTCGCAGACGCGGTCCACAAACTGCTCCTAGCTACGGATGAGAGGGCCACAAAAACACTTAATTCATTGCCCACAAAATTATGTTCCCCCTTTTCTTAAACAGCATCTGTTTTGTGAAGCTATATTCATAGAAAATCCCCAAATCAACAATTAGGAGCATATGTAAATGTGCGATTACAGTTCTTTTTCTTCCATTGACAAGTTCCCCTCGCGGTGCGCGGGAGGAGCGGGGTGCCAGGCGGGCTCCCCGCGCCGCGACGGGCACTGCCAGGGACCCGCGGCCGCCGCGCTCTGGCCTCCGGCGCATCGCTGGGGGCCACTTCCACAACAAAGAGGCCAAAGGCAATTGTTTCTCCAGTGAATGGGCCTCTGTTCTTCAGCACATATTTACCCAGGCGTTCAGGGCAGATTTTTACCATTAAATCGGAGTCTGTAGAACATGGCTGTTGTACAAATATTTACATTAGCGCTGACCACAGCCTTATTGCGGCACTCGGAGAGAACAATATTCCCAGCTCCCTCGCCCCGGTTTGGGGGCCCGAGTCTCGCCCCCGGCCACAAAGCCGGGATCGCCGCCCTCCCCGGCTGCACGTGCAGAGCAACCAGCTAATTTCATCAGACGTTAGAGCCCGACGCCCGGCATTTCCATCAGGCCCCACCGCGCTACGCTGTGAGGGCGGAAAAACAACTGCCAATTTTTTGTTTCTGGGCAAAGAGGCTGAGTGTTATTTCGGGTTTCCTTTCAAGGAGGCAGTTTGCTCAAGTGTGCGTGGCCCATTAAATGTTACTAAACCAAATGAGAACTCCAGTCTGGAGCCCTGCGAAGGCAGTTCCTGCGATTCAGCACCAATGGCATCGCATCGCTGCGTGGCAAGACGATGGTGCTCACTCCTCTCCAAAATATTAGAGATTTAAAAGTTACGTAACAGTCCCAGTGATTAAGCAGCAGCTGTTATGATAATCAGTCAGTAAAAGAAAATTGATTTGTTTAGTGCTAGCAACTACAATATTATTAGACTCTCAGTATATTGAAAGGAAGAAATATTTCCTTTATTGAACACAAAATGCCATAAATTTAGGTAAACCGAAATTAGTTCATGTAATACACTGGCATCCAAGAATTTATGTATATAGAGTCTATCATTTAATTTTCAGACATTCAATTTCTATACTTGGTCACAGTCAAAAGGTCAAGAACCAACAAGTCAATAAGTTCCCAAGCTCCATATCGATATCACGTCACTGCCCTAACAAGTGGAGAGGAAATAAGAAATAATTCACCAAAAAAATCCCCAGCTGTGCATGGAAGGCAAAATTTACACACACACACCCCCGGTCCCACACAAGCACCGGGCGCCCAGGGAGCCCCCGCAGCGCCCAAACCTCAGCACCCCCAGCCCCGGTGGCACCGCGGGACCCGGCAGGGCTGCGGGACCCCCCAGCCCAGCGCCCCGGGCTCTCCTTCCCTGCTCCCCACCCAGTGCAACAAAGGAAAGAAATACGAGGTAGGAAAACTGACAGTTCCCACTCTATTTGAATAAGAAGTGAAATCCTAAAAATACCTCCACTGCATGTTATTACCAACTGTATCACCGGGTTTTATAGTGACAGGACTGTGCTATAATTTCTGAGAAAACCTCAGCATAAAGCTCCATAAACCCAACCACTCCTGTAATGTATCACCTTATCTAGTGCACAATCATTTCCACAACTTTTCATGTTAGTATAATTTGTTCAAAAATGGTAATAAATACATCCTTGAAGTCAAATAAGAATCATTGCACAATCTAGTGTAACTTGTTCTTACTAGTGACAGTTAATCACGCTACCAGGATCTCACATGAAAGAAACAAGCAAACATTTGGGTGTTCTGTAATTACAAACCTCACTAAAAGTGCACTTCCTTCTTTAATCAACAAATATATGAAAGCGCACTTTAAACACCCTTTCAAGTGTGCCACGCTGCCTGTGAACAGCCAGCCCCATCTACGGCGAGCAAACGGCCTCTCTCTGTACCAACCAAACCAACCACCCAGCCAGAGAACCCCGATGCCCTTCCGCTCCAGGTCTAACCGTTAATTAAAGCACCAAACATTCCTAATTAAAGCCAAGAAAAGGAGACGTCTAAGGAAAGCCTAATCTCTCCATCTCCAGGAGGTAAGACTCCACTTAGGCTCACCGGGACTGGAATGAAGTGCACGCTGTAAATACTGCTAAGAGATTACTTATGTAACGATTTTAATTATACCAAATACTTGGTAAAATTATTCCTTTTCAACACATAGCACCAACTTGACACACCAAAAAATCTGATGGAGAATATTCCCATTTTAAAGACACAAAAAGTGAGCTCTTGCAGTCCCTGTGGTGGCCGAGCCCAGGTCTGCCCTCACCAGGGTAACCACGTTCCTCCTCACCGGGGCAGGAGGAAGGCTTTTCCTTCCCAAATCACCAGGATTCAAAGCCAGGACTGCCAGGCTTTCATCTCCAGCACCCTCACCTCCCCACCACCGCCACCGGGGTCTACGGGCACTGGGAAAGTTAAGGTTGGCCAGGGAACACTTTTGGTATCTTGTGCTTTTGTTGAAGGATGTGCACCTCGGAGCGAGCTGCAGCCCAGAGCACTTTTCTTGGCTTTCTGGGAGAAGAACTGGTTTTGCAGTTTCAGGTGCTGGTTTTGATGGGACCCTTTGGGCCAACGGGCTCAGCAGCTCTTGGGAACCAAGGCCGAGCAGGGACATCATGCTTGAAATGAAAAGGGGGCTGCGGCCCCTTTGTTGAGATGGAGAGGGCTCGCAGCCCCCGCGGGGGCAGCGGGCAGGGACCCGCAGTGCACGTGCCAGTTGTCCTGCGCTGACGTGAAAACCCCTGTGGCTTCGAGGAAACCGCGGTGGTTTGTGTCGTATGTGGTTCATGTTAAAAATTTCCCAACAGTGATAGACTTCGGCTGCCAGGATCAGGGAGAGCATGCGCATCTAGCATGAACGGCCCCCGCACGGAGCTCTGGGGCATTTTTTTATCCTTTTTCCTTTCTTTTAAATAACTATTGGGGCTCATAACCAGCACTGTCACTCCAGCACTACTCCCCTGATTGACTTTGCGACAAGGATCTGTGGAGGAGATGGGCACACAAACAGCAAACATTCCACAGGCACTCAGGCAAAGAGGACTAGAGAGGCTTGGGTCGGTTTGGTTTGCTTTTATTTTTTGATAATTTTTTTTTTTCAATTTCCAGAATTACTTCTCTGGTATTTTTAAACAGTATTATAAAAAGAAAACTAACCACAAAACTGTAGTAAAGCAACTCTGAGGCTGAACAAAAACCACACACACACCCCCACCAAAAAAAAACCCACACCATGAAAATTTGAACTAAATCAGAAACTCTCGTCTTTGAGACATCCTGGAGTATCCTAATACTGCAGAGGTCTCAGCACAGTGATCCTACGTATCATATATGCTTTAATAAATAGGTTCAATGAGTTGAGTTAAGGGCAGAGTTTAACTATTAACTCCAAATTTCCTCGCTCTTATGACTGTAAGTCAATCCCTTAATGTTACTTTAACACAGTTTCTGGCAGTTGAATAAAATCTATGGTCAATATTACAACCCTTCCTTCCTATGTGAAGGAAAATATACGTGTGATTTACATAAGAACCGATGGGAAATGCCGTGAGTGAGTGGGGGTGATAAATGTCCAAGGCCCCACCGGCCAGGAATCCGAGCCGAGCGTTTGACTTCAGCTGGTCAGGCCCTTGTTATCCCAATCCCAAAACCAGCAGAACTGTCAAAAATATCTCCACGCAGATCCAGTTCTCAGCACAGGAGTGAGAGCAGTCAGAGAGGTTAGAATACAAAGATGTAAGATATAGCTAAAATAATACCGCAAAAATCAGATGACACAAAGAATTCTAATACTTTCCTTTTGTTAAGATACAGTAACTGAGAATACAATGAAATTCTTCATGTTCAGTATCTCCCATTAGATCAATTAATATTCAGAGAAAGGCTTTAACATGAAGTTTAAATAATCATAGAAGGAGAAAAAGAACCACCAATGTTCTAGAAGCTTCTCTAGACCTTTCAATCAATTTTATTTATATGCAAAACCAAGAGAAACTCAGAAAAAACAAAGCTCCTCCTGATGCTAAAGCTCTCAATTTACTGACAGGCAAATGGCTTCATGCTGCCACTTAATCTCATTTCTTGCATAATGCCCTCTAATTAGCATATCAAAGTGAATTAATACTTCTAGGGCATTAGCAATGGGAAAATCTGCTCCAGGCTTCACAATAGCAGTTAAGCAAGAGCCAAGAAATCCTCAAAAACACCACAAACCACTTTGCATTGCAAAACTGTTCAATTTATTTATCCTCTCTCTCTAAACACTTTTACCGCACACTGTTTTACTACTGTTCACCAAACAAAATGATAATTGCCAAAGTTACCAGCATCTGTAAAGCCTGTTTAGAATCTTAATTTAGATTGTGTACTTGAAGATCTCTAGATGCTTTCAGTGACCCTATCATATACAACAGGATGGACTGAAAACCCCGTGTTCTTCTAAAAAAAAAAGCAATCAGGATAATAATATTAAATTCCATTTTCTACTTACAGTAAATAATTATAAATTAAATAATATATGAAAAAGCCACCTGCTGGACAATGAGGAATGAGTGATTAGCTTTAAATGTTGATGCATGACTTAAGTATAGCAAAAGGGTTTGACCTGTAAACACAGGATACAAACCCACCCCCCTTCCCAAGTGATGGATTTGTAGGACGCATGATACTCAGTGATTCATATATTGTTACAAGTGCATGTGACTGTGCAACATGCGTTGAAGTGATGGCTAACAAAAGAATTTGAAGTAAAATACCTAAAATAGAGTAAAATTAAAGTAAGCGCATAATGATTTTTACTGTATGCTTTTACCCAAAACATGCTATTCTTCTGCAGTTCTTGAAGCCATAAACACATTACAGCTGGTACAATCAGAGAGCAGACCGTTTCCTCTTTAAAAAATATTTTCAGAATCTACTTTCAATCACAGGTCACTTTACAAAATATAAACTAGAATTTATAAACACCGGCTAAGAAACCCTAAAACTTCATCCTTTTAGTGCTGCCCATCAGCCTCTAAAAACAGAAAATAACCTTCAGGAAAAAAAAAACCAAACCCAAGGCCCAATCCCCCCAGCAGGAGAACACCCTCCCCAGCCCAGGCAGGGGCTGGGGCACTCGCAGAAGGATAATAACAAAGAGTAGAAGAAAATGCTGGGGTCAGTGGGGTTTTCTACAGTTCTATTTGCAACATGAAGGGGAAAAAAAAAAAAAAAAGTATGGGAATAACAAAATAAATTAGGATGGATATTTACCCTAAAGAATATGCATTATTGAAAAATATATAGAGCCGAAGTACCAGGCTTCATTTCCTTTCATATTTAATTCCCTGTTTACTTGCACTGCACAGACAGCATTATGGAGGAGCTCTAATGTCCAGCTGAGAAGCACAATTCATCTGTTTGGCTGATGAACTACTCCAACTTTATAAAAGCATGAACTATAAGAGCTGACAGAAACTTTAATAATTTATATTAAATATTGATGTGAATTATTTACTCCATTCATACTTAAAGACATGAATTGCCTACCAGAGAAAAGCAAATGTGACAAAAGGTCAACATGATGGTGAAAAAAGGCAGGCTGTGTCAGGCATGTGTTATCTGAACCATGCTGATCACCTTGATAAGCGAATAGCATTAAACATGACTGCTGAGAAAACAAACAAAGCATCCTTCTCGGGGTGTCAATCCAGGGAACACAAACAGCTACACGGGATTCTGCCAGCGATACCGGGACGGGAGAACTCCTCGGGGCCCCGGGACTCAGCACCCACCCAGCCCCCATGTGCCTGCTGTGCCAGGGACTGGAAAACAGCCCCAAAACCCAGGGCAGACACAAACCCGACTCTGCTGCGCTCTGCTTTGGCGTTATTAATGGAGCCTTCCTAGGTATTTAAATATTGTGTTACATTTGTAACAATTTAGAATGTCTAATTCTGCTTATGTTTGTCTACGGTAGACTGCAAATATCATTATATTAATGTTTCACACAAATCAATATTTAAATTGAAAAAAGACAGCATAATATCCACATCATACAACTTTTTCATTGAAAGCTGTAGGAATAGAGCTTGATAAATGTGTTAAATCCTGTAAAAAAAAAAAAAGGCCTCTTTTGCATTCCCTGCATGCTATTATAATAATTTACCTCCGAATGCAAAAATTCTTTAACTTACAACAAGCATCTTAAAACACACCACACTATAACTGATAGAATTTAGTATTTTCAGATAAGAAGAAATGTGTCAAATTCAACAATAAAATGAAGGACTTGAAAAATAGCTCTAAAATAAAATAATTCCCTGCTCCTACTTAAATTAGTATTGACAAGTAGGTCCAAATTTATCCTTTACGGAGGGGGGGGGGGAAAAAAAAATAAATAAAATTATAGGAACACAGATTCTGGCAATCAATGTGAAGACTCTTATTTAAATATAGGAAGGAGCACTAACAATGGTAATGTCTAAGGGTAATGTGTAGTTACAGGTTCTGTAAGACAAAGTAATGTGAATTTATCTAATGAAAATAATCACCAAAGCCGCCTGTTCTCTTAACCAGACACTACCGTGTCAGAAACCTACCAAAGAGACAGAATTTTGGTCATGAACGTGTTTGTAACAGATGATCAAATGACAATCAAGATACTTTATTCAATTTATTTTTTCCTAGTAGGACATTTATGAAGAAAAGCAATGTCGTTGACATAGGAGAGTGTAAATGACCTAACATTCTACTGCATGTCATCATTTGTAATGCATTTGCTGACAATTAAAAAAAAAAAAATATATTCAGAAGTGTAACCAATGGTTCAGTGAAAAATCTTGGATATTGGCTCAGGAGAAAAGAAACAAAAGCTAAAAAATGTAAACTGAAGAAAAGATGTATGCACATAAATACACAAGGCTCACTTCCTTACCTAGTCAGGGTAAATCAAAAATACGTATTTAGAGATTGAAAAAAAAAACAGGACTGCACATAAATATTTTAAATAGCTCAAGTGAGTAACAATAACATCACAGCTGATATTTACAGAACAGCTAACATACATACATACCTACACACACACAGACATGTATGCTATCAGTGCCATTTCATTGTTCCATTTGAACCCTTTAACGTTCACCCGGGATTGCCAGGGTCGCATTTTATGATAAATTATTGCGAGTTGTTGGCACTAAACGACAGTTCACAAACACTGGAAAGTTGTGATTTGTGTAAGGCAAGGGAAGAGTCCTCTGATTCGTTTTTTACATGACAGCAGTGAAGAAAGGGGTTAACGTGTTCGAATTCTGCCAGCAGCCAAGGCAAAGGCAAGTCCCTCCCGGGTACAGACTTTGCAGCGTATTGACAAGGGGCGTTCCTGAAAGAGTTGGGCCATTTTCATCAATAAGGAGCACTGCAGCAAGTGAGGGCACCATACAGCCCTTTAATCATCCGAATGGCATCGTCTGGCTATTTACAGTTGCAGCAATAAAAATAAAGGTTTAAGCTTACATGGGGAACAGCGAGAAATTAACCCTGTGGTTAACATCACTATTTCTCTGGGTTTCATATCTGGGGTTTTTTTTTTCATTCTTTAAAACAAAATTCTGCACGAGGGCAGAACGTTCTTAATGAACATTTTCCTCCTCTCTCTTTAGACATAAAAAATAGTTCAAGCAGCCCAACCAGCCAAGCAGGCCTTTCTCTTCCCCTGCGGACACCTCCTGCAGTTGAGAAGTTCATTAAGTTTTATGATCTTCCCAAGTCAGTCCTGCTTATAAGCCTCACAAAGGCCACAAATCTGGCAAACCATCATGTATGCCATTAGGCTTTACTAGTAAATGAATGCTATTTAGGGTTTGTGGTGACGGTAAATTAGGGTTTGGTTGGCAGCTATCATTGTTTCTGTTGGACTTACAGAAATAAATACACATATACGTGTAGCACATACATACTCCCACATTTTTATAAAAGTGTGTTCCTATCTCTACAAATGATTTTTAAAGACAAAACCCCAGATCATCTATCAACACAATTCGGGACCTAATAATAGGTCATTCCACTGGGAAATAATTGCAATTCCCTATCCATTTTAAGACTGTACGAATGAATATATGTTCATTTCTATCTCCATGAGAATAGCCAGCGCCTCAGGTATAGCATCGGCCTAATGTAGGCTGGATCGAATTACAAATATGAAGGATTTTCAGTCAGCAAAAAAGGACTATTTAAAAAAAACAAAGGTGCAAGTCGGTTTTTGCTCCCTATGGCAGGCGCTGAGGAGAGGGTGTCACACAGGTATGCAACAGATGTGAGCCTGCATTGAGAATGAACTTTAACATTCCCAAGCGACACCTCCCAGAACGGGTGAAATACAAGAAAATAAGAGTCAGTCGACTCTCACTTACGCATCTTCAGATTTCATTAGAGGGGCTTCAGTAGAACTTTGGGTATCATTTTTCTTTGAACTAATTAAAGAAATACGTGGCAGTTTCTTTATGAAAACCATGCTACCTTGTGGTTGCCTCTAAGAATGCACATACCTATTAATATCTGTAAAGCTCTTAAATGTATTATGCAGCACTTTTAAAAATGTTAAAAAAGAAATGTCAGGTTAAATTCAGTAAGCTCAGTGATTTGCTTTGTGCATGGCAAATACCTCACAGGATAAAAAAAAAAAAAAATACCTTCAGCTCCTAACCCTAACTGAGACAGAGAGAGAGGCTTTTAAAAAATGTGATGCATTCATTAACCCTTGTGGGAAAGTGACAGAGTTGCTCTGCCTAAACTGAGGATTCCTCTACATGTTCTCTCACGACCAGTCTCACAAGTCCTGGATGACTACTGAAAACTAATAAAATATAAAAATATACATAATTCAATATAAAAATGACTTAAATATTGCATTACTTATTTAAGAACAGCCGTGACTACTATTACACTTCACGCATAGGCTCCAGTCTCCCTCCTCAGCTCTCGTCCTGCTCACAGAACGAGGTAGCGATAAAGCCATCACGGCAATTCCCACCACCAACAGCAGGTAAACTTTGGTTCTGATTAAAAAGAATTAAATACCAGTGCATGACGCAGTTGCAGGCAGATCTAAGTGCTCGGACCACAAGACAATGCGGAGTACCAGGGGGAGGGGGAGACACCTCTGCTGCTTTAATTGCATCTCAGACCGTTCATCCTTCCAGTTCAGAATGGTTTCAGGCGTTTCCTATGAGAAGAGCTTCCAGAAGATATGCTAGAATTTACTCTCACATTTTCTTTGCTTTAGCACGCTAACTGAAGCCTACACAGACATTTCATCTCAACCGGGAGATCCCGAGTGAAGGTCCCCCTCCGGGAAGAGTTTTTGGTGGGGGTGTGGATTCATCTCCATCAATCACCCGGTGCATTAATCCTGTCCCTCCTGCGCTGCCGGGGCTGGCAGGATCTCGCCTTTGGGCAGGCAGACGCCTTCATTCTTTGTTGGTTCTCAGCGATTTCACAAAAGAGATAACTCGCAAACTTGGCTCAAGTACTCGCAGCACAAGGGCAGGATCCCAACTTACAAGTTATCACCGAAACACCCCGAAACGTTTCAGACCACAGAGTCTCTTGTCAGGTTCCCTCTCGCCTCCGAGGCGGCGGTGGCCTCACCAAACACCCTCTGCCAGTAATCCCCGCTGCTGAAAGGACTGGGGTTTTCTTCGCAGCTCACCTCTGACATGTGGCTGACTACACTTTCCTTTCAAAACAGCGAGGCTAAGCCCTCTGCAAATAAAGTGATCGCGGGACCTACGCCTGCCTCCTTAATTGAAATCTGCCTGCTGCAAAATGTCTGAACACGGAGGGCAGGTTGCTCGGCGGGCTCTGGAGCAGGACGGGCAGAAAGTTTAGGGAAAGGCAGAAAACAAACACAAGGCAAAAGAGAATGGAAAGGGGTTGGGAGCTGACCAAGGCAAAACGTCGGTTGGTGGGGAGGGAGGGCAGGAAGGGGATCATTCCCCTTATCCCGGGTAATATAATGCAATATAAAGCAGAATCAATCTTAATATTCACAATGCAGTCAATACCCTAGTGCTTAGCTGTCAGCAGAAACTGAAGTGGATCCCCGGTAGCAAAGAAACCCTTGGACATAAAGCACCATAATTTACTGGGAACTGTGCACTTTGAGGCTTCTCAGCTGAGATTTGCAATGATTTCACATTTCTTGTTTTCATCCAGTCTTAATTTTTCAGCATGCAATTAAGGGGATTGTGATTGAATATCAAATATAGCTAAAAAGCAAGCCAATGCATGTATTTATTTTTAAAGCCAGATTGTAAGAAATGGTATTCTCATGATACAAAGCAGAATACTTCGCAAATTTTCTTTGCTGTAAAAAAAAAAAAAATCCTCTCTAAATTAAGTGATGTGAAAAAATTGCAAAAAAAATCCCCTAAGATGCCTCTAAGAAAACCGCGGAGTTTATTAGTGTCGCGTTAACGTAGGGGAAAATAATTTTTTTTTCATACTTTTGAGATGAAAATTTTTGGCATTTCAGACATCACCGCCCAAGAGCAACCCAAGCTCCGCCGCGCTCTGCACGGGTCCGGGGGTCAAAGCATCCATCACTTGGCCTCCCCGTCCCGCCCGGGGCTCTCCCCGGGGGTCCCCTCGCCGCCCGGCCTGACAGGGGTTCGGCCTGGCTCCCCCCCCCGCGCAAACCCGCACAAAGTTTATTGTGCGCGCTACACATCCCCGTGAGGCAAAAAATAAAATTAAATAAATAAATAAATTTCAAAAAAAAAAACCACCGATGCGAGGTAACACAGATTTGACAAAGTATTTTTGCAAAGTGTCCTGACGGTTAAAAGCGCGGGCGGCACCCCCCGGGGCTGTGAGCGACCCGGAGGGAGGGGGGGGATTCTCCCTTCACCGCGCCATTTCACAGCGAAACACCATCAGAAGCGGGGACGGCGGGACGGAGCGGGTCGAAGGGTCCCTTCCCTCAGCTCGGCGGAAGGGGATTTCACCCGACAGGGCACCCGCCATCCCGCTACCGGCGGCTTGAGGAGGAGGAGGAGGTGTGGGGGGGGAACCGGCGGCGGCGGCCGGGTGGAAGGAAGGAGGGATCAAGATGGCTGCGGCGGCGCGGGCGGCCCTTACCTGTTTTTTCCTTGATCTCGCAGAGGACACTGAACAAGGCGGGTTTCATCCTGTGGCAGTTCAGTGCGTGTTTTCTGAAAGAGAGGAGAGGGACAAGGCGGTTAAAAGGCGGCTTTTCAGCAACATGGCGTCTTCCTTCCCCCCCTTCATCGTTCCCCAGCCTCGCGGCCCGGCCGGTGGCTCCCGGCGCCCGGGCCGCGGGGCTGGCGAACGATGAAGGGGGATGTGTGTGTGGGCCGGTCCTCGGGTCTCTCTTTTCCCTTCATTTCCCTCTTTTATACCAAATTATCTTTGTGCAAATACCGCCCGAGCGAGGGGTATAAATCACCCCGACCCCCCCCCCCAGCACCTCCTTGTCCCCGCTACGATCCGGCCGGCGATATTATAAACTGATTTATTAAGGAGATTTGAAGGGGGGGGGGGGGCGAAAGAGAGGGGGGGATTGGAGGGGGTGTTGCAGAGTTAATATTCTTTGGGGTTTGGGGTTTATTTATTTATTTATTTACAGTGATTTAAAAATTGGGGGGGTGTTGGTGGTTTTTTTTCATGCACGCACACACACACACACACACACACACACACACCATACCCCCCTCCCCGCAGCAGGTTTGTAATTCATTGGCCGCCCACTTCGGAGAGAGGGAAAGAAAAAGAAAGAAAGGAAGGAAGAGGAAAAGTTGCGGTGCGAGGGACAGACGGAGGGACGGCCGGACGGACAGCGGCGGCGGGGCCAGTACCCGGCGGACAGTGTCCGAGGGGAACGGGCAGGGGAATCAGCCTCCCGAGCGACGGCACAAAGCATCGCCTGGGTCTATATTTATTGTTATTATTATATCTATTTCCAAACAAACAAACCAAACAAACAAACATTCAATAGCAACTTTGGCTCTGCCTTGGCTGCTTGTAATTTCTCCTACGGCACCGAGAAGTTGCTCAAATTGTGAGACTCCGGGGTCTCCGCGGAGGAGCGGGAAGGAGAGAAACAAAAACCACACGCACACACACGAAAAGAGATTAAAAAAAAAAAAAAAAAGACAAGGTTTAATTAGACGAAACCAACTTTGCTTGTGCCTCATCCAGGCTTTGGTCAGTGATGGTCATGATCTGATGGAGGATGTCGCCGATGTCCTGCTTCCTGCCGTCGCCGTCCGCCCCGTCGTGTCCGTGGGGAGGCGGCAGGGCCATGCCCCCCTGCACGGAGTGCCCGGCCAGGTTGACGCCGGCCAGGGTCTGCAGCATGCGGGACTGATCGTCCATGGCTCCGGCGGCGGCCCGGGCCGCGGGGCCGGCGGGCGGCGGGAGGGAGAGCGCCGGCGGCCGCGGTCCCCCTCGGTCTCAGTCCCGGAGTCCGGACCGCGCTCTCGCACACACACACCGAGGAGAGGAGAAGGGGGGAGGGAAAAAAAAAAAAAAAAAAAAAGAAAAAAAAAAAGCAGCTGTTAAAACAGTTGCTGTATATAAGGAGACATGCCCTGTTTTAAATCCTGCCAAAACTGTAAACATTTGTCATTTCCCTTCATACGATTTATCTTTCATTAATGGTTCATGCTACTAGTTTATGTTTATTTATCTGTTGGTACAGCTATAATTTTAGTAAGTTAGTTCTGTTCTAAATATAGTAGTATTTGCTCAACATCTTTTTTCCCTTAGAGAAAAAAAAATATTTTTGAACTAACACACAGAATCTGTAATTAAATTTCTCTAGTTACATCTGGGTGCTTTCCTTTGAAATGGATGAGTCATTCTTTGCAACGGATGATGGACAATATCAAGAACTCAATACACAGTACGGAGGGGCAGGTAGGGGAAGCCAAACATTCACTTTGGCAGTTTCCATGCACAGAATCACAGATCACAGAATGAGATGGGGTCAGAAGGGACCTCTGGAGATCATCCAATCCAACCCCCTGCCAAAGTAGGGCCACCCAGAGCAGGTTGCACAGGAACAGGTCCAGACAGGTTTGAAGTATCTCCAGAGAAGACGACTCCACCACCTCTCTGGGCAGGCTCTTCCAGGGCTCTGCCACCATCAAAGTGAAGAAGGTCACTTCCTCCTCATGTCTAGGTGCTTGCCTCATGCTATTGCCAAATTAGCACCTTTTATTACTCTGAAGCAATTAAGGCTGAGACTGGGATGTGCTGGACACACATTGCTTTTCGCTTGGGGCAAACTGCGCGCAAAATCAGTTTTTTGGGGAAATTTCTTGGCTATGGATTTGGGTGCACTATGGGATTATGAAGAGCCTCCTGCATTATTTGGCTAAACATCACCTCAGTAGCCACAGCTATTCAGAGCCAGCCTGCACAGCTCACAACTTATGACCATTTGATGAGTTGTTTTAAAGATATTTAAACACTATTAACCTGCTCTACTTCCACCAGTCCATCCCACTCTCCTCCTGTGCTCCTCATCCAGGGAAACACGGGGTGCAGAAAGCCAAGCAGTGTGCTCCAGGCTCACTGCCTACCCCAGAGCTAACTCACCATGTGCACGTGTGAACCAAACGCCTCTATGCAGGGTACTTCACCTTGAAAATAAGATGCTTTATATTTAAGGAAGAACCTGTTTGAATTCAGTAACTACCTCAAATCAAAAGGAAGGGAAAAAAAAAACCCTCTTCCTTCCAATATATAAGGGAAAGGGTGAGAGAAAGCAACGCATTTCAATGGAAAAGTTCCAGGGGAAAATCCTTTCCCTGGGAACTTGGAGCCCTGGGGCCACTGGGCCCAATACTGGCTGGAGACAGCAATTCCTCCTTCCAGCACCATCTGCCCAGGTGCCTCCTGGCCCTAGGGGACATTCAGCATCAGACCCCATGCATGAAGATAGGCTCCAGCACAGCACACCACTACCAGACCTCTCGTTCATTTGGTAGCTTCAGATGTTGGTAATGATGATCCATACAGCTAATAACCCAAATGTCCTAACACAGCTGATAATGAGGGCTTTGTCACTGCCATGCTCCAGCATTAGCAACCCCTCCCTGATCCACGTCCAAGGCGGGTGAACCCCTCGTCCCATCGTGACGGGATCTATTCACTCCGACGGCCGCCCAAGCACATGGACACTGCTAGGACAGATTCAAATGTTCTGATTACATTTAAATAAATTTCAGCTGGTCTATGGAAACTTCTTTCAGTCTGTTTTGTGAGATCTTCGAATTATGCAAGGGGACAAAAGGGCTTGGGGGCTCATTATAAAGCTCCTGTCAACTCCCTTCTAAAAGCTGCAGAGATCTAAACTAACCTACAGCTTTCCCCACGCCACTAAAAAAATGGTTTTGGGTTTTAACACGATCCTGCTCTTATACAGACTAAGCATGGTGTGGTTTTCATTTTCTTCACTATAAGGAAGCCCACAAGCACGATAAGGTCTAAATAAGTGTTTAAATGTAACACGCAAGGCTGGATTACACACCAGGCAGCGGCTGCGTGGCACGGGCTGCTTCACAAGAGGAGACAGGAGTGAGATTCTCCAGACAGCTCCCAACTTACTCAAGGGTAAACCCATATAAAAAGCCAATTTTTATATGCTACTCTACTAAAAGGACACACCTCTTTTAACCAGAGCTAAATCAAGAAAGAAGAAAGATCTGATGTATGCAATTGTCTTCTGCTTCCATCCGAATTTGGGGTCAAGCCTCAACTGGAGAAAACAGAGCATTACACTCATTTACTTCAGCAGAAGATCTGGACAAAGATGACCACCACGTAAGACTGAGTTAGCAGGTTAAACCCAGAGACTCACTGTTGGGATGCCCGATGGCAAAGCCTGGGTGGCACGTCCCCACCATGTAGGCCACACCCAACAGAGGAAGGACATACCAAAGAACTGGTGGAAGGTACCTCCAGCAGGTACCATGGTGAAAAAGAGATGCTAAAACCAGTGTCCCCAAGCAGTAAAGAAGTACATTTCGTTCTCCAACACTTCTGATGCTGGAAGCAAGGAGCCTGGAAGCAAGAAGCTGGATAAACTGCTATGGAGGGTCAGAGAAGGCAGGGACCAAAGCTCCGAGATGCCTCTGACAGCAGCAAGAAGAATGTGCACCACTGAGGAGCAGATCTATCACTGCCTGATCACGATTTGTTGGCTTGCCCTTCCGAGCGAAATATCTCCAGAACACAGAAAATAATTCACAACCAAACTGGTCAAGAAATTATTTACTGTCTCTAGGATTGCAAAATGCTCCTGGAAAGAAACAACAGTAGAAATTGCTACAATTTTTCCAACCTGTAGGACTGAAAGAGGATTATTTATAGTATTTGGTCACAAAAAAAAGATCATAGCTCTTGAGAACCTTCTCTATGACAAATTTCATGCTCCATTTTACCTTTCAAAGTAACCTAACCAGTTGCCTCAGCCCCTCCACTGGCTTGTACCCACCCTGCATCACATACCCAGCAGAATCTGCAGCAGCTATCAGGGAAATGCAGCTGGAAACAGAGTTTGCAAAGAGAACGTCAAAAGAGTAGAAAGAAAATTGTGATGTCTGGACTTTCAAAAAATTATTTTAAAAGCAGAAGTGAACATCTTTGAGCAAATTTTGCTTTAAAAACACCCATTCACGGGCAGTCAACTTCAATATACCTTCAACTGGACACCAATACAAAACAAATCCACTTTACTAAAATACCTCCAATAGAAAACAGGATTTTCGAGGGAGAAAAGATAAAACTGTTTATTTCTTCACTGTAGTCAAATGTGAGTTGACACAAATAATCACAGTTTGGTTTGATCATTAAGCATCATGTCATGAAAATCAACCTCCGAGAGCTTTCTGCAAGAATGATTATTATTTGTCTTTTTTGAGCACACCTAAATGAGCTGAGGTGATAGTACACTGAGGATGGCTGAGATAATTGTCTCTTCTCAGCACAGAGGAGCGGGCCTTACAGAAGCCTATTAGTGAAGTCTGTCATTCAAAATCGTGCAAGAGAAAAAGCAGAGCCAGGTTCACTTCATGAAACGCGATTAGGTTCTGCGGGAACTGAACTGAAGCTTCAGGTTTAGTACCACAAACTGGGATTCTGGTCTGAACACAACCCCAAGGAACCAAAACGGTGCCGAAGAAGCTGCTCTGCATAATGATTTGTTATAAAAAATACAGTGCTCCATCAAAGCTTCCATGACATACAAGATACTCTGTTCCGACTTAAATTTAATGGCAAAAGAGCATGTCCATCTCGTGTTCTCAAAAGCAGAACGACTCTCATATTAATTCTGCAAAGGAAAAGGTATTTTTACAGATGAGTTCTTACCAATGTCTTCTTTTTTATTTAATAAAAATTCTATGAAATTTCATGTTCAGAGGGATAGAGAATGACTCTTTAAGATTATGAAAGGTGACTCGAGATGTTTTTCCCCGATGAAGAGAGCAAAACTAAGATGCAGTATGAACAACAACTTGTAAAATGTTATCCTGACATCAAGGAGCACATGATAAAAGAACTGCTCTTATACAACTTAATGTCAGCCTGGTTTAAAAATCTCACAACGGTGATCAGTTTCTCAAGATTCCCATCTTAACCTGCACAAAACCCTTTCTAGCTTCAATGCACATTCAACTACAAAGCCGTACAGTTTGGCCCATCTCCTTGGTAAATATATTATGTTTGAGGTAGTGGAGTAAAATTTCATTGGAGTGGAATCAAAGTGAGGAAGTCTGTCTATAGAAGTACAACAGCTAATCATTTTCCAGATGACTTGCACAGAAGTAGGGGAGAGCTCAGTTCTTAAGGGCATGGTCAAAATTGAAAAAACATAGGTCGGATGTGAACTTTGGCTGAATCAAAATGATCTGAGGACTCCAGTGTTGGTGTTCTGAACTAAAAAGACAGAAGCTGAAGGAATCCTAATTTTGAAAATGTCTTTTGCCAATCCATTTAAAAAAAAAAAAAAAAAAAAAAAAAAAGGTCCATAACATCACAAAGACCAGATGCTGCAGATACACATCTCAGCTCCACTGGACTGTTTAGATGAGCAAGGTTAAGCATGGAGATTAGTAGGCAGGAGGCGGGCATTCAAGTGTGCAATTTCTGCAATTCTTCTAGAAGTCTAGTTTCTAAAGACTAAACGACTAAGCAGCATTGTTTAATGTCAGCACGAGGGAGGATTTACTGACTGAAGCACCCGTCAGAATAAGGACCTACTTCAAGTCTGAAAGACTAAGGGACTGATATTCAGACGTATTTAGATGCTTCACCATACATGGAGGCATCTGGCAAGACATTTTTAAGACTTCTGAATAAGCATCAATCTACATCTTTAAGCATCTCATCACCTTTAAGAAACTACCCCTGGGGTCTTCTGGGCCTTAAAATCTTTGTTTTAATATTTCCAGACTCAGCCTGGACTACACATTCAGACTGTAGCCTACGTGTTTCAAAGTTACTTCCAAAACTGAGGCTATTATTTCAGCTATTAGTACTTGGAGGTATTTACAAATATATATATGCACATAAAGATCATTTCTGTCTCCTGGGAACAGTGCTCGAGCAAAAATGTTGTCATAATACTTCCCTTCTTTGTCATATTTGTGAAAGATTTTAAGCTAAGAAAAAGTTCAGTCTTTATTCCAGGGCAGTTAATTAAGGTTGACCAAGTCAGGCAGAAGTAAATTAACTTAGCTGATCAATTATTTATATGAAGCAGAATAAATGCCCTTAAAGAACTTGGCCTAGCCATGAAAGGACATGTAAATTAAACACAACACAGATTTATAAAATATATTTCTACTTCTAGAGACAGAGAGTTAATGGTAAAATCAGTTTCAACTAAGTGATCAAATGACAAGATCTAGTCCTAAATTCTCCAGCCAGCATACTATCCATACAGGCATGGTTTATAAGTAAACATTTTACCTATTTGTTGCAAGCAGTTTCCCAAAGCAAGCTCAGGGCTGACTTCTCTGTATAATTATAAAACAAACCCAACCCAAACAAAACAAAACAACCGGTGTTTGGAAGCATTTCACGACAACGCAATATTGCAAAGGCAGGATTTTACCTCTTAAAACCAAAAGGTGTTCCAGAACGTGGCCCACAAGGCAACACATAAAGCCTGAGCAAACCTGCTTCTCACCCACACACCCAGGTAGGACAGCGAGGTAGGAGCAGCCCAGTACTCCCTGCCCTGCTCGTTATCAGTAACGAGGACCACCAGAGCTTTCCCAGCCCAACTCACAGGTGGTCTCTTTTAGTCCTGATGTCTTTGGAGTAAGTGCCCTGCAGGGAAAAGCACCTCGGGCTTCACATCCCACCATCGCTGGTGAATTCTTCCAGGAAAGTGCTTTGATGGCCCCCAGCCGGTGCTGGAACACCCATGTCCTCCAGCCTGTCCCTAGGTCGGTGAGGTGGCCACCAGCACCGTCCCACCATCCATGAGTTCAGTAAAAGGAAAAGGATTCACTCGTAGAAATTAAAAGCCTTGTGTAAGGTAAGGCTTTGATCTACCGTGGGGGAAGGCGTACAGATGTTCAGCTGCTCATTTACTAAATTACACCATGTCACAATTAACTGTGAATCAGCCAGCTTCACATGAGCAGCTCGAGGGCTGCCACCACGCTAAGTACAGAAATACCGCTGGGGAGGGGAGTCCAAACTAGCCAGGTGGACCAGATGACTTCTCTCTGCCTGTGTTTGCGGTTACATGACTATTAGAAAGAGCCATCCCAACATATGGCATGATTTAACTAAATCAGATCACGCTGAACTCACCAGCCTTTCTCAACTTACAAACCCCTCAGCTCTCCTCACTGCAGATGGGTGAATACCCGTCATGCTTTTGGAGTTTTCAGTAGCCGTCATTTATCCTGCTGACAGGGTGTATTTTAGGTATAATTATGTACTAACTAACTATAGATCAACTGTCAGTACATTAGGGTACTTTTTGGATAAAACTTCATGCTTACCCCTTTGAAGGCCACTCGCCTACACGGTAACTGGTGGTTGCTGGATTGTGCAGGAGTATGAGAAAGGAGAAGGGGATTCAAAGAGCAATTAAGGATGATCTTTAAGAATCACCCGAAATAGGAAGGCACGGAGCGAGTCAGGCTCCGCTGTCCTGAAAAGCGATGCTGAGTCACGTCTGCCAGCGGCACGAGGAGGAGGAGGAGGAGGAGGAGGAGGAGGAGGAGGAGAGGCAAACCTGGAGCAAGGCAAGGGAGGAACACGCACGGCGTGAACAGAAAGAGGAAACAAAGAGACGGCAATGAGGTGAAATCCTTTGATATTTCCTCAGCTTAAAGAGGTAATTCAATGCATTAAAATGGATCCTTGAAATTTCAAAGGATGAAACTCGCACAACAAAGATTGTCGAGAGTGCTATTTTCTAGGATTAGAACAAAAACGTATTGGGATTTGCTATATGATCTTACATCGCTGAGCAGGGCTGTGTACTTGCTGTTATGCAAGCACCATCTTCCAATAGCGAATTTTCATAATTATAACAGAAAGGCGTAAATTTTCTAATGCATGGCAGTTCAAAAAGTAATCAAGAGAATGAGCCTGAGGGCTATTTTAATGTATGCAAAGCTAGTGACCCACAGTAAATGGGAGGTAGGCTTCAATGAATGCAAAGTAATGCACACATACTAAAGACCTGGTCTGATGAGGGACGGCTAAAATTAACACCCAATTAATTTCCGAATTGACAAACAAATGAAACCCATAAATCTACTTTCTCATTAATTTTCTTGTGGTATAATTTAAAGCAGTAATATGAGGGCAAAAACTGAGCATTATCCATCATAAATATCAAAAAAGATAGCACTGTAACACCATAAATTATGCATATTACCTGTTGTTAAAAATGATTAATGTATTATCAACTTTATCGTGCACTGTATATGTCTAGACATATCTAAAATCTGAAATTTCATTTACTGCTTAGGAAATAAAGGGTCCAGAAGAAACGGGATTATTGGCAGCGCAGCCGCAGCTTTGCCTCCTGAGAGAGGAGCAGCCCTGGTGCTCTCCTCTTGGTTGGACTCATCCCACGCCTTGGGTTGGCAGAGGTTGAGCACGTGGCATTTCCCTGGAGAAAGGAACCAAATCCCACTGCTCTCTGAGCATCCCCCTCAGCCAAACCACGGCCCGCACGGGGCTGCCCCCTGTCCCTGCCCTCCTGATGCTGGGCAGTTCCTTGGTGATGCTGAGCTGTGGTGAGGGGAGGGAGGTAAAAGAAGAAAAAGGAGGAGGAAAACTTGAAGATATAACTAAATTCAGTGGGTGAAAAGCCGCTTTCCAAAGTGCTTGAGCACGTCACCTTGGCCAACAGCAGAAGAATGCGTGTGGCCTTACCTCCTCCCTGGGGGCTCCTCCAGTGAGAAACTGAATTTCCACCAACCTGAACCTCTACGCAGGGTTTACATCCACTTGCCACCCTCAAGACTCCTGAGTCGCAGCTTCACCTACTCCTGTCCAGATGCAGGCTGCCAAAACTTTTTATTTATTCAACGGTATACAACGACACAAGCTCTTTCACTGTGCGTGGCTTGCACTGCCTGGGTTACTTGTTGCCAGCAGCAGCGTGTATCGTTAGGAGTGTGTATCACTTGGAGGCAGCTCAGGGAAAGGCTGACTGATGCTCTGCAGGAGCTGAAATTTAAGACAGCTGTGGTGAAGAGAAGGGAAGGAGAGTCAGAAGCCTAATCCCACTTGTGCCACCCTGACTTTTTGTGAAATCACGGTCAAACAACTTAAAGTTCTTAGAGAATCAGTCGCTGCAGTTACTCCTAAGGAAATCTCTTCTGCTGGGGGGTTGCTGACCACAAACAGTAAGAAAAGAGAACAAGCAAATCCAAGGAAAATTAATTGAAACAGACATTAAGAGGTTGTCATTTGCTCTGCTCAAAAGAGCTAGATCTGGTCCCCATGAAAAGTGGGTGCACCAAAACATACCAAGCTGTGAAGATACAGCTCCTTTCCTTGAGGTAAGACCCAAAGCATTAGGCAGAGATGGTGGACAACTCAACTTGCCCCAAATGAGCTTTTTGCATCCCCCCCTTCATTTTTAAACATCCGCACAGAAGTAACTCCCCATCTCACGTTGGATAAACAAACCCCCTTTGCAAAGCCAGCCCTATCTCAATCTCTGCCTCTCAGCTTGACAGCTATTAAAATCCATATTCAGCGTGAAGCTCATGCCATTGCTGCATAAAAGCTCGAGAGCTGGGCCACTTCCAAGCGACTGGCAAATATGATGTAATCATTTACATACCATCATCGGCAGAGTGAGGTTCCTTCCTCTCTCTTGGGGAGAGCTGTCTTTCAGCCGTGAGCTTGATAGAAATCCTCTTTACCACCACTGGGATCATGGTTTATTTGGAAGGAAAGGAACGGCGGGTGGCAAAAACAAAAAATCCCAAACCAAAGAAACCATACTTCATGGTACCATACGACTCTGCTACTCTATGGACACGAGGACCACCTGAAAAACCCCTCCAGAAGGAGGGACGCTCAACTGTGGCACGGTGAGGGGCTGCAGAGGTGCCTGGGTGCTCTTGCTGCTGGTGTCCCTGGGGAGGTCCCCACCTGCAGAGCCCAGCCCGGGTGTGGGGCACCCCGTAGTTTCTGGTAAAACAGGAACAGAAACTGCCGAGCTGTTCTCACAGCCCAGGACTTATTTGTTTGTACGCACACTGCTCTGAGCTTGCAACACAAACTCTCACAGTCTGTCTCGCCGAAAAACAGGAGACTATTCAACCAAGTAAAAAGCCAAAGTTGCATTTAGTAAATAGTCAGTTTATGCTCGGCAGCAGCAGCACCACTACAATCAGATGATATCAAACCTTGCAAGACCAAGTGCTGGCTGTAGATGAATTAGACTCCCACCCTCCACGTGTATCTCCACTAAAGCGTTTCTAAACTCTCTACCAGCCTCCAGAAGTCAAAAACCACCTCAAAGCCAGGTGCAACTTTGCGATATTTCTGCACGATGCAATTTTCACTTCGCTATTTTCACTGAGTTTAAGGCAGCGAAGGTTTGATTCATGGCAGTAACACGAGTCAATTAATGACCAGCTTGTGCACTTACACACTTCAGGTTCCTCCTGCTCCCTCTCCAGCAGACAGTATGTTTGGACCTCTGGTGTGAGCTACTGAATACACTACATCAGGGTTTTGTGCATATTTGGTTGCTTGCTTTCCCAAGGGAAGAAAAGGACGATTATTTAATTTTACCCTTCAAAAGCTTCTTATAAACATATATGCAAGATACTTTAACAGATTAATTCACATATAAAGAAACAGACATCACCTTCATACAAAAAGAGTTGACGTTTCTTTCTCAAGGTCACTCTAAGAGGGTTACTCCCTTTGTGTGCAAAGCCCTGACAATTTACTGTTAGTGCTAACAGGTCCTGCCTGGCATTTGAAATCCAAGCCCCATTCAGAAACAATAACAAACAACAATTCTGAAAAACAAAGATGGTGTGAGTGAATTTTTCTTGCTCATTTGCAAAACAACCCAAAAAGCAACAACTGCCAGGATGGTGCTCTCTAATTAGGACTCCCAGAAACCAAAGAGCAAACAGCCAGCATACAGAAATTAGCAGATGTAAACGCAGTTTTCCAGTTTTAAAAAGAAGAAAAGCAGCTCTGTCATCTCACTCACGGGAGGAGGAGCGACAGAGCGCGTTTTTAAATTTGGTATTTTCTCTCCATTCAAACGGCTCTGCTTCTAAAACAGATTTTCCTCAGATCTCCTCAGAAATAAAAGTGAAAGCTTTAGCCTTTTCAAACTCCATCGAGGGCGCACACATCAATTCAAGTCCAACATGAGAAAAGAGAGGAAACCAAAAAGCTCCCGACCAAACACTGGCACAGAAGGCAAGGCTGTACTTTTGGGGTGATTACCTGGTTCATATAGCCCTATATCTTTGTCCTAGACCTTCTAACTCCTTGTTTGCTCCATGCAGGATTTTCTAGCCATCAGCCGCCTACCGCTGTGCTAGTCGTCTTGCAGGAGTGCTCTCTCCCTTCTGAAAAAAGCAAACAACTGGATAGATATCATTACACTAAGGAAATCTCTTGGAAAAACCAAACAACTTGCTAATCTTTCTAGCCCCTTCACCCAAATTAAAGATAAGCAAAGCAAACCAAAGTGAGTTTCAGCCACATTCCAGGGACAAGCTCCCCTTTTTCTCCTTTATCAAAATCCCAGCATTTAAAGGTTTTTTTTTTCCAGACCTTGCAGGATAAACTGCTGCTCACACCCGCAAACAAAGCAATATTTGTTTAATAACTGATTGCTGCCATGGGTACAGTAAACAAGGGGCCCAGCATTTGTGTTTATGAACAAACACATCATCTTGCAAGAGCAATTTAACATTAACCAGGTGGAATAATCAACAGATTTCATAGGTGACACTCGGGGCAGGACTAATGTAAACAGAGGAGGGAGGAGAAAGGGGCCACTCTTAGGGAATCAAGGTTGAGGCAAATGCATTACAGAGTAAACAGCTGGGAAGAACTCAAGACAAACAAATAGTCATTCTTCTGACATTTCGAGAAGCAGAAAGGTTGTACGTTACATACATCAGCTGCTGACCACCATGAAATCAAACCAGTTGGGGACCAGGCCTTCTTGTTTACACAGTGCCATGTTTGCTTATAAACAACAATTTGCTGTTACCAGCCTCGCATTACTCATTGCATAAACGAGCAGATCAAGTGAAATCCTGTTAACTCTTCTGTGGATTGAGGGTTTTTTTCCTTCCCTTCAACAACAACAAACAAAAAGCCTTTGCAGTCTCGCTG
>BJBW01000456.1:188312-193537 GCA_004320125.1 Scolopax mira | reverse complement strand
CAAAATGAAGCTTTCTACACAACTTCATCTGGCCAGCACAACCACACGCAGGTGTGATTTCATACCCACACATCCATGCCCACGCCAGCTCCCTGCCCCACAGCTCTCTGTACGCAGCTCCACGTGAGGCCGAAGCAGCGAGGCACGGTGCAGCCCTCTTCCTCCTCCTTGCTCTCTCCCACCCTCCACCCTCCTTCTTTTGCCTCCCGTCACCGTTCTCTGATCTCTACAGATCTCCCCAGCTCCTTTTCGTTAACCCAAGCAGGGCCGGAAGCCCCTCTGTGGTCTTCTCACAACTGAAACTTCTGGATCCCAAGTGCTCCCCACCCAACGTCCATCTCTTGGCCCCGAGGCACTGTGATGTTAGCCCTCAAGGTGCTCAAGACACCAAAGTCCCCGGTGTTTGCCACCTTCCAGAAAACCTTTCCTTTCCTGACCCTCATCCCTGTAATGCTCAAGAAGATGTCCCATTGCAATGCTCCTCCAGGGAGGTTTCTGTAACTTCTTAATCCAGAACATGGATTTTGGGAAAGGTCTGAAGTACAGAGAGACAAGATGGATGGTCCTATCGGTAGGGGTTAATCCAGGGCTCTGGGTTACATTCCTGCCCTGACACAATCCCTGAGTGTGACCTCCAGAAGTCTCTTCATCCCTCTCCTATGGAAAATAAGCCCTTTAAGACGTTACACTAGTTGGATGGGGATAGAGGATGTAGTTGTGGTCTACACCCCTCGTCCTTTTTTCTCACAACTGCACTGGGGAACCTGTCTGGTTCACCACTGCCTTCTGATGAGCACCAGCACCACCTCCAAACACTGAGTAAAATCATCCCAGTATCAAATATATGAAGCATCCAAGGTCACAGCTGTCTCTGGCCCTGATCTCCCCTCCCTCCCTGTTCCTCGTGCAAACAGTGCGGTGGCCAAAAGCCTCCCTCCTCATCATTTTTTCACAAGTGTTAGAATATTTGGTACTTTTCTTCACAGTACAATCCTGGACATCTGTGGTTGGCCAAGAACTTCCGTTTTCTATTTTAGAAAATATTTAGCCTTTTGTTGTCGTAAAAAAAAAAAAAAAAGAAGTTTCAAACCCATGAAATCAGTACAACCTACTAATAAGGCAGGCATTTAAATAAAACCCAAATGCAGCATTGTTCAGGCAACCTTGTATTTTTTAATATACCAGGTTGACAGCATAATAGCAGGCAGGATGAAAGGTGGGACTCGAGGACGGGGTTGGCGTCCGCACACCAGGAAAACAGAAGTGCTGCCCCATTTCCTGTGCTTCAGCAGAATATTTCTGATGTCTGGGGCTGCCGGGGACTTAACTCTGAATTAATGATTACACACAATACCTTCCTTTCTCCCCTCCCTGCAGGACAGCCAGGGCCAGCCTCACCGACCGACTGTGGGCAGGCAGGCACGGGTCACGGGGGATTTAGATATTTCACAGCGGCTTCAAAAATTTCGACACCGCAACCTGAAGGCTTCTGAAAACATCAAGCTTCACATAAAAGTCCTGATATTTCCCTACTCGAGACAACTGCTCTCACCTCAGCCGCGCCGCTGTTCCACGCTCCTTTTCCAGCACGTAAAATCACAGTTTATTCAGTACAAAGTAACTACAGTATGATAAAAACTATAAGCATATCATTCAAATGCTTTATTGGTCAAATAGATGGATGCTTTTATTAGTCCAACCTTTTTTGTAATGGAGTGCCACTGATGACCCAGTGTTAGCCTCATTCCCTGCTATTAATCACAGTTCTAAGAGCTCATTTTGCTTTAAAATCTTAAGAAATTGCTATAATTTAAAGACATGGTGTCTACATAATGGGAAATGCTTCACAGATTGTATCATTCCATATAACACAGAATTTTTATGGCAATGCTGACCACGGTACCAAGGTATTACAAAACTTGAATAAAATATTTTATAAAGAAAATCTAATGTAAACTTACTTTTGCATTTGTGGTTTAGCCACATCCATAATGTTTTAATCACAGCCTTTTGGGAGTTGCAGTTTTCAACTGGATGTGGCTTACATAGATTAAAATTAAAAAAACACTCCCTGAACAAATATAAACAAAACAGAATTAAATGAAAATGAAATAAAATAAAAAGGATGGACCAGGAGAGAAAGGCTGTTCAAGCTATATTTAAACAGTTTAACACAAGGGGTTTATCCTTTCATCAGCTGTATTCTCTCTTTTCTGCACAGGGAAAACAGATGATGTTTACTGTGAAAAACTTTTATGACAAAGTGGAAGCATCTTACACATTTACCTACACCAAGAAGTAAATTAATATAATGATGGTCTTAACCCATATTATTAAAATGTATTTTGCAAAATGTTTTGACAATGTTGACTGCTGCAGGAGGGAAAACACATTTAAGACAATTTCAGCCAAAAGCAGAAGCCTTCCATTTTTCAAATGTAAAGTAAAAAGCATCTTTAAACATCTTCTTATGAAAGAAAATGCAGTGCAATTATGTTATATGGCGCACACAAAAGCTTGTTCTTTTCCTCAGTTCTCTAACAAGATATTAGTACCTCCTGGCCTTAGGAATACTCTGTGTAAATCACATCATATTCAGAGTGTCTGAATTAATTATAATAAGAGCTGGAGAGAAATGTTAACTTTCCAGGTTGTTGCTAAGGATTAGCCCTTGTTTACAATTCTGTATTTATAGAACAAGAAAAATTTGTCAAATGAAGGGCAAAGAGGAATGCAAGAACACAAATTTAGCTTTGATTTCAAAACAAATCAGATCTTGCAACCATTCCCTGAAAAGAAAACCAGTTTTTAATGTGAAGATGCAAATGAGTCTCAGAATATAAAAATGTTTTATAATTCTTTGCATTCAACACTACTAGATGTTATTTAAAGAATTTATGTTAACATTTCTCATCCTCACAGAGCAAGTCTAAGATGCTGCAAACAGCATCTATTTAAAATGGATCACGTTTCTATGGGGCACTGGGTAGCTGAGGAAGCTGAAGCAGAAGGCAGCAGTGGGTCTGGCCCCCAGGCAGCAGATTCATAGGGGTTCGTGGACTACTTGAAAGCAGAGGAAGTAGGGGACATACTCCATGATGGGAAGAACAAGCCCTTGCCTTCTTAAATATTGGCTACCTGTAGGTCTGCACCTCCACCCAGATGGCAAGTCATGAATCTCAAAACCATTGGAAAAGACATGCTGGGTCTCCCAAATGTGATGTGAACAAGGCACCTTTTAAGAAGGGCACTTGGGAGCCCAAGAAAGGTCCACCATGCAAAACATGGCACCTCTGGAGAGCAATGCCAGGACAGGCGGCTCAAGGCTTGAAATCCATGGGAAGGGTCCCAATGAGCAGAATGCCAAAGCTTTGCAAGGACTTGCAGGTCTTGGGCACCTTGGTAAAACTGGCCGGGGGAGTTTATACTGCTATCATCATTATTCGGGGGAAAAGAAAGCACTTTGGCCTCCAGCACTTTCATTTCTTTTCGCAAACAAAGGCACGCCCACTACTATTAAGTTGCAAAACCATTTTCACTAAGACTCCTTGTTTTCACACACTTAAAGTCTCCTCAGACCTGCAGTCCCTCTCGTGCTCCCATCAGCGTGGGCTTGTGTGTGGAAAACTGAGCAAGAGCTCTTTAGTGGTTTCAGTCTATGGAAAAATGGAAAAATGTTTTTCCACATTAAAAAAATAAGAATAAATGTAACCACCAACTTCTAAGGAGGATGACTTGCAAAAATGCTGAGCACCCACAACTGAGAGCACCCTCAAGAATCAGGCCTCAAAAATACAATAAGAAAAATGCACTTAGCTAAGCTTTTGTGGAAACATACATGGTCTCCTTGCCTTGGTCCAAGGGCTATGGCTATCCCATTGCAGCCAGGACAGCATGATGCTGAGGAGAAACCATGCATGTGTCAACCCAATGTACCAGTTTAGCATCAGCCAGAACAGAACAAGTGATGCAGAAGAGGTGCTTTCCTCCCCAGATTTGTCTTGATGTTTTCTCTCCCAGGAACAGCTCCAGTCTGGGTCCAGAGCAAGGACCACCCCACCACATTTCTGTACGTACCGCGCACGTTGCTCAACAGCCACATGCTCAACGGTGACACATGGATCCCAAGCACCCAAAAATACAGTTGGTCCTCAACACACTGGCCCAATAGAAGGGGAAAAAAAAGTGTGAATTTTTTTCCACCTCAAAATTTCATCCTGTGCCTGAGAAAACTCCCTAAAAAAGCTCTGTCGAAACTGATTTGTTTCTACTCACCAAAAAAAAGCACATATGCCTACTTTTGAGTCAGGATGCAGGAAGCCAAGCTCTTAATCCCTCTTCTGCGTTCACCCATGGCTGAAGAGCAATGCCCACCTCTGAGCCACCAGCAGAGATGGCTGGGAGAGGGCAAGGCAAGAGCAGAGAGGAGCCACCATACACTAAATAAGCCTCTCCAGCTTGCCTTGGCCAAAACCAGCTGGCAATCGTGAGTGCTCCTGTGGTTGCCCCATACCTTTTTCCATGCATGATGCCAAGGCAACAGAAAGCCTCCCGATAAACAGTGCTGTGGCTCCATGACCTCTCCAAAACAAGCTGTTTGGCCTTGGATTGGAAGAGTCCACCTCTGCCAAGCTCGGCGGAGGTCGCTCCATGCTTCTGGAAACAGCCTGTCTGGTGCATGAGCAGCCTGTGGGGCTGTTAACTACCAGTGGCGTGTGGTTTTAATGTTCCAAATCTGCAGCAAAGACAGTATTTGAACATCTCCAGCTACAGGCAGGTGCATCATCACACAGATGTGCTGGCTCCTGAACACCACAGAGCTCAGGCATGTGCCTTCCTTCTCCAAGGGCTTGTGAAAGAGAAGGATACACTCTATTTACGGTCTATTCAAGATTCAAGACAAGACTATTCAATGTCAGGATGTGCCATAAGAGGGTAATTTGTACCCTAAACTGTATTGTCCAATACCTCAGTGGCAGACTCCAAGATCTCTTCCTTTGGATTAAGAACTGTTTGCACAAGTCAAAGCAGAACAAGGAGAGTAACAAAACATACAGTGTATTTTGTTCTACACGGCAGCCACATATTTCAACTGCCTCAGCCGAATTCTTAGAATAAACACAGCTTTAGAAGAAAACAGCCAGAATAAAGAGCTTCTGGAAAGTTCCTACTGATTATGCATGCAAGAATTCTGCTACTGCTTCCTCCCATCATCTGAAAAATAA
>BJBW01000456.1:108312-183312 GCA_004320125.1 Scolopax mira | reverse complement strand
ACCTGCCCGGGGAAAACATGCTCCTCCTGCTGTTTTCTCCTTTGAAAAATCGTTGCTGTTTAGCTCCTGAATGGGCTCTTCAGTTTGCTGTGCTCTCATAGCCACATCTAGGATTGAAGCCGTGGTAGATACAGAAACAGCTTTGTATCAAACATACGCAAAACCAGCGTGTAAAACCCAGCAGCAAAAAGATCACCAAATAAACCCAGATCTGACATACCACTCTTTTAGCAGCAATCAGCGGGCAGCTGGAAACTACTCATTTATGCTGTTAACAAATTACATTTTCAGGGGGATCCCTGAAAAAATGAGTGTTTTCACCACAGCGGGGCACGTGGCTGCTGGAGGTCTTTGCCTTCACAACTGAGCATCGTGAGCAATTTTGAGCACGGATGGCTCAGGTGAGCATTTTGGCTGCAACGCAGTAAAACTCAGGTGAGTAATCCTCTGATCCCAGCAAGTTACACCTTATTAGGAGAAGCCTGCAAGAAACAAGAAAAAACCCAACAAACCCTGTCTTGCCCAAGAACATGACTGTTAACAAGAGTCTATCAAAGCCCAGACCTCCTCCTGCCTTGCTGAAAAGCAAAAAGCAAGTTTTCAGAACAGCTTTTCTCCGAAATGGATCATTTCAGTGAAAATCAGGACTCCAAAGTCGACAGCCACAAACATTCCTTAGTTCTCGGAGACAATTTCATTTTAAATAGCTTATTTCCGTAAGCAGAGCATGAAGCAATTTCACTCCACCTGACAAATAAGTAAGGCCAAGGATGTTGCATTTAAAATTCAGAGATAACTAAATAGAAGAAGAATTATATTTAGACATGATAGGACCTGGAAACAGGTTCCCTTCCACTCTTACGCTGAAGCTAAACAGCCACGATATGATCAAACAAGTTTTCACTTTTGCCTTGTAAATAAAATCAAAGGGCAACAGTCCTTTTTCTCTGACGTCTGTAGTTAATAAAGAAAGAATAAACACTACCTACTCTTACACGAGGAGGGAGGAGGAGAGAACATTTCTTAATCTCTTTCCAAAGAGGATTAATCTACAGCATATTTCCACCCCAAATACTAATGAAATGAAACGTTTTTTTCCCTGCAGTTTTCTGGAGGGGGTGTTCTAACATATCAAAGCCTCTCGTGCGAGCAAAGTTCACCCGAGTGTGTTTCAAAGCCCGTAGCCTTCAGGTGCGACGCTGCCCTGAGACACGGCCGGAGCTCCCACTGCACGGGGAGGAAGGAGAGCTTCTACCCTGCAGGGGAAAAACAAAAGCTCCCAACAGTTCTGAGGGACACCAAGTCCCTCATAACCAGGAGTTCATTAGGGCTTACAATAGCTCTATGAAGTAGATGAGCTGTTCCTACTGGGGCTTGCAGGGCACTAGGAGGCCAAGCCCCCCCCCACCTCCCCATTCAGTGGAGAGTTTAACACGTGGATGGGTGTGATGGGGCCAAATGTACACTGAAGGATATACCAGTCACTAGCTAACGTCACTGGAAAAGTCAGGGGGGAGGTGGGATAAGGCACCCATGTCCCTCACTGTGCCTCCGAGCCACTCGCCCACCCGCAGGAAGGGAACAGGATGGGGAAGCTATTTTCAGCCCAAGTCTCTGGAGCTTATAAACACCCGCTGAAAACACAGTGCCTTATCAAAACAGGTGAGAACCAATGCCTGCCAACATTCCCATTCCTCGGAGGAACTCAGCCGTGACATTTTTTTCATTATTATTATTATTATTATTATTATTATTTTTGAGTGGAATATTTACATGTCTGATTCTCAATGGGCCTCAACAAATGCTGAAGGACCAAATGCATGACCCCGCTATCTTAAAGAGTGATGGGATCAGCCTGGCCACCCTTGCCCTTCCTCCAGAGAGGCATCTCTGTCAAGGCAGGAAGACCACAGGGAATGGGTTTAGGAGGGACAGACCCTTGTACATACAGTATTTTCTCCAAGGAACCTAGAAGGAAAAAGATGGCTACAACAAAAAAGGAAGAATTTCTCGAGGAAGAAGAGAAGTGCCCGGGCAAGACCCAGCGAGGGGAAGAGAGGATGAATGGAGCCTGCAGAAGGGTTTATGTTGCCTTTGAAGAGAAATATTCAGGCTGTCAGGTAAAACTGAGAATCTAACCCGTGGGAGGACAGAAGATGCTACTTTGGAAGAATCTGACTATTACAGGATTAACAGCTACAATCCCTCCCTCTGAGGACACCGAACGCCAAAATCTGGCCTGAGGGTTTTAGGTGGTGAGGTTTGTCCAGGCGTGTCGGTAGGAACTCTATGACATACAGAGGAGAATACTGTCCAAACCTGCATTATCTAAACATAGGTGTTGTTAAAATATTAAATATTTCTTTTAGGGGAAAAAAGTACAATAATACAGAGGAATACGAAGCCAAAATAGACACGTTTCTTTGGAGAATAAAGCGTGCCCCTCAAACACTCCCAACTCTACTGTACAACGTATTTATACCATGTTTAAAAAACATTTGTCAAGCATATAAAAAAAACCCCAGAAGTTCACTGTCACACAGCTTAATTCCCTATATTCTGCCTACATGCATATATAGGGCCAGTTTGTTAGGGGGTGGAGGTGTGTAGCAAAGCACAATCTAGCGAGACATGACACCATAACGGTGAACAATAAAAGCAAGCACAGCATATGTGCTGGGCATTTGGTGAAAATAACCCAGCTACAGCTCCCCCTTTGGTAAATTTTCCTGTGCAGAAGTTGGTAATTCAGTCTCTGCTCTGATTCAGCTCAGCCAACAATTAAGGTTGTTCACAACCCCTCTAATTATTATTTATTTGAGAACTCAAGAGATTCTAGGAAATATATCTTTACTTTTCAACTGCCTTTTTCTCTAGGCTCCAACAAGCTGAAATCTGGGGGTTTTCTTCTTTTCTCAACGTTAAGGCTTTTTCTCCATCTAGCTGCTGAGATTCTCCCTGGCTATAAGATCTGAAATGGTAGCAATAATTATATTTCCTATTTTATTACTCGTAATTGCCCCTTTGATCAGAATCCTATAGCGTTTAACCACATTTATATGGCCATCCTGCACATGGGTTCTAAATACAGAACGAGTCATTTTTCCAAGGCAAAACTACAGGAGCTGGGTTTCCCTTCCCGGCACACACATGGAATCCCGTACATTTGGCACCAATTTAGCTTATTATCATTTCATTCTTCTTTTTTACATTTGTTTCATTGTAAAAGCTATATAAAGTTCCCCGTTTGCTGGGAAAGATTGCTCATTCCTTCTTATTGGCTTCCTTCATGCAGCCCGTAGCACATCCACCCCGACTCAATCTTGTTTTTGGCAAAAGAAGACACCAACAAACACAAGAAATACCCCACAGCTGGAAGAGTTGGACTACGAGTCTTTAAGCTTTGCTGACCATACACCGCGAGCCCTACCTCAGTGTAAAGCCTAGGAAACTTTTTATAGGTAGCCTTCTTGTTCCTCCCAAAGTCCAAGGGCAAATTCTGTTTGCCAAGAAGCAGGCAAATCTCCCCAGCTGGCAGACTGCCCCCAGACTGGTCTCGCTCATACAGGCATCTGGACAAGGAGGACAAGACGGGTTGGCTCATCTCTGACTGCTCTGGCCTTGGCCACCAAGCATCCACTTATTGGAGCCACATCAAGAAACTCCTCACTTGTGGCTGGCCTTTACACACTGCATCCCTACAGCAGAAGAGCACAGGGCCAGCAGTCACTGTGGTGAAACCACCTGTGCGAAACAGAAGAATGTTGCCTGGGACCATGGGATTGTCAATAATGGTAAAACCCCAACGAACTTCAGAGAACCCAAACAGAGCTGCTTTTGATTTAGGCCACGTACCTGAAAGCAGCATTTGTTTCAGTCAGCTTCCTCAAAGTGATGGTCTCAGGAAACTACATAAGCAGCCCACCTCAAGAATTCACAGGTCTTTGGAAAAAGAATATTGTTTTTGAAAGGCCATCCTTACGGTGTTTTATTTGGAGGAGAAGCCAATGCGAAGACAAATTAAACACCATCAGAGCTGAAGACTCACACCTGAAGCAGGCAAACCTCACAGGGAAGAGCCAGTGACCACGCTGCTCCATATAGTCCCCAGGTGGTACAGGGATAACAGCAGCAAAGGGGGTGAGAAGGGGGTTTATCCTGAGTCCTTTTACCAGTGGCTTTGCTTGACAGACTTCACTCTCCTACGGGAGGTGTGTTTGTTCAGCGCCATTTCATCGCATCGCTTTGTCCACCCAGCCAGTTTAGACAGACATTCCAATTCTCCAGCCATAGGAGAAACTGCTGCTGGAAGAGAACACGTGCAGCCAAAAGAACTAAAGGTTTATAGATTAAAGAAACCCTAACAGCTACTTGTACTATTTTATTTTGTGTACGCTCAGGACCAGTAGCAACAAGCAGACTCGCCTGGATTTCCAAAACATCACCTTTTCCAGGATGTTCTCCAGGTGAGCCAGTCGCCTGCCACTGGGAACTGCTAGGAGGGTTCCCCATGCTGGAAAAGCAAAGCATCTCTAGATGCTTTCCAGGGTTTCTCATCACAGATATCTCCACCATATACAGGGAAAGATGCGGTTACAAATAGGAACAAAAGGGCAAGCGTGGAACAGGGAATCTTCACACTGTGAGACTCACAGTCGGCTTGTTTCAGCCACACTTGGATGGCACCTGGGTAATTTCAGTGACAGACAACCCTTCTCCTTAACTATCAGTAAATACAAATTCCTAGAGCTTTGTCTCTGGATAACAATAAGAGACTATGTTGAAAAGCATTACAGAGATAGAGATCAGAGGTCTATTTTTGTTTCTATGTCTCCACGCTCATGCCTTTGATGGGGTAAGTATATTAACATATGATAAATCACTCTTTAATCTGTTGTAGTTATAATTCTAGAGAGAGGTTCACTGGCTTTGCTCTCAACCAAAAGTATTTCTGTGAAAAAACTCTTGTTTGCTGAAAAAGGGTAATAACAAAGGTGTTTGTAAACAAAGCTGTAAAAGGAGAGGTCCATCTCCCATGAAGCTCTAAACTCCCCCAAAATAACTTTCTGCAGAAAGCTACCACTACCCAATGAGAAAAACTTCTTCGAAACCAGCAGTCCTGAATTACACAGAAATGCTCAAACAGGGCTGCACAGTGCATCATCTGAACGGGTATCGCTTTTAATTTCCCACCTGATTGGGTTGAAAAGGTTCACGGGTTGGAAAGTGTGGAAAGAGAAGCTTACTGAAAATTGCAATCCCGGATCAGATTAAGGAGGGAGGATGATACAGAGAAAATCTTCTTCATAAACGAGTTTCTTTATCCAGAATAAACTCAAAAGGTCCTGTGAGGGGAGGAAGGATATGTGTTTCATTAGGACAAAAAGGCCAGGAAAAAACTATACCTGGAGCCTCCTTTGTGAAGGCAGCCCTTACAACATAGGGCAAGGTATTGACATCACTTTGGAAGAAGTATTTTTATCTATCAAGAAGATTAATGCTGAAGTTTATGCACAGTACACTGTACTGCCGTTACATCCATGAAATCACTAAAAAGAACAGAAATTCTCTTACCCCACCTCTCAGACCATCCTACCATCATCCATCTGCCTGGGCCAGAAATCTCTCCATGACCCAAGAAGGAGATGCTCAGCATACTCATTCCTACAGGAGCTGCAGACACACCTTTGCAGCATCTGACATGCTAAGGCAACACTTACATTATGTTTCTTGAGAAGAGAAGGGGTTGAGCCATAGGGATGCTCTAAAATAGGTAATGCCAAGAACTCTTTTTTTCATGAACTTTAAGGGCTGAAATTTTCCAGCAGTATACTGGAGTATTTCTAACCTTCTGAGTTCCTGGGGAGAGCTTGGTCTGCACTGTCCTGTGTTGTGAGAAGCCCTTTCTCTCCCTGTGACCTTGGGTGGAGTCTGCTTGTTCATCAGCAACCTGAGTAGCTCAGAGCTCTCAGAACAAAGGGCAAAGGAACGGCTGCTGGGCTCTGTCTCATGTACAAACTCCACATCCGAGCTGACCCGCGCAGAGAAGGATCTGGGGAAGCCTTTCCTTTTCTGGGCATGTAATCCACCCTGAAGAGCTGGCTGCCATAGGCCACCATCTCAACTCTTGTGTTATGGGTAAAAAGCAAAGGCTTTTTGTGAAAGGCAAGAACCACACCATGCTCTGTGCTCGTTCTCATCTCCACAGATGCTCTTCCTCACACTGGCCACGTGTGGAAGAGGGGAACTGACATCCTACATGCTAGCATAATTGGTGGCCGGAGCAGGAGGTTTGTTGGGAAGGACTACTGTGGGTTTTGACCCAGAAATAGGGGGTACAAATTGAGCGGGGCACTTAGATAGCCATCAGATCGGGCATACGGTCAGGCTACCAAGGACCGGCTGCTGGAAAACAAAATGGCATGTGAGAAATGCACAACTGGGACCAAGCGTAGGCGAGAACCATAAAAACTGGAGTCCCATGAAATGCTGGACAGTTGGTAAACAGCAGACCCTCCCATTTGTTTGCTGTGTACCGTGAAGGGGTGGAGGCAGGGGTGACGTGCGTGCTTTGGAAATCGGCAGTTTTTACACTATTCACCCAGGAAGTTATTAACTTGCATGTTTGTGGGCAACTGCACAAGCTATTTTTGGTCATGGGACCCTGTGTAAGGAAAGGATTGCAAGGTTTTAATAATGATCTGTAGTTAACTCGGTTACCCACACAACAATGGCTTTCTGAGAGGCCAACTGCTGCTAAAAACTTGAGACAGGCTTTACTTCCAGAGGTATTAAACTATGAAAATATCTAACCATAATAGTAAGCAGCTATAAAAAGAGCCCTGTTTATTTCACATGGTTTCTTTGTAGGCCACAGTGTTATGAGAATACTTTAGCTCAATGACAACATGGTAAATTGGAAAAGATTAACCGTTTAAGTCAGCACTTGAGCAATTCATTTTTCCTCGATTTTGGTGACTTGATAGTTTTGAAACCCAGGTTTTCGCTAGTATCGGCAGGTGTAACAACGCATCAGTGCTGTTTTTTAAAAGTTAAATTAAAAATTAACCCGATAGCGAGTTCAACTCACTCAGGGGCCACAAGAGGAGAAACTGGGGATTAAATAGAATGAAAAAACCCCAATAATGCAGACTTCAGTTCTGCATCATTGTACATCACACCTACAAACTGCAGGTTTGGAGCCTGCGTCCCCAATATATACCCAATACTTTATAATATTGTAAATTGTATCCGATAATTTCTCTGCAACACTGGAGCATCACAGAATAACCTACAGAGAAGGTCAAACCCTCCGTGTTGTACTACAGGGCTCTGCCAGTGTTCTGGCTTAAAACACCCCGAGGCCTTTCTGAACCCCTTCTGCTATTAGGGTGCACCAAGGAAAAAAGGAGGGGGGGGGGAAATAAAGCTTGCATTTGTTTCTGGGAAGACCTGCCCCGCTCCACAGAGAGGACACTTCCACCCTTGTTAATCCCAGCTTCTTAAAGCAACACTCAGTAAGATAATGAATCCTTTAAATGTTACATCTTGTGTCTTGCATTATTGTGGTGCAGCAACTCTCCACATCAAACAGTCATCAGCACTATTACAAAGTGGGCTTATAAGAGACTGGCTGAAAAGGCGCTGTGTGAAAAGAAGTGGAAAATTAAAGCTGAAGCAGTCGAAGAAAGGGCTTAATTTACTGGCATGTACAGTATGCAAATGAGATTACTCTCAGCTTAACTGCATCATTTATGTCCATAATAACGGCATCATCATTACAGGGCTCAAATTAAATTACACCATAATTAGCATATCAAAGTGATTGGTTAAAGTTTAAAACAAATACCCAATTTTGTTAATGAACAGCTGTAATTGTCATGTACACTTCAATGAAAACTCCCTAAACAAATATATGTTTTAGAACAGAGAAAGATTTTGAAGCAGACAGGTCTGCAGCGGAGGTAAATTGCCTAAAAAAGAATGACACAGACTATTCTATTAATGTTAATATATGCTCATCGTTTTCAGGTAATAAAACATTCTATCAAAACAAGCCTTCGCTTCATATTTTTTTTGCCTCTCTGACTCCTCTGCTGCAGCAGCAGCAAGTGTCAGAGGGGAGAGGTGCTGGCTGTGCCCAGCCTGCCCCACGCTCGGGACACCCACCCACCCACGCATGGGGAGACCGAGATGGGAGAAAGAAGAAGAAGAAGAAGAAGAAGAAGAAGATGTCTTGCTACCTCTACCCTGTAGACTCGGGCTGGAGTAAGCCGATGACATGATAAGACATTAGACAGCCTACAATTCAATTTCCTCTAATCTAATCACATCTACGCAGCAGTTTCAGAGGTGGAACTGCACCGGAGAAGTTTTTTTGCTGTTCTAGTCTCATTAAAATAAATAGGGAGGTGGGACCGGTGGGTTTGTCACTGTCAGCCTGACAGCCAGCAACACCATTTCCAGAGATCCATGGCTGCAAACGGACACAATAAATATACAGTTAAAACACTCCTCGGGCAGAATGAGCTTGAAGATGGGAAGAAGCCAGCTCCGTGGTATTTTAAGAGCACAGGTGAGCTCCAGCACACTTGGGGCTGGTAGGGACCATAAGGGGACCAGGCCAGAGGAGCCCCAGGGCCACCTTGCACACACAGAGTAAAATAATCCCCCTCTGTCCCCCAAAATGTTTACACTGATATATTTGATTATGTACTACCCGATATTATAGGAAGCGACACGGGGAAGTGTATTTTGTGCTAAAATTGGGAATGCACTTTCAAATATACTTAACAAGGAAATTGAATGTCTTATTAAATCCGTATTATCAAAACACTGTTCAAAAATTTAAAGAAAGTAGCTTTTCATTTTATTCATCGAGGAATCCATTAAAGCCTAAGCTCTGAAGTAGTATGTAAATTATGTGCCTTTCAAGGTAGAGCTAGGGCAAATTCACTCCATCAACTAATGATGAACCTCATTATGTGCAGGGAGTATTCATAATGAGGAAACAAGCCACCCGCCATTCCATGTTCTAACATAAATCCCTGTAAAATGTGAATATCTCCACGTCTAATTAAAGGCTACTAATTCCTATCATCCCCTACATGGTCCAAAAAGCAAAAACTAGAAATGTGTTTAAAAAGACACCTTCTGACTTCACAAAACACATTTATTTCTGTTTAGTGCTAGTGAGTTGCAATGTATTTTTCGAAGAAAAATCAACCCCAGTTTTATAGGATAAAAGTTTGGGGTCACAAAAGTTTATTTACATTATCTGACTTGGTCTTACATTTTAAAAAGAGCTTCTGATTAGCACAGGTCAGGCTGCACAGCTCAACAGAAAAAAATAAATCTACAGGAGTATGTAAAAAAAATATTTTGGGGGAAGGGGGAGGGAGAAGGAAAGAAAGGCTTAGCTATCCAGGTTTGCTCTGGAATTAAGACTTCCAAAAAAAAAAAAAAAAAAGAAATGAAAAAAAAAACCTAGAGATCCCATAACAACTGGGGAAGGCAGGCAGTAGAGTCAGGGAGAGCCAATTAAGCAACCAAGTACACAACAGGTATTTAAAAGATTTTTTGAATGATACTCAATTTAGGAAGCAGCTGCTTGCCTTCCCAAATCCTGTAAGAATGAGGGATTGACGACAACGCTGCGTAATACAGCCTGGAAGAAAAGTGCTCTTCCACAGACTTACCTAGATTTGATATTTATACCTACGAGCGCAGCGTCCGCTCCTGCGATCAAAAATGTATTTCTTATTAAGTTACATAATACCCTTCGTATCCATCACCGTGAATCCATTTGCCTTTTTGCACTGAATTATGGATTTGCTTCTCTGTACTTCCAGGCATAAAAGTGGACAGGTTTGCCGGCTCCCCCGAACGGAAGACACACCACTGTTTCCCTTTTTTTACTGCTCTCTATTAATATTTTCCTACGTTTCCCAAACAAACCGAGAGGGCACAGCAAAACCTACGAGCCTTTCAGTTTGCAGGAAAAGCAAAGCATCCACTGAAGCTGAATAACATACAGGCTTAAAAAAAAAAAAAAAAAGAAAAAAGATGACATAAAGGGATGGTCTAAGAAACGTGCTAACTCCTGGCAGGGCAGGGAAGCACTTGGACAGTCGCAGCAGAGGCTGCGGTACCTTCAGATTATGTCAACCGAAAAGTTGAAATCCTCGTGTAAAAATACCCCTCACGTTTCATCCCTAGAAAAGCTTATTTAGAATTCATAGAAATTCATAGCTGCTAAAAGGAATACGTGCACATAAAATCACAAATGCAAAAAAAAAAATATATAGAAAAATCAATATTTAAAAGAATAAAATAGAGCACACAGATTAAGATATTTTAGCAACGCAAATTTTCTCGAAATAGCAGGGCATTTTACGAGGGGGGGGGGGGGGGGAAGGAGGGAAGGGGGGGGGGGGGGGGGGGGGGGGGGGGGGGGGGGGGGGGGGATCCGGCTTCTTTAAGTTGCATAAAAATAAAACTCCGCTCCATAAAGCTGCTCCCCTGCACGCCCGCTCATTCCTCCACTCCACCGAGGGCTTTGGTGGTTTGAGATTTTTTTTTTCTTTCCTCCCTCTTTTTTTTTTTTTTTTTTCCTCCCTTCTCCTTTTAGGTCAACCAGTCATGCACTGGGAAGACAACCCTCCAAAAATAACTTGTCCCCTCCCCCGGAGCGCGGAGTTGAACAACCTACCTTTGTTCTGGCGCTGCAGATAACAACCGGCACCGCCGCGGGAGCCGCCGCCGCCGCTCAGCGGGGCGGCCCGGGGGGCTCCGCCGGCCGGCACCTGGCGCTGCGCTGCTGCGCGGCCGCGGAGCCGTCCCGCCGCGGGGGCTCCTCCGCTTCCCCCCCCCCCCCCCCCCCCCCCCCCCCCCCCCCTCCTCCCCCCCCCCCCCCCTCCCCGTCCCCTTCCCCACTCGCGGGATGATCCACGGAGCCGCCCGCGTCCAGCGCGCCCCGCCGCGTCTCCCCCCCCCCCCCCCCCCCCCCCCCCCCCCCCCCTCAAGAACCGCAGCCGCGGAGGGCAGCGCGCAGGTTACATACGCGGGGAAGGGGGGGCCCGGGTGCCGGGAAGGAAGAGTTCGGCAGGATTTATTTGACACTTATTTTCCGGGCAGCCCTTTTGTGGAGTTGCGCCGTTTGTTTCTTATTGTCTGAGCAGCAGTTGGAAGCGTCTCCCCGAGGGGGCCCCTCAGCCCGGCTCGGCCGCTTTGACAGGGAGGTAACCATATTAGGATGTGTATGGCAAAGTAAACAATAACACAGTTGCAATGAAATGGAAATTTTTTTTTCTTTTCTCTTTTTTTTTTTTTTTTTTTTCACTGTTGGTGTCAGTCCTGTTTTTAGCTTTTTCCCCACTAGTTTTGTTTTCTGCCTTAAACAGGCCATTTTTCTTTTTTTTTTTTAAATTAAAAAAAATAAAATAACTAGAAAGAGGAAGGGAGAGAAACTGGGGTGAGGGGAGGCAAGTGGTACCAGTTTCCCAGTTTCTCAGTACAAGGCTGCTGAAAATGGTTTGGGTCGCAGAGGGAGGGGGGAGCGCTTTTAACATCCAAATCCAGCTTCATCATTGAAAAAAAAATAATAATACAATAATAAAAAAATACAATAACACCCGCACGAGTTTCCGAGTCCCCACGGCAGAAGAAGGGGTGAGCTGGGGAGGACAGGCATGAAAATTATGATTTTGAAAGCAGGGGGCAAGTAGATTAGAAAAGTCCGGTGGGGTTTTTACACGAACGGGGAAGAGGTGGGATGAACAAAGTTGTGCAAACCCCTGCAAGTCTCCTGGCTTTAAAGCTTTGGAATCGCTGGTTTTACAGGATAAAGCACTTTAAGCAAATTGTAAAATGCAGGTGTCAAGTTATTCGGTTTAATCAGAAACAGAGCTGAGAGCAGTCACCATGCAAAGGTTCCCCGACCAGCACGGTCGAGAGAAAAGTTGTGCAGTAGGAAAACGCTTCAAGTCGAAGAATATTATTTTAATACCTCGATTCCACGTCCTCAGCAAATTACCCAAGAACAACAAGTGTAGCATCTCCTCGCAGGGAGGGCTGAGGCGGCTGCGGGGAGCGCTGTGTGCCGAGGCTCGGCGGGAGCAGCCAAGCCTGCCAGGGGATTCCAGCTGGGAGATGCAACGAGTTTGCACGTCGTGGGGAGGAAGGGAGGGGGGGGACGGGGCAGCTGTGGGGTGCGACAGCCCAAGGCGAGCCGTGGACCTGTTTGCCCCACCGGTTCAGCATCCCCCACCACCCAACGGCCGGCAAAACATGGAGAGCCCCTTTGGAAAGAGCTGAGAAAAACCCAAGGGATGGCTGATGTTCTCTCTCCGCCTGTACCAGGCACCGGGGTGATAAGATACACCGTGAGGAGAGGTTGAAGGTAGATGGGCGAACAAAGTTGCTGTGAGATCACACGCTTAATTTAGAACAAAGGCAACGTTCCTCTGACAAATATGATGCACGCTTACCCTGCCAAACTCGCTTGTACTCAGCTAATCCGCAGCAATCAGAACATCAGTGTTGACATCTAATGGTACCTACAAGCATCTCTCTCTGTCTCCCCACATGGTGCACGCCTGCTCCACACTTCGCTTTTTTTTTTTTTTCTTTCAACCATCTTGTTTAACCCAAACACCTACAAAATGCCACCAGCCCGCAACCTCCCCCGGCAAAAAAAAATAAGAAGTTAACGCGCCGATATCAGGATCAATAAATCACGCGGCCAAGTAGCGGTTCAAAAGTTCAAAGACATGATGGCCAGTTCACTACGTCGTAGCACTCAACCAATAATAACTTGACTCCATCACTCCTCATAGTATAGACAATTTCATAGCATCATTTTCATTAGCCTGTCTCACTGAAAATTGCTAGCTATTTATGTATACGCTAAAATAAATTAGCCATTTCATCGAGCACCGTGATTCTTATAAAATACATTAACACAATACTCAATTTTCCAGTTGGAGTAAATAAATAAATCAATAAATTCAATACAGGGTAATTTTTTTTTTTTTTTTTTATTGTGGAGCTTCAGCTCTCAGCATAAGTGTTTTTATTGGGTTTATTTGTTTCAATAAAAATTGAAATGGGCCAGTGATCTTAGCAGTAAGATCTGGGGGGAAAAAAACAACCCAGCCCTATCTAATATTAAGAAAGTATGCTGTGAAGTTCAGCCAACTGGTAATATATAATTTTTGGTCAAAAATCATTTTCATTACAGTTATCAAACAAGCCACTCCATTTTGAAGGGTTCTTCTCTCCCCTCATGAATCTTCATGCAGAGGAACAGTGTTCTGGAGCCCAGCCAGAAGCCCCTGAGCTCTCCAGGGGTTGGGCTCAGGTCCTGCTGGGCTGGGGGCAACTTTGGTACTTCCAGGGAAAAACCAGGTATGGAAAAATTCCCAACACTTGTGTTCACTATTTTTACACCCTCACAGAAAATCACATTCAGCCTGGCTGCGGGTAGAGGCATTTGACATCAGAGAGAAGATGGGGCAACATGGGAGAAGAGTTCACAGACACCCCAAGAACTTGGTCCTTCAAAAAGGCTGTTGTCTCTGGCTCTTTAGCTATGTGTTGCCCCTTAAGACACAGCCAGTAGGTTTTATGGCTCATTGGATCACGGGTGATTTGGTGATGACATCCTACGGTGCAGCTCAATACATCCTTTGGGGACCTTCTGTGTGGCTTAGGACAACTCACGCTCTGCAGAGAAGAGCATCATGCCAGGGGCTGGGCAACAGCATTCACAAATTGGCCCAGCAAAATGCTCACACGTGGACAAGAATCTGGGCCACCTTAGTGGTCCTGCTACAGTAACCTCAGACTGATAGAGACAACCCACCAACCCCTCCAAGAGTCTCATCCTCCTCAAGAGCACTTCTCTACAAATCTAACACGTCCAGCCCAAACCACAGGCTTTACCCGCTCCATGATGAGGGCAAGAACCTATAGGGAACAGGGAAGAAATAAATATACCCCTTGTGACATGAATAAGCATTGAATGCAGTCTCAGCAGTGAAAAAAACAAATGTATTAACTAACACATAGCATTTAAGCTCATAATGGTTTAACATAATTCCTTTAAAAAAGCCACGTGTGAATAGCACAGTTTGTAAACTGCTTGGTGGTAACAGGAGGGTACTTTTTGTTCATATTCACTCTTTAACCTAATCAAAGGAAAAGTAAATATCAGGTCTGAAATTTAATGACTGACTATAAATAAAAGCTTTTACACAAAATGCACAGTTCTCAAAGATAACGATTTTAAGTATGATGTCACTAGTGACCTACTGAACTACATGGCACATGTCAGACAGACGTCTGTTTCTTAAATTGCAGTAATAAATTAGTAGCCACAGAATCTGTTCTGTCAAGAAAACGCCAAGCTTTCCTGTTGATAAAAGTTTGATGACTCTTTCAGTTCAGGTGCACGAGTTAAGATCACTATTGAGGGGGGGTCAGACAGCGGGGCCACCTGTCCCACGCTGAAAATACTGCAAAAAACAAGGCTGCAAGTTCCCATTCCGGCTTTTGCTGATGCCCACAAAATTCCCTCTCCTCTATGGCTGAAGATCAACCTTCTGACCTGACCATGCAACACGTCCCACAGGAGCAGGGGGCATTTATTCCATACCTTAGAGGCATCATGGAGCCAAACTGCAGGACTTCACGCTTGCTCAGGAGCCATCAGCAAGACGCGTCCCACATGAGCACAAAAGAAGAGCTTCTCCTTCATCTTTCTCCAACCCTCGTGCAATATGACTTCACCCCACCAGGGTCCCAGCCTCTGACACGCGTGGAAGGCTTTCCTTGAACTTCACACTTCTTAAAGTATTAGTATTTAATAATATGATACATGCGTATAGAGTACGTGCACATGTACCCTATAGGTGTGACCTCTATCATCACTCAAGGTACCGTGTCCCATCTTAATTACCTCGTTTTGCAGTTACTAAGAAATTTGCCAGATTTTAGCCTTTTGCACAGAAATTTTCCTTGATGAACGTTCTGTCACAGGCCAAATGCTGGCAAAAAGCTTAATCCAAAACTCTGAGATACTCCTGAAAACAGAGTCGGGGAACGTCACTGATCTACCATGGTGAGCAACCATGACCAGCTCTTCTTCGAGAAGCTACCGAGCTCCCACACGTTGGAACACAGACATGAAAACAAGCAGGTAAGAGACTTCAGTGGGAGGTAGGTGGGTGGCACCATTCCCCACCTACTGCCTCCTCCTCCTCCTCTCTGCCCCCCAGCCTGCAGGCAGAGGTAGAGGAAGCCACCTGATTTGAATACAGAAGAGACAGTGCCACCTCAGGAAGCAGGAAAACGAGCAGACAGGGACAAAGAGGCCAGAGAGAAATGAACCATGACTGCCTGAGTGTGTCACCTACCTCATGGCAGGGCTGGCTTACGTTTTTTGTCTGTTACAGAGGAACTAGAGGGTTTAGTCCAGTTTGGGACACTTTTGGAGACCTGTATCTTGGCCAGCCTGAGATGAAGTTGTGCAGGTATGTCCAAAGCAAAATCCCCAACCTCAATGTGACCTCCCTCCCAATTTCAGCCCCCAAACATGGAAAATCCTAAGGCTGCTTGGCTCACCAGTGTTCAGTGTGCTCTCACACAGCCAGGCAGCATCCAGTTCTCTCTTTTCTGAGAAACAGCTGCAAGGTCTTAGTGGAAAGTTCTGGATGCAGAAAACTTCAGTCCAACTGGGTTGCATTTAGTCTTATTGGGAAGAATGAAGCTTTTCAGCAGTAGGTGTGGGTCACCCTACTCTTAAAAAAAAATTTAAATTCATGGATTTGACAGAGTTGGAAGGGACCCTTGTCCTATCACTGGAAACCCCTGAAAAGAGTCCGGCTCCATCATGAGTTCAGCTCCATCATTCTTCAACCCACTCTTTAGGAACTTGTAAAGACTTAGAAGACTTCTAAATAGGAACAACATTGGTCTCTTTATGTCAGCAAAGAAAGTAGAAATTACTTTTTTTTTAAATGCTATTTTGCTGGTTTTCCATGAAACATCAACATTGTTTTCCTGCCTATTATCCTATGCTGGTGAAAACCTTTATGCAAAAAAACCCCCAATATGCAGTAAAACTCTGCAATGAGTCCCATACAGGAGGGTGTAATTTATCATTAGCATATTGCCTTTGCTTCCTTCCAGCCTCTCTAAAAAACAAAACCCCAAAGCAGCCTGCCCTGCCCCGGCTGACCCGTCCTCTCCCCGGGGGGACACTGGCAACGCCTCGAGCGCAGCAGAATGGTCCTTCCAAATTTGCTGTGTCCCACCTGGGAGGGGACAGGGACAGGGACAGCTCCGTGGAGGCTTCCCTGCTCCACCACTCACAAAGATTTCTTGCTGGGTAAAGCTCCGAAAGAGCTTGAGCTTATGATAAGCAACGGCATACTTAACAGTTACATATTACTGTTCATGATAATGCAATATTTCATTTGGGTGATTTAGAAGTCCCTCTTGACCAACTTACAGTGAGACACCAAACGCTTCATCAATCACAACCATTTTTATTCACAATCCAGTGCAAAAACTACAGGGAGAGTTGAATTTTCAGCAACTCATTGGGGAGGGTATTGCTACTAGCACTGAAAATCCTCCTATCTCACCAATTTTTATGTTAGATTCAAATATATTTTCTTTCTAAGCAACATTCCATTTTCCTGCCTCTCTCTGCCGCGTTTCTTATCGTGGCAGGGTGAAAGAGTATCCAATTTAATATCTGTTTTGCAGGACAGGAGATTTTTTCATATCTTATGCACTAAGGAAAGCTGCAGGGGATGGCTTAGCAGGCTGAGCATCAGGTTTTAAATACCTAGACTCCCTGGAACCACAGATCCCATCAGGTCGACTGAGCCCTTCATGTTTCAGGGGGAGATAAATTAAGTGTCATGCTGTTTACTTTGTCGGGATCTTTCCAATGAGACCTCTGCGGTAAAGGTCTTGTCTGCTCTGCATGGAGTTGAAGGCTAAAGTCTCGTGGTTAAGGCATAGCATAGGGTGCCACCTCGATCTCACTAACACTAATGGCAATTCTGCCATTTCTGTTAAGAAAAACATTCAAGGGATCTGCTCCCCAAACTTGTTGCAACTTACTAGATGACTGAAAATTATTCAACGGCTTATCTGCCTCAGGTTTGGTGACTGTTAAAGGGAAAAAAAATACATATACACCTCCCAGATGTTTAATTCATAGGTTATACAAAACTGTCAGATCTATGGATGACAGAAGAGAGATATTCATCATTTTTACAGCCTGATTTCTGTGGTTGGAGGTAACCCTATGTTTCTACAAAGTCATCCCCTCTTCCCACTCCTCCCCACCACACAGAAGCGGTGGCTAAGCCTACCAAAGGCAACAGAAGCCCTTCAGAAAGACATGGCTGGACAAGTGATGTGAAATAATCACAGGAGACAAAATGTTAATAAAAATAACAAAAGTCACAGTTTTGATGGACACGTGCAGAGGCATATGCCCATATAACACACACAAACCTTCTCAACCTTGGACATTTCAGAGAGGTCCCTCCATCTACGAAAGGTTTGATTCATGGAAAACAGACCCAGCGTTGAAGAAAACAAGATGCTTTGAAGGCAGCTGTAAATACGCACTCGGAACCTACTCCTGGCCTTACTCCTTCCTTCCCAGCTACCATTATTTTAATGGATTTGGATACACAGAAGATTCTGGGAGAAGGGGATCAAGGGAAATAAAATGTAACAATAGAAAAGAAAGATGAGTTCTTCAAAGTAATTTCCCTTTTAAGTAGAAATTAAGCAGAAAAAGTACTTCCTTTTGTATTGGTTAGGGAAAGGACTGTCTTTTGATTTGTTTCCACAACAGCTGACAGCACACATTCCCTGATTAGGGTACCCGAAATAATAATTAACATTCCTAAAACATTGTGTGTTAAATGTGGCTGGTGGCTGTACTGGCAGTAATTCCTTCTCAGGTGGTTTAATGCAACTCCCACATTTTCCTCCCAACATACCCAAGGACCTGCTGGAGTTCCAGCACAACAGTGTCAGTCTTTGTACCTCACCAGGATGGGGTAGGAGAAGAGACAAGAAACAGCCCTTCAGCTCAATTTAAACATTTTTACATTCCAACTGGTTTTTAAGTTTTTTTGGCTAACCAGGGGACACGGTATCAAACCATTTTTTGAAAACATCTCACATTCACTCTAATATATCATGTTGCAAACGTTTCATTTGCATTGCAGAGGTGAAAAGCTCCACCAGAGAAAAGGACCAGACAAGTAATTCTGGGCAGGGCCTGGTTTTATTGCATGGTCCATTTTTCTTTCAGAGGCAGGACGAGGACCCTTCAAAAGGGATATCAAGATATTCCCTGTCAAACCTTTGCAAATCAAACCAAAGCAAATCCAACCAGAACAATCCACTACGAAGAACAAAGACTTTGCCCAAATGTCATCTAATTGTTCTGGAATCTCAGTGCCCCTCAGTTAGGCAGTCCAAAACTGCTCATCAGCTTTAAATGCCCTGTTTGAGGAGATGAAGGTCTGCCCTACATACTCCAGCTGCGGCAGGGGACAGAATTAAAGTAGAAAAACCAAGGCAGATCAGGCCGTGGCTGTGCAGCAAAACCAAAGCCATTACAACAGAGCCTCTCTTCCAAAACTGCTTTGAAACAATTATTACAGCACCTCGTTAGCTCACTCTTTAAGGTAAGTTGGACAAGAAAGGACATAAACAAGCTCCTGATAAAATTCCTGTTCACCTTGAAGCCCCTGCAAAGCAGCTGGCTGTCTCCAAACTCACAGAGCATCACAAAACTCTCAAGAAAAAGGGTGGGAGCAAGAGGATGGAGGTGCAGCACTCCCACACACACGTCTCTTGGCCCCAGGGACACAGAATCGGCGTCACATCTCAGCCCTTCCGTCTTTCTTGGCTCACTCTGACAAGATGCCCTCCATATTCCCATCTGCCCTCTTTTTGCTCTTTGCTGAGGAAAACACAACCAGCCCAAGGCATTGCCGGCTGCCGCAGGCACTGGCAGCTCTTTTAGCAAAAAGGCAAATCCTTCATGTCCAGCGTGTCCCCAAATGCACTGAACTGCAGCCAGAGAGCCCGGCTACAGGTTCCAGCTCTGGCAGAGAGAAGCAGAAAAGAAAATCATGGGCCTTGACTCTAAGCTCCTGTTTCAGTGCTTCAAGTAGCTACAGCTCAGCGAGGAGACTTTCGGATGTGCTGGTGTGTTCAGAGGGGAAAAATCAGGAGTAAAAAGCAGGAGTCAAGGGCTGTGCTTCCTGTTATCCTGAGGGTGAGCGGGGATGCTCTCTCCCTGGTAGTGGGCTACCACCAGGGCTCTGGTTGCTGGTCACACCTGCTATTGCAAATCAACAAACCAACCAAAGCAAAATGTACAAAGGTGGATTTTAGACAAAAGCAAAATATCCCTCCTCTCTATCAGGTCTGAGGGGCAATCCTGAAACAGGATGGAACTGGTTTTAGTTTAAAGCTGCAAAGGAATCGCAGGGAGAAAGCACTTACAGAGAAATGTATTTCCATGTAAACTTTTATGCGCCCATCCCTTGTAACTGGACATCAGGGAAGATGTTAATAAACATCAGGGTGAGAAACACACAGTAAAAAAAAAAAAAATAACAGACTACAAACCCATCTCTTCCAGGATCTTAGAAATAGCTCTGCTGCGATATACTGCGGGGAGCCGAGCACACTCAAATATAAGTTTGCATCTTAAATGTAAGCACACATACATACAAACAAGGTTTTGCAGATATTTGTTAGCTGTGCTATAAGATTCTTCCAGGGTTGGTGGTGCAGCTTATGTTACAGTGCTTGTAATAGAGCTGCAGAGCAGCCCCCCAAGAAGGGGCCTTGGAAAGAAGCTGAAATAGCGACAGTTTGTGTTGCTGGGGATATTTCTGAGACACAGTTGCTGTTTACTGCGTTTCTATTTCCAATCAAGCTGCAAAGTCCACCCATAAAACATGAGGAGGCATTTCTTTGGGTGTGGGACCGTGCAACACGCACACAAGGAAGACCAGCTCTTCAGCTGCTACGCCTAGGCAGAGCTCCACGAAACACTCCTGATCCACAGCAGGGTATTTTGGCCCATGAAGAAGCAAGCTATATTCAAAATCCCCAGTTACCAGGCTTCTCTCGGTATATATTTATGCACAAAGCTCAAATAATTTAATACCACGCCTCACTAATCATGTGAGTGCACAATTTTTGCAGGGCCAAACGGTTCTTGTGCATTTATATTGTGCACCTCTTGCTCCCGGCTCCGAAATGGGGCCTCAGAAACTCAGTGGTTCTTTTAAAGGTGGCATCTATCTGTCTATGCCATAGACAAGCCAACGTGATTCATCGTAGCCTCCCTAGGAGAGATTAACCTACTCTACGTGGAGTCAAAAACGACTCCTAACGACAGCAAATCACAGCATACGGCCAATTGGACAACTTCATTCCACTTCAAAGGGAAATTAAGTAACACACTCTGGGGTATGTTCTCCTCTTGTTACGCTCGCAAATCCCCATTAATGCTAATGATTGCACAAAGTGTAAGAAAAATGCTACAAACACGTAAAACAAAGCAAGATTGGTCAAGAATATGCAAAAACATATGCAAAGGGATCTAAAGAGCATTTAAATGTACCACAGCTTACTTCTTTCTTCCTTTGTTTCCTTAAAAGCAAGAGGCATGTAGAATTGCAAAAACATGATTTGCCAACAAATGTACAAACTACAGCTCCTGAAAAAGCAGTGAAACGACGACCCGAATTTCAAGGCCACTACAAGTTCATCATCTTAACTGGAGATGAGAAAACTGGCTCCTAAAGTAAAAAAAGAACATCAATTCAATTTTTTTTCCCTAAGAAAACCATTTCCTACCAATTTTGAAAACAAGAATGCCTACAGTGATCTGATTGGACTCTCTGTGATGCTTTTGGCTCGGCTCCCTCACCCCTCCTCAGCTGGGTGGCTAAATGTGAGTCTAACCACGAGGTTCAGAGGGTTCTCTTCTTATTAACCTTCCACTTCATGCTTCCAATTTTAGACAGGAGTAAAGCTGCCTTTCAGAAATTTCACTTATTCTTAGTTACTTCTGAGGTGAGAGATCACATTTCTGTCCACATCCATGGTGCCAGACTACGGCAGAAGGACAACACTGAGTTAATACACTGGACAACACAGGGTTAACAGATCACAGTTTGGCCTTTTTTGACTTTTCTTGGATTTTTTACATTTTTTTTTATTTTTAGAATCATTACAAGAGCAGTTCAATGGCACCATAAACTCCTGCCCTAATTTTGACCCCCTAGACACAAAATAAAATAGACAGATGATCTCTTAGACGCAAGGTTTGAGACGGCAACCTGCAGCCATCCATTGTGGCAGGGCAGCATCATGACTAATTAGTACCTTTGTTAAATGCCCAATGCCAAGACCATGCTGTCACCACGGCCCACCAACGCGTGTGAGCATGAAGTAAGGTGGGGTGAGAATTGAAAGAGTCCTAACTGCTCCCAAAAAACTGTCCTCCTTCCAACCAGCTGCTCTTCCAAGCCACATGACATTTTCCAGCATGGTTCTGAGCACCACCTTAGTTGGGGCTGTTCAATCTTTTCCCTTGAGATTTTTTTTTCTCAAGGGAAAAAGACACTCAAAGACACTTTGAGCAAGCAAGAAAAAAAAATCTCAAGGGAAAATATCAGATTTGGAAATTATACGTTTTGTAATCTCCTGCCACGCAATTTGGCTTTCAGGCAAACTCCCAACCCTTTCAATAGCAGAAAACCAGACAAATGCACCATCTTCTTCCACCTTCTGGTGTATTAAGGCCAGAGTGTGATACGATCCCACACACATTTAAGGACACAAGCAGAAAGGAGTGATGCATTGTGCACAGTGACATAGGAGACAGAAAACACACCACGTGAAATAAAACAGAGCCAAAAGAACCACTTCTGTTACAACAAATTCACCTTCTCCTATTCCCCTACCGAATTCGGCGTGGCTTTCCTGGCACCCGGGCAACCTGCAGTGCCGCTGCCAACTGAGATGACTCTTGGCACCAGGAGGGCCTGGATCATCCAGGCTTTGGCCATCCCAAGGGCACAAGAAGAGAGAAGAAAGACCAGCAGAGCCGAGCACTAGGACAGACTCTTGGATATGACTGAGCTATTGCACCGCCCTTATCAGCAGATACAAGTTCAAGGTCAGCCTTGATGCACTCAGTGAAAAGTGACACTGCCCGTGTCCTGTAGTCAGCACCACCTCACATCAAGGCTCCCAATTATTAGTAGTAATTTTGTTTATTATTGCCAGGCCTCAGGACAAACAAAAAAGGAGCCCCATTGAGCTCAGCACTTTACAAAAATGCTTAATTAGCCCCTTCATAGGTTGTTCCCTTGAGCTTCTTTTAAACAAGATAGTTTCAAATATAAATAATTTCAAATTTCTAGAAATCAGGTTCTGAAATTTGTTTTTGTAAAAAATTAACACAACTTTGCCTTTTCAAATTTCAGCTGTACCACTTATTTACTTTATGAAAAATTTGTATTAGAAGATCTTGGTCCTTTGGATGTAAATAGATTTTTGCATTCATTTAAGCCAGGATTTAAACTCAGTTTTTCTCTGAACTATGTGAAAGTTGAAAAATAACTGGTTTTCTGGTGTTTCTCTCCTTCAACTGCAGTACTTATATATCAATACACATCCCAAATGGACAGGGATATTCACAAATTGGAAAAACAACTTAAGAGTTGAATTTAACTCCATGCTATATGAATTGGTGTATGAAATCTGAAGCCACGCTGAGATCTCCTGAGTTCCAGAGGATAATGAGAGCAGCTCAGAGCTAGGTAAGATTCGTACCAAGAATGTTATAGTAGTGAATGCAGGAGAACATGAACAAAAATTTGGGAAGGGGAAGTAAAACTTCAGGCTTTTTCCACTTTCTCTGGAGGCATCCGGTCCTGTATGTTATTTAAGATGCCAAAGTAGCTGTACCACTGTTCCAACCTCCCAAACAGCACTTGTACCATGTTCTTAACACTTGCTGAATTCAACAGCTGAGAGAAAACAGCGGCAGGTGAGGCGAGAGCAAAGCAGCCCATCCCTCTGAGAGTCACTCACCCACGGTACCAAACCTCCCCAGCTTGTCATGGATGGATCCTGAGGACCAGACCAGACCATTTTATGCCCGTTTTCACATGCAAATACTTTCCACTGAGTCTCCACCTCGTTCAGATTTGTACCAATAATTTAGAGGTCACCAGCTATTACATCCTATTATCTAACCCTTCAGACTCTGCTTGCTTTCTTTTTACTGTTACTGTTCACTAGTGTTTCCATTCACCTTTAAAGATGCCAGATCAAATTTAGCTAGATTTCTAGACCACCCTTTGGGTTACATTTCCCCCACACTTATTCTAGCAATTTCTTGGCAAGAAATGGTATTTGGATACCCCACAGAAACCCCACATCAAATATTGATTAGTGATATTTCTATTACCATAGGCTAAACCAGTTAGGGCCTGAGAGCATATTAAAGAGCTTGCTCTGGTTCTTTAGAGGAAGGATGAGACTATTCTCCATAACAAGGAAGACGCTGACACAGAACCAAATAAATGCCCTAAAAATGGTTATTTCTCTGGCCATGCTTAAATAAAGAAAATACAGTAAACTGCTTTGCACGCAGAGGATAAAATCAATATAGTTTCCACTCTGACAACAAAAATTATACCATCTTGCTTTACGCATAGACATTCTCTTCATTTAAGGTGGGGTTTCCACAATTCCCCTCTGAATACACAGCTTTGCAGCATGCACCTCTCTATAGCACTCAGCAATCTCTGCTTGACATTAGTGCTAAACAATATTCATTAAGAGCGTAACACTAAAGTGCAACATGTAAGTAAATCAAACTCTCACTGCTCTATTTTACAAATTTCATGGGCCACTGGGGATAATTAAAAGGGTAATTATATAAAGTTGGTGCAGTTTTGAGACTCAAATGACATTTTCTGCTTTAAAGCACTCGATAATCTGGTATTTTTCTACCAAGACAGTAATTTTTGTACATTTATAGTCAAGCAGCATAAACAAACAAGAACTGTTTTTTAAGATACTTCAATCCTTCTTTCTCTCTCAACCCTTATGCTACTTTTCTTGACCAATACAACTCACTACCTATTCCTAAAAGTCCTCTATTAAGATATAAAGAAAAACTAGGTCTTTTTGAAATATTAAAAAAAATAAATAAATAATCCCCGATCATCGTAAAATGATACTGAGCCTCAAGCCTGGTTTAAACTCTAGCTCTGAACAAAAATGGTATTGCTTTGGGTGTTTACAGCGCTGGAGTGCTGTTTGGTTTGTCACTGTGTTTAACCACTGCTCTAAAGCTAGCAAAGTACATTACTGGTAGTAACAGCTCATGAAAAATACAGCGAAGAAACTGCTAGTGGCAGAAGCATTTAACTTTCTTGTTAGCAGCCTCCCCCATGTGGCACTTTAGCACCAGCAAGTTGTTTATTATGTTCTGTGCCAGGCAAAACTGATTAAATGGGGCTCTTAAGAATCAAAGCGTTATAAATTCATGGAAATACAGCAAGCAATAAATTCCATGGAATTAAAAGCTTACTAGTGCTATTAGCATTTCAGGGTGTTTGCATTGTTAATAGTGATGTGCAAAAAAATGATGTTCCTATAAGACAAGGCAAACCAACAGAACGTATGCTGTAGCTGCTCCATTTTTACACAATGTCATCATTACTTGTCAATTTCCCCCCCCCCCCAAACTAAAATGCTCATGAATGTTTTAAAGAAAAATCTGAACCAAAGGTCTACAGAGCAAAGATTTACATCCCTAGTAAAAGAAAAGTATTATACATGAAACATAATGCCCTTATTACTCCACGATCATAAAGAGCTGGAGATGGATCCCCTAAAGCAGAGGTCTGTCCTGGTTTTCGGGAGGAGGGAGCGGGGAAGGGCAGGGTGACTTTGCTGACGTTATGGGGACACGTGACAACACAACAACTTCCTAACAATTTCATAAGTAAACTCGATGCACAGTAATTCTTAATACCCAAAAGAAAGGGCAATCTAGTCTGACCCGGTGGTCAGTAAATCTGTCAACAGCTCTCCAAAGAGACATCTTTACACTCCGGGTCACTCCATCATCATTCCATGGGAATGACTCTGGTGGCAGGTGACTACCTTCTCTGTCTTATGCAGAGCTCCAGCAGGAACACTCAGGCCAAGCTGGTATTAGGCCTTCCCTCATGCCCATCTGTTTGCAGGCAGCTGATAACTTTGTAAATGGAATTCCTTTCAAGCGGAAACTGGGTAAAGAAGCCGCCTTAGGTATGTGGCTAGGCAGGAAAAGGAATGGGACATGCTTTCCCAAACTGCAGAAAAATCAGGCCTTGCAGAGTTTGTTTTCTTGTTGTGACGGTTGTTTATTTTTAAAAAGGAACAATTTGTATCTTTGTGAGCTACTCCAACACACGGCAGCCAGATAACTTCACCTGAAATGTCCCCCTGGGGGGCGAGGGGCAAATCTGGCTCTCATTGCAGATGGGAAAATCAAATCACAGCCTTGTTGCCACTGTTAAGGTTTGACATAGGATAAAGAGTATATTCTGGTCGGTACAACGTGCACAGCTGGCAACGTACAAAGTCAAGAAAAAACAAGAAAGCTTTGTCCAGGAGAAACTGTACCCATGCCACGGAGTGAGTCAGCTGCAGAGGTAGGAAACGAACCCCAAATCCTGACTCGCAGGCTCAGGCTCTGCAAGAGCAAAAACCCTCTCCCAAGATTGAGGGGGTTGACATTTTGTTTGCCTCGAGCAAAACAAAACAAAGCAGTAGGTTTTAAACTGCTCAGAGGCACGTTGTCTTTTTGATGTATGCATGTCCTGGCAGTCACACATCTGCATCAGGAGAGAAATAGCCCAGGTTTTTTGGCAGTTATTTAGTCCTTTTCATCTGAAAGTTGAAAATACAGCACCATTGAACCTTTGCAGCTCAGGGTTCTGCATATAAAAAGCAGCTGCTGAATACACAGAGGGAGCGAGGACTTTTTCTTAATGTTTGAACAGTTCCAAGTTCAATCCCATTAAAGTCCAGGTCACACTGGGATCATGTCACTATTAATGCATCCAGTTACACGCTGAGGAAAACCCAATATAAAACTATGATAAACTCCAGTTCTCCCACAAAGATATCCTCAGGTCTTACCCAGCTAATGCCACAGATGGCTCTTCGTGGGCGGTGACCAGACAAGATGTCAGTGTCAGAGGACAAAATCTGGGAAAGACTCTCCACAAAAAGAAGGTCTCCTCAAACATCCACAAAGCTTATTTGGGCCTTTTTCTCCCCATCATCTTAGGGGAAGAGCTTCTTGTCCCACTGATGCTGTCTCCTACATGTCGCAGGTTCCCACATCACCGGCAGCCCACCCTCCATCACGCTTGGTGAAGACACTGGGGCTGAGCATGATGAAGACCCCTTACTCCATGGTCATTCTCCTTATGGGGCAGATCCTCTTTGCAGATGAGCAAGGTCCCACTCATTCTTGGCAGGCTTCATGCCTGGCCAACTACATGCCTCAGGAATGACAACAGCAGGGAAGCAGACTTGGGACAGGCCAGCTTCTGCCCAACCACGCATGGAGACACCCTGGTGTCTGCGCTCTGCAGACACCTGGTATCTCAAAATACAGTTGGTAACAGCCCTACTTTTACTAAGAGGGAAGCCTGACTCACAGGAGAGGAAACACAAGTGGTGGGAACAAGCAGTGAGAGTGCTCAGGGCTTCTCCTTTTCTACATGCAAGCAGTTGGTACAGTAGAACCTGGAGAAGGCCACTGTTAGCTGAGGGAAGACAGCAAGAAATGGAAGGAGCTAGGAAAGCACTGATTGACTTTAGGAAAAGCTGTTTGTCCCTTAATGTTCTAGAAAAACCCAACTTCTCAACAAAACCCTACCAACTGCCAATATTCCCAAGCAACATACCCACCAGAAAATTTGCTTCCTTATGGAGCCCATCAGAAGTCTGGGTTGACCAGACCTGTATGTAAGAAGTGGATACGATTAGGTGGGTTGGAAGAGAGGAGATCTCACGGCTCACACTAACACCTATGGTCTGGAGACAACCTGAATCTGACACAGATGACAGAGCAATGCACAAGACACCACAGATAGCCCTCGTGTTTGCCTGATCATTCTCCATGACAAACCCTCTGCAGCACAAGAACCTTTCACTCCAAACCAGCAATGGCTGTGGAGCCTGAAGAGTCTAGTACTAATCCAGCACCAGCTGTACTATAGACAGGAGAGCAAGAATGGATGTTTCTTCCCAACTGTGGTCTCAGGACTCACTGAAGGTGCTCAAACCCCTTGTAACTAAAAGCCTTCTCCTCCAATAGCTTCTGGCAGGGCAACTTCAAAGACAGTGTCGGGCTGTAAGTGGCACTGAGATGTAAGCAATGTAGCACAGCACCGCAACACTGCCTCGGCCTGCCCAGCTGGAAATCACTGCAGGAGTTTAGCATGAATTTCAAACACAGCCAGGTCTAGTAAAACCCAACTATTTAAGCAGCTCCTCTCTGAGCTTTCCATCCTAACTGTGCTGGGAAAGGAGGAAAAGGGCTTTACTGGACTTTGTGACCTTATCAAGTATCTAGAAAATACCAGGGCTGATGTGGATGTATTTCAAACCGAGTTAACCGTGGCGGCTTACGGAGCGGTAACGCTCCAGCTGGCTGTATCACGAGCATACGACATGCTAAAGACACAAACTTTGAGAAAATTAGCGAGCACACACACTCGACACGTGGGATTTACACCATGCACACGTTGGATCTGCACTATTCTTCACGCCTTTTTCTGAAACTTATTACAGGGTTAAAAACTCTGAAAAAAAACCATGAACGCTCTCAGAGATTCAAGATACATAGTTTTTTTAAAAAATAAAAACGTCAATATTAAAATTCAAATTATCTAAAAAAAAAAAAATTGCCTCATGCACTTTAGTCTCATTGAGGAGGAATTTCAAAAAGCCAAAGTCTACATATTTAAACTATATTTTTTGTTATCCAACTTTCAAAAGGCCAGACTCCCCTTTTAATGACATGAATAGAAATCCAGATATTTCTTCCAGTTTTTAATAATATTTTGCCTAATTAATATCTTTTTTTCCCCTCCAAAACATGTATTTATCTGCTGTGAAATCAAAGGCAGAAATGAATTGTTTTAAAGATAGCAGAGAGTAAATAACAAGTTTGGAACCTTGCAGCCTTAGCCTGGCAATTTGTCTCATATAATTGACTCAGCAGACATGCTTACAATTTCTTACAACTTTTACAAGACCTCCTGTGGGCTTATTTTAACGTTCTCCAAAACTGAGCTCAGAGCTTTGAATGCTCTAAGTAAGTAGCAACAAAAGCAATCATCTCTCCCTCCCTTAAAACAAAAGGAAACAAACAATAAAAGCACACACTTTTTCTTGCTTGACATCAAATCTCAAAGAGGAACTGAGACACAGAAGAATTAGCACTTTTTTGAAATATTTCTTCTGTTCTTTTCCAGTACCATTTTCAACAATGTTCAATTTGATTTCAATAAAGTTTTAAAAGCAAAATTATCCCAATAAAAATTATCTTTCCCAATTATTGGAATAAAATTTAAATGGAGAATGATGACAGCAATGAAGCAAACAAACTGTAAAAATAACTTCAGGATAATTTTCCAGTTAAAAATGGGTTAAAAAATCCCCCTCCCCCCAAAAAAGGAAATGGTCTCATTGCCTATATTATTAATTTATGCTGTTGTTGGCTTTCAAACGTGGCACTTTCTATTTCTAAGATCTTTGCAGACAATTACTAATGTCACAACTGCGTACCCCTGTTCCATTGGTGGAAGTGCCCCAGTAGCAGGAAATGCTGTGCCCTTCCACAGACGTTTCCTTCCATCAGTAGGATCCACTAACCCTTAACATGTCAGAGGATTAAAAGAAACACTTGCATTACAACTAATATGGATAAACAGGGGGGCTACCAAAAATAACAAAAAGGGTATGACAGGAGAATAGACTTATTACTCAAAAGATGCCAATTTATCTTTTTTTTTTTAAAAAAAAGGATATAACAATTGTACTTTTTAAAAAACAAAACAGAGAACATCATATTTCAACAAAATTCTATTTTGAAAAGCCATATTATAAACTATGGATATTAATGGTTTGGAATGGAAATGACGTCAGAGTCTTAGTTACAAATGTCCAAATGTTTGTCCTACCCTACTAAAAAAAATAAACAGTGATCTCAGAGTCAGAAATGACCCTTTTGAGCTATTAAGCAGTATTATGCAAAACACACTGAAAAGTATACGGCCAGCAGAGGTGGGAGAGCCCCAAATTAAAATTCACAGATTGCACTGGGAGAAACACTTAGCAATTAAACATCTCAGAGGTGGTGTCTGAAGTTCCTGCCATTAGCACCAGTGAAAAATGTTTTCATGTGTTGCAGTGAGAAATATGGGCAGGCAATTGGGGCCAAAAAACAAACTTACTTTTTTTTTTTTTCCTTAATGCCTTGGCTTTACTACAAGCTACCAAATAAAAAGGGTGGCCTCCTGTAATGCCCACTGACATCACTGGTCTTGTAACACTGCCACCGTAAAATACAGTTGCTACTGCTGTAGGACAATAACTTCAGTATGCCAGAAGATATACTTCTGTTGTGGTAGAAGGCAACAGGCAGTGACCTAAGGGATGACCAAATAAGATATAAAATATGCAATAAGAATTTATTTCTGGTGTCATTTTCTCACATCATCTTTGCAACATGGCTTTTCTAAAGGCAGATTTCAAGGCTGCAAATCTACAGGAGGTTCTTGCTCTCGTGTCGAGAAACAGGCCTGGCTGTGAGATGCTAATGGACAGCAGTTCCATGTAGGCCCATCAGCCTATTTGCACCAGCAAGAGGCAATCATCTGTTGCATCCAGTGGCCCAGTAGCACAACCTACGCAAGGAGTTATTTGCCTGCTTCAGAAGGAAACCTTGAAACTGGAACTTTCCACCACATTTGGTTTTGTGTTTGAGATGGAGCAGGAGTTCGGGCTATCTGAACTCACGGCCCAAGTCAAGGTGCCATTCCCACCTTCCCAATTCCTTCCTCACCCAAGCTATGATTAAACACAGAATGTCCCAACATATCACCCAGCTTGGTCTTGAAGAACACAACTAGAAATTGCATAGTCTGCACTGCATGGTGTATTATGAACTCCTTCCTCGGCGTAGCTGTAGTTAGCCCAAGTTCAAAGATGAACACAGTGATGTACCTGTTGCACATAGTCCGCAGCAAAGCTATGATCAGGGTGAGAGAGGAGAGGCTGTTCATGACACAAGAACAGGCTCCAACGTTCTGAAGACAGTTTTTACAGCCCCCTTTCCCAGGAGGCCCAAGCTGACAACTCCAACCATCTTCAACGCAACTGCCCATCAGTGCAGCAAAGCGATCTCTCTCAGACACATTGGTACCTAGAACGGGATGTCACATCTCCCTCTTGGAATGCACATCACTAAATTTCTTGGTACACAGAAGAGCAGTGGGAGGAATTCCAACACCCGCCCACAACAGGGATGCTGCAGCCCTGAGGTCCATGATGGCACTTGTCAAGATGGCCACTGATGGACATCAACGCACCCTTTATGGCAGCTTAACATAACTGCTTTCAATCTTTACAGGTTGGGCCATTTTCAATATACGCAACTGGTTTTGGTCCGTTGGTACAGATTAGGCTGGTGGTTTCCAAATTTGGAGGTGTGCAGGAGCAACTCAGCCTCGAGCTTCACCTTCTTCACAGATTCGAACCGGATGACGGTACGGTGAACACATGTTAAGTAATGCAAATCACCACCTGCATTCTACTGGTGATCATATCCAGTAGCTACCTAAGCTAATGGAAGAAACACTGCAGGATTATGCAAAATACTGGCCAAACCCTGCTCACTTTAGCAGCCTTCCTGAAGACCAGAAGGATTTGGTCCAGAAGCATCAGATAAGAGGATCAAAACCTGCTACTGACTATCTTAAAGCCGAGAAACCTATTTTCCTACCAGCCCACTTGAAGATTTATAATATATTAAAGAACATTAAGGAGAAGAAGAAAAAGAAGAAAAGCTAAATGGGCCAAAAGCAAACAAAAGAAACATGTTCTCTTGAGATTGCTAATGCTGCCAGACAATGGCACAGAAAGAACTCCTCTGACAGATCTTTGAAGTCTTCAATACAGCATGCTGGTGGTCCATGTTAATGAGATTTGCTCAGATACTTTTTAAATTATTCCAAAATGTTGTAATCTATTTTCTACATCTTCTTGACCCAATTGCTTCAGAAAAGTCACAGCTTCCCCCATCTCTGGACTAAATTTTTCATTCAAGTAGGTTCAATCTTCAAGCAGTTTGTGTTGCCAAAGGCACACAGACAACCTGTTTAGGTTGCAGGTAATATTGTCTTTTCTACTACTACAGATTACAGAAACACTTTGCACCTCACTGTACTTTTCTATTTCAGTAACTCAAAGGTCTGAACAAGTAGACCAAGTACAACCTCTCCCAACAATCTGAAAGTAAAGGAATCCAGTCTCAGATGTGGCTTGACAGACAGTAATCAATCCAGCTATGTGACTACCACCCCACCAGCAAGTGAGCAGCAATGGGGGTCTCTCAGATCCTTATTTCCTGCCGGGGATGATGGAAGCACTCACGCACTATGTAATTTGGGCCTGCCACTGAGAAAACATAGGAGAAGAAGTTCAAGAAGCAGGCTGTCTGCTCCATTACTGACTCTCTCTGACCCAAGTCACAGGACCCACATTCAGAAGTACCGTACACCACATCTCCTAGGAACGTTGGCTATTTCTGCTCTGTAATTTGCTTTAAGACCACTAAGTCAAAAGCAAGATAAGTCAAGATGCCAAACTCAGTAAGGAAACCATCACGCTGCTAATTTCCTGCTGCCTGATGTGCAAACATCACTGCCACCCAGCTGGTACAGAAAACAGGAGTAAGGACCTCACCAGCACATCTTCTGGAAAGTCACAAGCAAGGGAGAGCGTTGGGGGGAACATGAACACGTTGTTGAGCCACTTTGTTTTCCACACAGACAAATGGCACAATCCATTTTTCATAGTGAGCCGAGGAAACAAAGTCCTTCTGACCTTTCTCCTGGCTCAAAGGGAAGGGAAGAGAAAATACACATATCTAAAAAAAGTTAAAGCTTAAACCCACAGATTTATCTGTTGATCATCTGATTCAGTTCTAAGTTACAGCTTTATATTATTATCAATATTTAATCAGCATTTAACCCTGACAAGCGTTAAGATTTGAAATTTTAAACTAAGTGCAACTTTGCTAAATTCCTTTGTGTTGATGTTTTTCCCCGTTAAGGGTTTTCTAAAGGATTCTATCTTTGCTATCTCAAAAGTCTGCATGTGTCTTTTGTTATCAATAATGTACAACTTTAGTAGCATGTTTTGTACTTTTCAATTTTTCAGCATGCAAGCTATCCCTGATTTACAATGCTCACTGAATGGTGTTTGATTATTGAAAATGCTTTTACATACATTTAAACAAATGACTGCTCCTGGAAAACTAACACTATTGTCCGTAATTCTGTAAAAATACATTTCCCCTCCCTTCTTCCCAAATCAAACATTTCAATTCAAATTCTTACTCTGAGGAAAAGCTGGCATATAATTAGGCATTACGCCTAACGGTGCTAAATAAAGGAGAAGGTAAACATCTTAATTCTAAAGGTTTAAGCATCAAAGCCCCTCGCTGTATCTATTCTGTTATTTGCGCCTCTGTTCAGAGCTCTTTGGAGCTCACAGTAAAAAACAAACAAAACACACAGTACAAAAATCTATTTTACCAGCTCTGTGCCTCATCCCACTCCGCACGCCCCAGGCCAGGCCCTCACACAGTGCTGGGACACCTGGGGCCACGTGGCCACTCCTCAAGGAGTAGAGAGTCCTGCTCTTTAACTGCACAGAGCGGCTTAACCACTAACTCAGAAGATGGGATTTCACCTGAAATTAAGCTATCAAGCAATTGAGCTCAAACTCAATCAACCAAACCCTTAACCTTCCCGGTTTCAGTGGCACTGCTCTAATTAGGACTCTATCACTATTTCCATTACTATCTCCTATTCTCATGGTTTATTATCTCGGCAGTTTCAATTCTCACCCAGTTAAAATTTGACATCCAGTTTCTTGGACCACATATCATTCATTATGGCTTTATGTTATGAAATACGTTGCAAGATTATGGACCGATGCTGCAGCGAACAGGTTTTCATTCAAGACAGCACCCCTTGCTGCAATGGAAGGAGAACAGAACCAAACCTCCTCCCAGGAACAAGCCCTATCATTAAAGGGCACACAGAACAACTTATTTTCCATCAAGTTGTGAATTTTGTTGTGCAGTTTGAAAACATGAGCCTGAACATGCATCCTGCTTGCATAGGCCGTAGCTGACCCATGGTTTTCCAGTCCTCAGGGTCTTCCCACTGAGCCTGGATCAGCTTCTAGGAGACCAAGTTTGGTTGAATCCTATTTATAAGCTCCACCCAGGGGTGCAGGGTGAGACTCGTAAACTTAGGATACTCAGGTGGTCAGTCTAAAAAAAAAAATAAATTAATCTAATGGTCTTTTCCAATGATACTTTCTATGAATCACCCAAACTGCCTTCTGCTGAAGGGTGCACGCCAGAGGGTTTGTCTGGCATGTGTGGTGTCCTGATGCTTGCAATAGAAACTATGGCTGCTTTTGGAAACACGGCCTACAAACTCCAGGGGAATCTAAAGGTAGTGTTTTGCAATTATCACAACCAAAATTCCTAATTTTCCTGGGTTACACAGCATTATCACCATGCATGAACCACCGCACCACAAGAATCCCATTAATTCTGAGGCCCTCTAAAGTACCTGGGATTTAAAATTTTTCCCTTCTTCGCAAAAACTCAAAGGGGGAACCCCCCTTTGGGGCAAAGAACCACCATCTTCTTTACCTGCAGGTTCTGCTGCTGCCCCTTCAATAGCTGAAATTTATCTTATACCTCATGGGCTCCACCACCAAAAATCCCAGTAATATTCAAATCTTGAAGAGAGGCATATATCATACAGCTGACATACACCATTGGCATGGCCAAGGATTGCAATATCCACTTGAACTTCATGAATTTCATCCTCACTAAATAGCTATTTTTGGCAACAAAGAACTGAAAAAAACCCCCACATCATCCTCAGATCTATTTTAATTTAAAACAGAAGAGAACAGGGACATTTTTTTTCCCCTTGAAGTACATTTTAATAAAATTAAAAATAAAAATAGCTCTAATTCACTCCAATGCATTTAGTCATTCGGTAAAATTCCAAGTTTAAAATGAAATCACCATTTTATATTCAAACAAGGTCAAGAGAACAGCACTAACGAGCACTGACATCACAGCGAACAGCAGCCACTGCTCAACGCTTACATCAGTGTTGCTTGTTGCTATGGTGCTTAACCGACTATTAATTTCTGAAAGAAGGTGATTATAAAGCAGCCATATGAACCTCAGTCAGATGACACCCTTCAGTACCAAACACTGATCCGCGTTACTCTTCTCTTCTGCAAGTTAATTTTGTGAATCACCACTTTTGTGATGGTAATATTCCTTTCCAACTTGAAACTTTGGACCAGAAGAGAGGCAAGGAGTTAATTTAGAAGCAAGGGACTTGCACGTTGCTTTAAATAAAAATCATTCTGCAGAGAGTGGTATTTCTTTCCTTTTCACTAGGCTCCAAAAGACTAAAAAGCATGGTTTTTTAATTTTTTGCAGTGATAATAACCAATCAAATTAACAGCTAAATTCTGCCCTCCTGCTCTGCTCAATGCACTGCTGTAAATCCAGGAGTGTCTCAGTCTGGGGTAAAACTGAATTGACCATTCCCCAGGGATTTGCCATGGTAAAGGGGACCTTTCTGTGAGGCTGTGCCACTGCAGCTCCCAGACCAGCAGCCATGGATGCTGGGCCACGGACTTGGCCATGTGGCCACCAAGACCAGCCAGAGCAGGGTCTTCCCATTTGCATACAGGTTCTCAGAACACGGTTGAAGGCTAAAAAGTGCATCTTTGTGGAGTTGCTCCTAAAATGGAACTGGACATCTAAAACATTGGCTTCCCAGGCAAAACACAGGTGTAAGGCACAGCGATGGCTCCAAAAGCTTAGCTCCAAGCCCAATGCTGCAATCTTTAACCGTGTTGCCAAGAAGAGCCTTTGCTTGTGCAACCAAGCCTTGCTCCCGGGGCTTGCAGGAATCAGGAATGCTCCAGAAACTGTGTGCAAAACACTATTTGTATTTACCTTCTGCAGTTGCTCCGGTAAAGCAATCTTCAGTTACAGCCACCCAAAAAGGTCACTCTTCTTACCCTGCAGAGAGAGAAGGTAACGCACGTGACTGCTGGGTCAGTGTCAGCAACAACACCCAAAGCATTTTCATTGGCACCACATTTGCAAGTACAAACATAAATAAAGCAACAAATGAATCTCATCGTGTTTAATGGTGAATGACTTTCAGAGAGAGTTAATAAAAACAAGCAAGTCACAGGACTGCTGCTTATCAGTACCAGCCAGTGTGAGGCTCTTCGGTTCAGCACGAACAACTTGGTCTTTGGGAGGAAAAAAAAAAAAAAAAAAAATTAAAAAAAACACACCATGGAGATGAGACATCTTTGTTCTCTAGCATAAACTTTCTTAATCTTGATGTCTATCAATCTATTTTCAGTTTGAATAATAGATGAGTTCAGTCCTTTGTTTCAGAAATCTGACTATTGTCTGAATGGCTTCTCCTTATTTTAAGGCATTTTAAGACCATTTGTAACCACTGCTATTTTAGCTTCTGGATCCTTTCTATTTATTTTTTTTCTCATCCTTTTCCATAGAGACACAGTCCTAGATGAGATTTTAAAACTAGCTGCCTCTTCTGTGCCTAATTCAAAAAGTTGTTTACTGTCTTGGGATATCAGCTCGTTAAGCATTACCAAGAGCACACCAAGTATGCCGAGGTGGTAAGAGCATTAAAAAGAGAAATAATTAAAGCATATCTTTATAAAAAGTAGGAGGGAGAAAACAGCACGTGTAGGGTTTTTTTTTACCCTGTATATTACTGCATCTTGTGTACTCTCTCTTATGCAAAAGAGTATGTAATCTTTTAAGAAACATGACAATCTGCCACTTTCTGTTCATGTAATTGGGATCAACATATGGTACAAGAGAAAAGAAAAACATTTGTTTATTAATTTAGATCAAGTTACTAACTCAAACCACTAACAGCATTCAGAATTAATTCCACATCGATTGACCAAATACCTTAACAGAGTAAAATTATAACAGAATTTCACTGCAATGTTGATCTGCTGCTGCAGGGCTGCAGAATAATGCGTAAAAAAGACAGAAAGAAATATGCAATTCGGTGACACAGATGACATCACACGAAACGGAAAGTCGGTGACATGTGGACGTGTAAGACAGAGCTACGTGAAACTCCATTTCAGAAAATTCACACAGTGATGTGGAGTTTTGGGGGTGTTTGTGAAACTCATCAAATGGTAAGTTTTGCGATTGACATCAGTAGGTGAAGCTCTTTACTGAAGTAGTAAAATATCAACCACTGGGAAAAATCAGAATCTTCATTGAGTTCTTACAAAAGAAAACGTACTCATGTGCCATTTCTTTTGGAAGAAAAAAATGTTTTCACCATGAAAATGAGGCATTACTTCTTTACCATTGAAACCAGATTAATTTCAGCCAGGAAAAAAAAAAAAAAAGGTTACCTTGAGACGAAACTAATAATGGTTTTATCTGTTGCCAACTGGCATTTTATTTTTCACATTTTGAGTGAGAAGTTTTTCACAGTTCTTGGAATGAGGTAGCGGAAGATGAGGGGCCAAAATTTGTAGGCTTTTGCTGTATAGGAAGCTCTACGTGCTTCGCTGGGGCACATCTATAAACCATCCCTGATTCTGCACTGTGAAGGCCATAACACTACTCCATCATAATAGGTCAGGCCTCACCTTCCTGAGAGTATGTAAAACAATACATCTTTTATGTAAAATACGTGACCTTTGACATACGATGTGCTCTTAGATTAGCAACAATAAAGGCTTTTATCCTGCTTTGCTTGCCGGGGTTATCTTGGATTTGACACTTTAAACCTCTTTTCATATTTATCTGTTTTATAAATTTTCTGGGTATTTGGCAGTCAGATCCTTATTTTGGCAGTATTTTGCAAGCAGACTTCATTTCTACTCTAAGTCTTCGTGATAGCAAATGAACCATCTTAAAACGTACTTTTTAAGGAAACTGCTGAAAATTACATGTTTGCTTAAAATGTGCATATAATATCTCTCTCGGCAGCACAGCAAAAGGCAGGTAACATTTTCTGAACACATTTGTCATGTATGAACTGATCAGGCTGCACGGAAACCCAGTAACACTGGCCCCCTGTTATCTGGTAGGAGAGCAATGGGGGCTGCTGAGGGCAACACACGTGGAGGGGCTGAGGAGGATTTCAGCTCTCCTCACAAACTACTCTCTGACTGAAATCCAGACTGTTTTAATTTCTGGTTATTTAAGTCTCCCTATATGCTACCTGACTTTCAAAAATTTGGATAATGTACCACTGAAGTTAAAATGAGCAGCAGAGACAGCTGTTGCCACCTGTGAAAATTTCTCATTAATAGTCGAAAAGTTGAGTATCTCAAAACACAGAAACACAAATACAGACTTTCCTCCTGAAAATGTTTATATGGGTGAGCGAATTGATGTAGGCAACACACATTCCTTCCATCATGCTGTCCTTAAGATAAACACAAAGTACCATCAACACTGTAAGTGTGCGTGTGGAGCAAACAAAGAAAAAAATCCCATCCTACCAAAGCAAGACACTTCACTACACTCATATTTTCCCCCAAGGAGATGATTAAAATAGAAAACCAAACCACAAACAAAAACCCACTTCATAAGCAGCAGTGGTCCTGCTGTCCCATGAGTGGAGAGAAGGTCTCCAAGTGCCTGTGACACTGTCCCCTCGGCTCAACTGGCATCCCTCCTGGGGAACAGTCCCCAGCAAAACTATGCTTTCTGCTCAGATTTAACAAGATATTCCTAAAAACATTAGGTTTACTTGCTGAGTGCCTCAGTTTACCTATCAGCAGGATGGGTAAACACCTTTGTAATACGTTTTTAAGTCTTCAAATACAAAAATACTTTTTAAAATATCTGTTTCCAGCAGGATTTTGGAAAGGCAACTGGTAATAATTCTAAAAAGATCACAACCTGAGCCGCTGCCACAACCTTTTCAGTTGACTTCAAGAGAACCACCCCGCCCCACATTGCTCTGGATCAGGTCCTACCTATTGACTTGGTACCAAGGGACCAGACAAAAAGACCAGAGGCTTTGCCATTATCCCTGCTGTTGGGTTGGACTTCGTAACTCTCTTGATCCCACAACGCTTATTTGATTTAGTGGCCTCCTCCTTCAGGGCACAGAGGTCATTTCGGGGAGGCTGCAGGATGAAGCCCTAACTCAAAGTGAATAATGCAAAGCCAAATTTAATAATAGAAAGAATATGCAGAAATAGAGAGCATTGCAGAATGAAAGTCTGCTTAAAACAGTAACATTTTTACTAATATCTAAATGAGAAGAGCCTTGGGTACAGCCAAAAATAGCCAAAATCTCCACTACCTAGAAAGCACATGTTTTATTGGGAAAGGAAAAAAAAAAAGAGAGAGAAAACTCATGCCCAATAGCACAACAAAAAAACTGTTTCTGAAATTGATTTAGATTCATTTTTCTTATATAAGACCAGCTGAAATATATTTAACATGTCTGATTAAAATATTTACTATAAGGCTTCCTGAAAGCTTTAAAATATCAGAACTTGATCATCAAAATAAGCACTTCTGTGCAGTAATTTCTTCTAAATACAGCGAACCATAACTGTCTAGTACAGCTGTTTCTTTCCTTTCAAAACTCCCTGAGTCACATTCAGCTGCACACAGGCTGAAATATGTCCTACTATTCTCATAATTACTATTTTCTCGTCCTGCGCAGGAATAGATGCAGTCCATGATTTTTCTCAACTGTACACTTGCAGGAGAAAAAAAAAAAAAAAAGTTTTTTATTCGTTATTTTGCTAATCCTGAAAATACAGGATGTACAGTGATCAGGAAGAGCAACATCTGGTACCAGGCATGTCTGTGAGCCCGATCCTGCACATGGGTTACTGTTCCCACCCAGTGCACTCAGTTGAGATACTTCCACTAACGCACACAATCACACGTGGAATTCCTTTGAGGATGGTCACTAGCCATCTATTCAGTTTTGTTGTGCCTGGTTTTGGGGGGTTTTTGGGTTTTTTTTTTTAAAGAGGTATCCCTAACCTAAAAAAAAATATATTACAATAATTATTTTAAATAATCTGAGGGAGCAATGTTTCTTCTGATCATTGTTAAGGTGGCTACTTTTTATTGTGCAGCCTATATTAAACCTCAGGAGGCCCAATGCAGGAGATTTTCTATACCGGGAGGCATTATCACCTCCTCAGAAAGTGAAATGCAGGTGAACACTAAAACTGCCAGAGACTAAGAGCACTTCTTCCACCTCGCTCTGAAGAGGGGGAAATGGATTTGGTACAGGCCAAAACACGGGGATATTAAGGCTCGCTACCTCGCTGCTTCTGGGTGGAAGGAGGGAGCATATCCTACTGTATTTTCATTTTCAGTCATTAGCAGGCTGTTCAGAATCTCTGGCTGGTGCTTATTATTTATTCTAAACAGAAGTAAAATAAAATAAAAATAAATAGCAGCACGAGGACAAAGCTAAGCACAGCACATTTTCTCTTTCAAAATAGTATTACCTTTCAAGTCCACTGTAACCTTGGAAAAGAATCACTCGAGGTAAGCCAATGCTACGAAACTAATCACGATCCATTCCTCCCCCGCTTTTTAATAGCTCTTGTAGGAAATATGGGTACAGTTAATAGACGAGTTAAGAACAGCTCGCTTCCAATACAGAATTTGAACGGCGATTGTTAAGTCTTGCATCTTTTAATGATGGATTGGTTATTTGCCTCACGCGAATTACTTTGCATAACAGAGCTGGCCCTCGTTGAATTCATCAGACGTAAAGACCATAACACGTTCCCAGAAAGTATCAAACCTGTCAAATGCCCCATCAAATGATGAGAGGCCATCTCACTGACGCCCAGAGCCAGGAGATCAAACAACGCCGCCTGTTTCATACTCGCCACATCTTCCCCCGTTTCTTAAAATAACCCACCGTGCCTCAGTGGCAGCCTTAACCATTTTATGTCTGCGCTGGAACTCTCATCTCGAAACTTGACCTCAACCCAATTAAAAGCCGTGAGAGGACTATCCTTTTTCCCCAGGACCACGGAGCAAACGCGGGGTTTTGCGGGCCGCTCTCTGGCCTCTCCACAGAGCCCACAGCGCCGGCCCCGCTCCTCTCCAGCGCTCCTACACTACTCGGGCAGGGCTGCCGCTTCTCCCACCATTCCCAAACGTCAATTTCCAACACACACACACACACACACACACACCCGGCCGTGACCCCTGCGCTGCTCTTGGCCGCTTCACCCTCCAAGCCCAAGGCAGCCCTGGCAGCTCCCCGCCCCGCCGCCGGCCTTCCCGCCCTCCCGCCTCAGCCCCCCTCAGCGCCGCCGCCGCCACCGCCCCCCCCCCCCCCCCCCCCCCCCCCCCCCCCGCCCGCCTCCCCTCAGCGCCGGCGGCCCGCTCGCCTCGCCTCGCCTCTCCTTACCTGACAGGCAAGTGATACTCTTGGTCATGGTCATGTGAAAATATTTTCGAGGTATCCTTTAACAGCCTTTAAATATTGAAGCCTAAAAACAATATTTGCTGTTTTACCTTTTTGAAGCTTCAACAAAAGCTTTGTTTTAGCATTTACCTCGGTGTGCAATAAGAGTTAATAATCAAATCCGTCCCAACCCCCACAAATGTTAAACAAAAAGATAAAAGAAATGCAAATAGCTATTGTCATGGAAAGTTAAAGTACCTGTCTGTATTTTTAAGTGAAAACTATTATCTCTATCAATCAAAATTTAAGAATACAATAGCACTAATCACACAAGGTGCTTTGACTGAGGTACTTTTCCTCATAAAAAGTTTTTTTTTTTTTTTAACTGGTGCATAAAAGTAATACACTTACAATTAGATACGGTATTTGTAATTTTGTTATTAAAAACCCTCAGCAGTCTTATTGTTAATAAATGCCTCTGAGTCTGTAGGCTGATTTGTACCCGAGAAGACCAAAGTCCCTACATATTTTAATAAGGTTGATGAAATTTTATTCAGATTCTCACACTTTCCAACATGTGGTGGAACAGCACACTCTTCTGTTTGAGAGGAGTTACTCAAACGAAGGAAATAGTTAATTGGTAACCAAAACTACTACTTCTGGCCTCGCTGCACATTTTCCACATTTCTCCCGAACGCCGCCTGTGCTACGACCGCCTTGCTTTGAAGACGTGCCCTTTGTCGTCTTCTCCTTAATTTCTGAGAGAGATTCCCTCTCGCCCGGGCCCTGCCGTCCTCCCGACCCAGCCTGGCGTACACGGACAGCACGCACGGCTTTATTCCAAAGTCATTTTTAAAAACTAATTTGCCCAGGCTGAATCGGAAAGCGAGCCCGTGCAGTTAATAAGTGCGGGAGCGAGCGACAGTAATTACGCCTGTACTAAAGAGGGAAAAAAAAAAAAATAAAAAAAAAAAAAAGGAGCCCCAGATTAAAATACCTATAAGCAAATAGTTAAGGCAGGATGCCATTATGCAAACTCTGCTCTCGGGGAGGGATGTCTCCCACACTGAGGAGCAGTAGGACTGTCATTCCCCCCCCCTGCAATATCAGGTTTCCTACTCCACAGCTCTGGTACTCTGCATCATGGCTAACATCTCTAGTGTGCTATTAATATCAATGAAGAGACGATTCAATTTCCACATAAGAAAAACCTTCCTATTACAGCGCAGACATTCTAGTGAGGACCCTTGCGAAGGAAACAATAAAGACCCAGAGGGTTGGGGTTGGTTTTTTTTCACCCCTCCTTCTTCTCTTTTTTTTTTTTTTTTCTCTTTGCTGCTGCTTTTGCAGTTCTGCGTTGCACACTGTTTGAAAGCTTTTAGCTAACAATGGAAGCATTATCTTCAGGATAGTTACAAAACAGGATTTGTTAGTACAAAGAATAATAACACTGAACTCTTCCCCCCCCCCCCCCCCCCCCCCCCCCCCCCCCNNTCCCCCCCCCCCCCCCGCCCCAGCCTTTCCCCCCCTCGCAAATACCTGCCTATTGCAATACAGCATTTAGTACTTTATTCGAACTAGATTCCAGAAACACCTGTATTCTTGATCTAATTCCCTGCAACAAACTCCCTCAGCTGACCAGGTTTCCTTAAGGAGGTTTGGACAATTAAAAAACAAACAAACACACATTTTTTTTCGCATTCATAAAATGTAACAGAAACAAAAGTACCTTATTCTACCGGAGAGAAAACTTACCCATTAATGAGGAAGCAAAAGGCTTAGAGCTGTACAGTAATTCCCAACCAACTGCAGAAAAAGTTGAGAGTTTGAAAACACTAAAGCACTTTTGACTATCCAGCCTTTCTGTGCTTCAACACTGGCTGCAGTGTAAGGAAGGACTGAAGGTATGTGGTCTAAACACAACAAAAGCCACTGCCTTACTCTAGATTAAATATGCAGGAAGAGGCCCCTTTGCATAAACACAAACACTCAGCAAATGAGTAACTGGCTCAAATCAGACGCCTGCTGTGCATTCTACCTGTCCTGATCTCTGACAAGCTACACAGCTTGTTTAAGGGGGTAGGAGCTACAAAATCAAATCAAATCGTAGCGCTAAACGCTTTGCTCGTGTAATAGTAAATAACAACAGCACCCACAACTCCACGCCAAACGTTCATTGCAAATCTAAGCACAGCTCTGGCAAAGAGCTGAATCGTGTGCTATGCCCGCTTTGGCTCAGCCACCCATCTCGCCAGAGCAGAAGAAACATAACCAAACACCACCTGTAAAATTCATTTTCATTAACTGTACTGAAATCCAATACATTCCTGGCCTGGTCTTTTCTTAACGAGGATTAAAATTAACATAGAGACTTTTGGTTGGGTTGACAGATTAAATCTGAATTTCCTTGTACTGTCCCTATTCTGTTTACTATATAAAAGACATTCCACACACAGACCTACTTTAGCTGTTATGAATCATTGCATAATGCATACCTATTTACTAGTTTATTTGGGGAAAAGGCAGAAATTTCTGAGCTTTCCCTTTAAAGCGTTATTTTCAAAATATTACTCTCATAAAACGACCCCTCCAAACTATATTTACTTCAAAAAACAACTAAATTAGAGACTGTGATAACCACCAAGCACCTCTAAGCATTTATTATTATAATCGAATATACATAATTATATACTGTGATTTACTCTTGCTTCTAGAGAAATAAATTATTTTTCAGTCTCGTTTATCCTTCCATTCCTGAAATAGAATGAAGCAGCACGATTTTAAAGCAATTGGAATTCACCAGTGTCCCTTCCTAACTTAAGGAGTCAAATCACATTGACCTCTTATTGTGAGTCCTAGCTACATGTTGGTTTTAGTAATTTAATTATTTTTTAATAACTTGCAGTATTAAATGATTGCCATTGAAACACAAATAAGATTATACTCCTCTGCCTTACTCTCCTGCGCTCCAGACCTCAGCGTAACGTGGACGACACGACCGCGTCCGGCACCAAAATTTCATTCTGGAAGAGCACTTACACGCAGGCAGACACGAGGAGATTTCAGGCTTTAAAAGATGCAACACATATTTACTGGATGCTCAAGTATGTGCTACAGAATATTTCAAAGGATACTGGGTATCACTCTCAGTTTCAACGCGGATCAAGCCTGTTCAGTTCCACTGAGCACTCAGACGTGGAGGGAGTTTCTACTTTTCCTCAGATAAACTCCCCACGTTAAAGCACAATAAAACAGCTAACATGGGCAAGTCAAGCCTAACCGGATAAAAATCCTCCACAAAAGAATCCTGCAAGAAATTTTAGAGCCCCTGTATCATTCCCTATTTTTTGCATTGAAATGACCTTCCAAATAAGGTGTCAGATAATACAGTTCACGCAGAAGATAGCGATCTAACCTTGATGCAAATAAACCATAGAACAAAATTTAATCAGTATATCACTGTGTAAAAGCCTTTGTCCATCCCAATGGAGCTTCTAATGACTGTTTTGGCAGTTCTGGCTGGTAGTTATGCCTCCCTGCTCATATATATCTCATACTGGTTGAGCAAGCTAATGGAACGGCTGTTAGTGGAATCCAATATTAATACCCTGCATCGTGCAAAACTGGATGCAACTTAATATATTATACAATTACAGGTAGTATCTAATTCCATAGGTATTAGATACTGGGCTCTAAATTAATATTTTAATAGAGAAATGAAATAAATACTACATTTCAGGTATGATATCTACAAACTCTGGATCTGCCAGCCTTCCTGCTGTAAGCTTGCTCTGTACTCACACAGAACAGACATAGGACCCTGACAAAAATTGGCAGGCAAGCTTCAGATGCTGAGTGACACATACTGATGCACGGAGTCAAAGATGTCATCTTCATGCAAGCTCTACTAGTTATGAGCTTGGGAGAAAAAAAAAAAAAAGAAACAAAAAAAACCCACCCCAAAATAAAACAAAAAAAGAAGAGGGGGGCCAGGAGGGTGAGAGTGGAGCGAGACCTCCAGAAAATAAACAGGGTGTACAGTTTCAAAGGCTACAGACACAGACATTTCATTGTTCAAGCCAATTATCAGTGGAAAATAATAACAACAGATGGATTCAGAGTCACTGACTTTTCATATGCACTTCATCTCTGCACAACAGATGATGAAATGCGAGAGCTATCTCGGAAAGGCAAAACATCTTTCAGTAAAAGAACTCTATACTCCAGATGGGGACCTTCTAAGGCAGCTGATTATCTTCTTATAATGTTGTAAGATAGACTTACTAAAACATTTCAAGAACTGATCAGATAGGATGAGCACAATGGCATCATTATGAGGAGTACGTTGCTTCGGCCTCAGACTTGTGACTAAACCAGTCAGAGATTTCAATGGTATTAGAGCTGCCCATTCCCCATTTCATACCAAGTAGTGGTCCCCAAAAAAAAAGGGCCCAAAACTGCTGCTCACAGCCTGGGCAAGACATGGGGGGATGAAGGCGTGGGGCCACCAAGTCACCAGCTGCGTGAACTGGTCCCAGTAAAAGTCCTACAAGCATGAGAAAGACAAACTCCCACACCTTCTGCAAGGACACCATTTCACACGGGAGCAAAGACAGGGACAAAACATATTTACAAGCACGACTGTTTCCACTATAATTGCTAGATGGAGAGGAACCTCGTCATCCAGGAGCCTACAGCGATGTAAATTAGGAGTAACCTCAGCTGAGTCAATGGAGTTACACCCGCGAAAACTGGTGAGGCACAAAGAAGATATAAATTCTGGCTTACAAAGCCTTTACAAAAACTCAGCTTTTTATGGGAAATAAAAATTTGCTTTCAAAGGGAAATAACAAATACGTGTAAATTTTGGTGGTTCCGGTGATAAGCAGTTCCAACAAATGTCACAAACACCCAAGTGAAGAACCACCTACCCAACGCAACCTTCTCCCACTCAGCCTAAATACCACAAAGTCTGTGTTTTTGATCACATGAATCAGGTGTACCACAATCTCAAAACTTAAAAAAAAAAAAAAAGTAGTGGAAAAATTAGCTCATTAATCTTTAAGACAACATTTCTTTAATGGAAGAATACTACATAAGTAGCGTGCATTAAAAAAAAAAAAACCTGGTTGCCATTTCCACAGTTCCTTCTCCAAAACAGGGCAAGGAAAATTGAAGAAAACAATAAAACTGCCACACTCTGTAAATCAATATTGCGTACCGAGGGGTAGCAATGCACAGCACACACGCACTGAACTTGCACCTACTGCTAATTTATTTCACAAGTTACAAAATATTTCATAAGGAGAGGGCTGTTGGCTTCACAAACACAAAGGGAAGAGAGAAGTTTGTGGGCACAAAGCACAGCGTTTCCCCCTCTTTGTGAAGTACTTTGTCAAAAGTAAATTCACAGGGGAACAGACGAGCAAAGAGTAAATTTTGCCCAGGGCAAAATTCTGCAACTGCTTTAAGAAGCAAACAAGAACACAAAAGATGTGTAATACAACCATCTGGCTCTACTCATGCTATATCAATAATCCCCAAAATTTATCCCCACCCCCTTAATCAACCCACACTGATGCCACAAAACCAAATGGCATCACTTATGCTTCCTGCCCATCACATTTTGAAATGATATTTAATATGCATACAGTACATATTTGCATGTTAATCAATTTCTTTAAGAAAAAAAAATATATTTTTGCTTCTTGAGCTATTAGTTCTGCTTTTTTCTACTTATTCACACTGGGATCTCTAAAACCACCAAGAAAGTCCTTGTGGTAAAGATACTCTCATATCAACACGGTATCTCAGGTATCAGGATAACGTACCGGTCAAAATTTCAATCTCATCTTCTCTCTAGTTTTGTGTCACAGTGTGAAAATAGCAGAGGCTGAATAATAATGTGCCAGCAAAATTAGCTGTTCAAGAAACGCGGGTGAGCAATCCATTTCGAACTCGAGGTTGGCTGCATTTCTAAGCATCGCCCTCCTGGGGATGCAGGGAAGGAAGTGAGGAGGGGAAGCGGGATATCCCACGTGTCTTCTTCCATCTGGGATTTCGAATATCTGCACCAATTATTTCAGGCTGCCCCCCAGTCCAGGAGCCGGCCCGGAGAAGGAAAGAGGGAGCTCCTGGTGATGGAGAACAACACACGGACAAACCTCCAACACGCGATGGCTCTGTGGCTAGATGGGAGACCGCCCTGGAACAGACAGATGGACGGACGGATGGACAGCCCCGTGAAGTGACCGAAAGGGCGGCCCTGCCATTGTTTGGGGTTGGCTTCGTTCTTGAGGGAAAATCACCCACGTAACCATCGTGATTCATCCCGCGAGCGTACACCGTGAAACCGGTACCAAAAACAACACTTCAAAGACGGTCTCTCTGGTGCTTCAGCGACCGACGGCCGCGGCTCCGGGCGCTGACTCAGAGCTCTTATTCTTAATCGACTTTTCTGCAACAACACACCCCGGCCCAAACCCTGCCCGTGCCATGGCCGTGGCTGGCTGGCACCCTCCCCATGCCCCCAGGGCGGATGGTGGCCCTTGGTCCTTGGTGGCCCCTGTAGCACCAACGTATGGTTGTTACAGAGGGAAGGAGAAATACAAGCCCCGAGTGCTCGTGGCATAGGTGGAAATGTTTTGCAACTATTTTCTTTGGAAATAAGCGTACATATAACAGCTATGTCTGCTCCTACATCCAGACTACCAACCTGAGATCACAAACACTTTGTTATTTTTTTAATTTTTTTTTTTTTTTCCTAATCCATTTTTGGATTGCTTCTGCTGTTTCTACGGCTTGACTTGTACGGCCTCTTTGTAAGAATTGAAAACAGGTCTCCCACAAACACAGGAACGGGCGAATGGTTTAGAGAGCTAATCCACACCTGGGCTACGTAAAAGGGGCTCATATTTTTCAAACAGAAACACAACCCTTTTTATATATGAACCAGATTTGGATCCAAAGGCTAAACCCTTCCCCACATCCCACGTGGGGCTCTGCGATGGTCGAGGGTGGCGGCGGCGGCGCCCAATTTCTGTGGGAGCACCGTCCCTGTCGCGATGGCGAGCCACGGCCCAGGACTCGTGGCCACCTTGGACTTGGATGCAAAGGGCAGACCCGTCCCCGGTCACACCGCAGGGTAATCCCCATCTCACACAGACCTCTTGGAGAAGGATCTGGCCCCGTCTCGTTACTCTCGTTAGAAAAAATGAAGGCTGTGACAGAAAATAGCTAAGGACTACATCTTGCCGATGCCAAAATACAATAATAACATGTTCAAAGATTTAATTTAGAAGACTACAAAGTCTAGCTCATACATCATAACACCTTGAAATAACACTTTAAGGTCAAATCCTGTGCATTTTTGGAAACCACCAAAACATAATGAAGTTTTACTTAAACACAGCATTTACATTTATAACGCATTTCAGATTCTTCAAGTAAGCTAGACCACATGCTAGGAAAACGTACTTCCCACAACATACAAATTAAGTCATAGCCAGCCTTTCCTCCGCAGGCTGAACAGCCACCGGCACAAATGGAAGTCCTGTGTTCGGATCAAAGGCAGCATGTGAACCTCAGAATATGACATTTTTTTAAATTTTTTTTTCTTTTTTTTTTAAACTGGCAAAACTTCAAATCCCACTAGTAGTTTATTTTTGTTGCCTTCCTTGCCCCTTTTCTACCTCTCCTGCTTATTTCACAACGGAACATTTTTAAACCACTAGAAATCTTTGTGGCAAAGATGATGTCATACTGACACAGGATCAGGTGTGAGGTATGGTATGAATAAATACTTCTCCGCAACCACATTTAATTTTCAATGGTTGGGCATCAGGAGACAAAGAAGTTCTTATGCAGACATATTAACTGAGGATTTAATTTTAAACGGGCTGCATTTAAAAGAGCAGGAAAAAGGCATCGTGCAAGCCTGGAAGAAAAAGAAAAGAAAAAACCCCCCAGAAACGCAAAATGCCTCGCGCACCTTCCTTCTGGTTTTGGGAAAGACACGGGCCTAAAACTTACTGCTCTTCTCAGCAATAAATATGTGGTGTTTGATTATTTCATCTTCTAAGGCCCCGGTACCACGCAGGATAATTGTACTTTACGCACTGGTAGTAGAAACTCTCCCTATGAAAATAAATATGTATTTCACAGTAATCAAGAAGGAACTAATTTTGTACTTTTTCACAAGTAGCCATTTACTTTGGCACTGAATGGTAATGTGCAGTGGAGAACGCAGTATATGCTTTAACCCAAGAAAAATTAGACTTGAAAATTAATACACAGTGAAAGACAAATTTAAAGCAGCCTTCTTGTGTTCTGACATAAGAATACAAAAATGACACGAGCAACTAAAGATTAGTTTACATACTTTTCAATCACAGCCGCCGCTTAGTAACCACAATACCTTTAAAATGACATTCTACCAAGAAAAAAGATACACTTTGGCTGCAACAGCAGCTAGATGCAGTTAATGTGAAATTAAAAGGGCATTTTTTATTTACACACATCCTACAGCACCGAGCCCCAGCACAATTACAACGGAAAGATTTTTAGCGTGATTAATTTAGAAATAATCTCGTGATAAATAGAGTGCATTGTGAGTGATTCTGCCCAGCAAATTTTTATCACCAGCCTTAGATGTCAAAACACAGTTTCAGGGACAGAGAAAGAACGAGTCACATCTTCTTGGTTAATATTTAATTGGGTGCTAAAGATTCCTCCCAAGGACCTCTGAACCATCACTGACAGCCCCACAAGATGTCCCTATCTGTGAAACAGATACCAGCCCCTTCTGTATAAACTAAAATAACATTAAATTTAATCAAACCATTCAATTAATAAATCACTTCAGTGGACATTGCAGCCCAAGCCCTGTTTAATTACATAATTTTAAAAATATTTGCACACTGCAACCACTAAGATTGGCTCCGAGGTTTCATAATACACACTTAACACTTGAGTTGGAGAACAAATTTATTTAATAAATGCAGAGCTAAGTGCAATAATGCCACTCCACTCAAACTCCAAAATCACTTAGCATATCCTGCGAGAGAAAGGAAATAAACCCCCCCCCCCCCCCGTTTAAATCCACATCACTGCTCTGAGAGAAGCCACCTCCTTTTTGCCCGTGTCTGGGCAGTCGGTGGGTTGCCTGGGAAGGGGGGGAGAGAGTTGAGGTCCCCCCTCCCACAGCACAGAGCATCCCCCCGCTCAGCCATCCCTGCCTCCATCCCTCCTTCCCAGCTTGTTTTCCCTTTCCCCACCCTGTGATGCTGCTCTTCCCCCTGGTTCTTTGCTGCTCGCGGGGTCTCCTCAATGTACTCCAGCTCTTCCCATTCCCACCTCGAGCTCCTGCCAGGAGTTTCCCCCACTTGCTCTTTCTCAAGGTAGCTGCAGTGAAAAAAAGCTATAGTCGAGGGTCAGGGAGGGGGAAGCCACAAACAGGACAGAGAGAAGGGGCTGTGGAGAAGAGCGAGGGAAAGAAAATGGTTTAATGACTCCAAGCAGAACTACACAATGTCCAACGACAGCCAGAGACCTCCCCGGCATCAGGATGAAAAAGAAAAGCCCCAGACCAAGCTCTGGGATGGGTGCGACGCCTGTGTCCAGACACAGGGCAGAAGAAAATCACTTTCCTGCCCTCTGTGACCAGGTGTGACAACTCAGGGGAGGCCGAAATACAGATGGATCAAGCAGTGGCCTTAAAAAAAAAAAAAAAAGGGGGGGGAAAGCAAAAACCAGCAAAGTGAAGGGTTTGTCAACAGCTGTGTGTGCCCTCCTACAGACTTTGCATTCATTCATATAGAGCACAGCTTTCAGGTCCTGCGGTTCCAGTGTGATTTTTGGAAGAAAGTTGAGCCTCAAAAATAAATAAGTCTATATTTGGCCTGCCCTCGATTCGAGCAGTTCTCAATAGTACTTTGCATAGAAACAATCTGAATTAATACAGGTTAAGTTTTGGAGATTATAATATTCTTTACCAAGCCAAGGGATGCACCTCTAGAATTCACTGCCCTGACAAATAGGAGAGCTCTTGAAAGTCTGCTTGTATTAGTTTTATGGATCTATTCTACTGCTTAAATCAGGTCTCATTAAAATTACCATCCACACAAGTTCTCCCAGTGGGAAATCTACATGCCAGAGCTACTCCAGTTCCGCAGGCGGTGCTCGGAGGGGGTTGCATATTGCAAAATAGCTGTGGCCACGGCAGGGAGAGGACGGGGAGAAGAACAAGAGAAATTCGGGACAGCAAACAAGCTACTCCTCGGCAGCCTCTGATTTTAATCAGTGCAACTTTTCCTCAGGTGGTGCAAATGCACCCGTGAAAAAATCCCGCTACTGCCAGCAGTGAAAGCGGGGAGGTAACAAAATAAAACGAAGTGTCCCTCAGAAAGTCAAATCCAGCCTCAAACATCCGTGTCCGTGCGAGAATGGGAGGCTAAAGATGCAAACACTGCACCTGACAACTTACACTAAAGCATATGATCCCCTCACCGCCCCTCCGGTTTCATTGTTAATAGTAACAGTACTTAAATCTCCACATTAATGTATTAATGTCCAAATGAATACAATTAAAGGCATCCCCGTTTTCTCCAGTGCGCTAACGACCTGGAAGATCTCTGCAGCCTTTGTATTTGTGGGGATTATTACAAATATATTCTGCAGCCGTTGTTTTGGCAAAGAAGCAAAAACCTTTGCCTTTTAAATATAAAGTAACAGGAATAATGAATAATATATCTTCTGATTTTTGTTCTGCCATGATATATATATAATGATATATAAAATGTTCATTTATTATTATCACACATCCTAGGAAGCAGACATGCAAAATTACTTTTTTTTTTGTCTTATAAGGGTCATTTATCATACGGAACGTCCTCCAAATAGGTAGTCCTAAAATCTCAATTTACAAAGACATTTTTTAAAGCTGAATTCTTCAAACAGGGCTACTCTCCTGATGGCTAAAATAAAAACTTTATGATATTGAAATAGCTGGATCTAAAAGGAGGGAGAAATGCTCTGCATTTTCTTTTAGAAGTTCCTTCCCCAACAAATGAATGTCTGCCTATTATTTGTACCTAAATCTTGCCACATTTTTCAGTAAAAAAAGCACCGCATGACCCTCTTCAGGCCAAGTTCAGAAAAGAAAAGCATTTATTAAATGGGCATTAATTTTTATCGCAGTATCTGTGATCTTTGGGTGGGGAAAGGAAACGCCATAAAAAACGAAGTCTGTATATACAAACTATCAGTCTAGATTTTAACACTTATGCAGAATAATGCAAAGCTTTAGTTCTTTCTGATGTTAGCAGGCTTTTTTTTTTTGTGCATTCCATTTTTCAATATGTAAAATGACAAAACGCAAAAAACAAAAACACAAAAAATGTGCTTGTTAGGGCTGGCCTAGTTTTTTGGTTGGGTTTTTTTTTTTTTTTTTTTTGAAACACGCACAAAAATAAAACCCACTCATAAGATCTTATTTTAATATGTAATAGAAGAATCTGGCAAACATTAGCCAGAATAAGTCTAGCCAGCGAGCGCAGACTAACATATGAGCCTGCTGCTGCGAAGCAAAAAATCAAATTTAATCTTGTTTTTCCAACAGCCAAGAGCAGCACCTTCCACCTGAAGGGTGCCCAAGGGAGGTGGCACAGGCTTCTGCGTGTTGTCCCATCCCCAATCTCTCCTTTGCCAAAAGATGAGGCTGGTAACAATAAATCAAGAGTAAATGTGTGCCTTGTCCCCAAAGCCACGTCCGCGCTCACGCCGGCATTGGCCAACGTCATCTTGGTGAGCAAGACCCAGCTAAACCCAAGCAGCAGCAACAATCTCTTCACAACTTTTCTTTGGGCCCAAAATCTACTCCAAGTGGCGCAGCTTTGGAGGGGAACGCAGAACAAGAGTCGGACATAAAACTATCTCCAGGGGAAAAGAGGAAAAAAAAAAAAGAGAGAGAAAAAACAATACGATCAAGAAAGAGAAAGGGTACAGAAGAGCTGGAGTCAGCACAGCTAAAGACTCCGATGAGGAGGGAGGTGGAGGACAACTACAAAGCACTTAATTATAAACCCCCAAAATGTTAAAAAACCAATCTCACGCTAACAATTTGCGTATTTTGGGATTACCTACGGATGAGGGAGGTTCAGCCTAATCAGCTATCTGTGTGAATGGATCCCCAACGCACCAGAGCTGAACTCAAGGGGCAATCCCATTAGAGTGGAAAGAGCATGTGAAACGCCCTTGAGAAACGTGGCTAATGCCACAAACACCGAGGAAACAACTGTTAATAAATTCTTCCATTTTCAGGCTTAGGAGGCAAAGGGCAAGTGTCGTAAGAAGCAGAAGATGGGAAGGGCACAGCTACGCGTTATAAGAAGTCCATTTCATGTGTCACATGTTCCTGAGGCAGGTCTCACTCCTAAGATTAAAACCATTATTTTTAACCCACTAAAATAAGCCTCCCAAGAGGGAAACAACTACATCTCTTCTTTAAACCACCTCAAATTAAGATGTCTCTCCCTTTTCCAAGACAGGAGACAACTGAAGAAAAGTCTCTATAAATAGAGAGAGGAAGAGTCTCTATAAAAAGAAAAATATCACAAAAAAAGTCTCTAATAAAAGAACTTGTAAGATGTATGAATTCAGGTATCAGAGGCCCTCTATAATAAACTCCTGTTTGGACTTCCTCTTTTTGATCAATTCTGTCCTGCAGGACAAAAGCTGCTCCTGCATGACATGCTGGAGATACACTTGACCTCTCTCTCGTGTTTACCATGGCCCACCATGCGAGGAGAAAGTCACTAGCGGAAATAATGTGGGGGTGAACAGCCCCCAAAACCAGGTTACGCACTTAGAGAGACATGGGTTTGACAACTGCTGGAAGACCAGATCTCTTTAGCCACAGCCCACGCCTGGTGCTGTTGGGACACAGGGTCAGGAGAAGGTCCTCGTGGTGGGACGAGACCCGAGGAGCTCAGTGCTGCCGCCGTTATCAGCCCCGAGCAGCCGCCTGGACTTCAAAGGCCCGTCAACGACACCGTGGGGCCCAATCCCATCAGCATCTTCTCCATCCTCTCCACTTAAAACCCATTTATCACCACGTGCACGAGGACTCCGGAGCATCCTCGCCGTCCCCCAAGGACCAACACCTGGCTTCAGCAGCCACCCCACGGACCAGCTCTTCTCCTACCTGGGGCTGATCCAAGCGCTCTCACAGCTCTTACATTTTATTCTCTCTCTCTCTCTCTCTCTGCCTGAAGCTTTGGCAACCGAAATCTATTATGATGTCAAAAGGTAGCTGACAACATAAAATGTATCCCGCTGAGTTGATGCCGCACGCTGCTAAATTTACAACAACAGAAGTATCATAAAAATTATAAGAACTGCAAATTAACCGCTGATTTTTTTTTAGTTCAGTGACATAAATAACAGTAAAGATCTGGAAAACTTCCAAACATCTTTACAACTGTTTAATTTGTCAAAATCTATCAAGTGTTATTTCAACCGCAAACCTGTCCTGTGCCGTGCATTAGTTTTCCCGTACTTACGCTGGCATCAAAGGCAACAAAAACTAAAGCTGGTGTAATGACTGTATTTCTGATGCACCTTCCCAGTCACACGCTTATTTCTGCTTTTCCTCCTCTCTGCTCCTCCGTTGACATTAACAGTCAGCAACGTTTTAAAAACCTTCGCTCTAAAACCCCAAATCTCACTGCTGCTTTTCCATCCCTCCTGGCTTCGCCCGGGAGGCTCGAGGAAGGCACAGCCCTTTGTTTGCCCATTTGCCCACTTTTCCACTCGGGTGTCACACGTCCCTCGCGACGCTTGCCTCAGCAACCCCTTCTCTTGACTCCTCTGTTTGGGCACCACACCGAGCCCCGCCAATGCAAAGCTGCTTTCCCAGCGGCTGCGGGAGAGCAGGCAAAGGTTAGAAAAAAAAAAAAATAAAAAAATACTACAGGTTTTAATGCTTTAGGGTTGAGGGAGGGAGAGGGGCGAGCTCATTTTTATATAGCTATTTATTTTGTAGAGTTAAACATTAACTTGTTGTTTCTAAGACACAGATTTGCTAAATAGGGCGTGTTTCTTTCAAAATTATTGCAAGATTAACTAAATTTGAAGTCCAAATGTGTTGAATTGATGGGGAAAAAAGGATCCTTCTGAAAAATAATATTAAAAGTATTTCTATTGTTTGACTTCTCAGGGGCTGTGAAGCTTCCTAAGCCCCCAGTGCTCTCAGCCTAAGAGAGCTTTGGCCACTGGCTTCGGCCCCAGCACAAACCAGCAACATGGGTTCACTTTTGCAGAAAGAACTGGCCAAGATCTTTTCGTGTAGTATTTGTCACCCTACCCAGGGGTTCACACCAAGAAAATTCAGATACAACTCCCAAGTGTTGCGAGGTAGTCATTATATGTGTAAATAAGTCAGTCAGGTAGACACTAAGAACTGACAAGACTTTTCTGTCCTCTTTTTTTTTTGCTTTTATAAAGGCTTCTGGTGGCACAGAGAAGGGCTTCTCCCTTTAAGATACCTCCGTTTTCCTCAGGAGCCATTTTGTGATATTCCTATACTTAAAACATGAAATATTACAGAAACCAATTAAGCCTTCTCAAATATCTCATAAATCCCTCCCTCTAATAATATTAAAGTGCAGCTTGTGAGCGATTGAACAGAGGAAAAAAAAAATGGGGGCGACTCACTTGCTGCAGCTCCATGGGCAATATCTCCTTGTGGAGACCAGCAAGGTGGGACTCGTGGATGAAGAAGCAGTGACCAAACTGTCCATGTGTGCTAACATCCATCCTCAAAGCTTCGTCTCCTCTCAAGAGCTGGCAGCCAACGTGCACATCAACTTGCCCCCGTGATCCCAACCAGCCAAGGTTTGGTGGCTCCATCACTTGTGGACCATAACGTGGACATGGCTCTGTCGCTTGGGCTGCTGGGCAGGGTTTTTGAAGCGGGGTGATGTGTGCTGGGATGTGTTATACTACACTGGTTTCAAGACCAAATCTTGGCCACAATGGCTACCCATGTGGAAGCAGAAAAGGAAGTTGAAGGACCGGGTTTGACACGATAGGTTAAACTCAAAATAGGATTGCTTACAGTCTTTTAAAAAAAAAAAATAGGTTTCATGCTTAAAATACAGCAAAACAACTCAGAACGTAGTGCAGCTCTAAAAATTAAGCATCCAGATATAGAGTTTTTAAATTCATTTTCCCACTGTGTTGTTTGCAGGAGCAGCGCGCTCCAATGGCCACAACGCGTTCGGTGACACCCAGAGGCACCGTGCAAGCCCTATGGAATGGCACAAGTAATTCAAAGTTCTTTGATTAAATCTACCATAATTGCACATAACTGGAAAAAATCACAGCAAGTTGGCTCCGCACATTGCATTGCGTAAATGAGAAGTGATTCCCACAAAATCTATCCTTTCCAGACTATTTTATCTAAGCAACATATAGCTGTTACAACAATTTTTGAGTGATTTTGATTCTCCTTGTGGTATAATGAGTAATGAAGAAAGCACATTTTTTATTCTGGTTTGCACTGATGAGATGTGTTTCTTCTTTGACTAAACCCTCGGTGACTCAGTTCTGCCACTTCACAACAATGAGTTCTCATGTTTCCCTCTGCACAGAAAAAAAAAAAAAAAAAAAGAAAAAAAGTCTTCAACTATCCCGTTCTCAGCTCAAAGCAAAGGGAAAACCTTGAGAGCTCCTGTCATTCGTGCTGCTAATTGCAGAGTAAGACCCTACACCGAGGTTTTGGGCTGACTTGGAGGAGTCCCAAACCCACCAACAGACACCCGCACCATGAAACGCTGCCTGAAGACAGAAATACCCCAAAACTGAGTTCTCTGCAGGGAAAAGGAGAGTGTCAACATGAGCTCGAGGAAAGGAGAGAGTCAACAGGAGCCTGAGGAACGTTTCTCACTAGAGGCAGTAGAAGATGGGCTTGGCCAGGGTGACTTCCCTCAAAACTCAAAAGCAACAGGCTTCTGCAACCACCTTTTCCAACGTTCCCAGGAAGGGCAACCATGAAAACTGCTTCTGGCATTGAAAGGAGAACAGGCCTTTTTCTCTGCTCTGCACCAGACTTTCAGACTTAGGTTTCTCTTTCCAGTAACGTGCGATGCGAAGGCTACATGGGGCCTAATATTTTCAGGCCCAGAGACTTAATTACATTCTACTCTAATTGGCACATGGTACTAAAGTATAAATATTAATAACATTAACCAAAAAAAAAAGACCCTGATTGAGATGGCAAGTGGAAGACCAAATCGATAAATCAACAGTAATCTTTTTTCTTAATCACACCAGCTACTCCACCCTTTTTATTGATCTTTCTTCTTTTTATTTTTTTTTCTTTATTTCACTATAATCTCCTGAATCTTGACTGAATTAGTTCAAAACAATTTTACACCTAGCCAGGATAAGGCATGCTTGAATTTTAAAGCCCTTTTCATGGCAGAAGCTGCATAGTGAGTTGTGGGATGTCATTGAGACCAACCTTTTATTTCTTAGCTTTTCCCTTCTCCTGGTGCTCATCCCGGAATCCACAAGTTTAACAAAATTTGGCCGATTGGCAGGCAGTTAAAATTTGCTTTGTGTAGGAAAGAGGTAACCACGCTAGATCTGACCTCCCCCCCAGCCACGAGGATTTATTCATGCATAGGTTCAAAGGAACCTTAGTTAAACTGTCCTACTGGAATCTGAAAGCCAGTAAGAAAACCAAACCCTTTATCTTCTTCAGGTATATCTGTTGGTCAAATTTTTTACTCCAGTGTTCTCTACAGCATCATTACAGTACTTGCATGTGTTCACCCTGAGTATAAATCTTCAGCATATCCTACCTGCCTCTGCAGCAGCCTTCCTGGAAATGGCTTTATTGTGTTCTAGTAAACTTCACTTGCCTTATTTATTCGCCTTTAAAAGAAAAGTTACACTTCACTGTATTCGTTCTGAGCAAAGACAAGTTTCTGTCTATCAAAAGACAAGTTGACTGCGAGGACTCTTGTAATAATACTGATAATGGGTAGAAATTACACATTTTATAAGGGAGAAGACAAAGCACTTCATGTTTTATAATAGTTGTGCTGATATCATAGTTTCATCAAACTGTGCTTTCACACAAAATTATGGCCTTCCCTCCGGAGTGACCCAACCTGCAACTATTTAGGATAGATAGAACGGGGCACACTGTCAACTACAAATCAAGAGATGCGCTGGCTTCGATGGAGATTTTGCAATTGGCTTCCAAAGGGACGATCTGACCCCATATTTTCAGTAAAGGGCTGAAATATGATAGTGAAAGGAAACAAGTCAGGCAAGAAAAATCACCCAATAAAACTTTAAAAACTGGCAAAAATAAAAGAGCCTTCGGGTCGCGAGCTGCAAAGGAGCTCGCGTTTTAATAAACAGACGGTAATTACAAATATTACTGAACAAAGGAAAAGGAAACCGAAACATGCCGAGAAAGATAATCAAGTTAGAAATGTGCTTATAGGACGACAGTCCAACTGATTAAAGATCTTCAGAGAGCACGATATCCCACCGAGGGCCGTTAAATCCTTATCTGGATCCTTCCACACGCCCACACCCCTGCCAGCATCAGATCTGAGGATGGCGAAGGGCCGGGCCCATCCTTCTTCCTCGCTCCTTCTGCCCCTCTCTTTTGTGTATGCCCAACTGCTGCTCCTCACCACAGCCTGCTGAACGTGGGCTGCAGCAAGCCTTCATCTTGCTGATGTTCAAACCAAAGGGAAGTGGGTTTTTTCCCCTTAGTTTTTTTTCCCCTTCCATGTAAAACGAGTCAAGGGAAGAGATCCCAGGCTGAAGCAGCCGGTCCCTGAGCCGGGCGAGAGATATAAATGATAGGACATGACTCACGAGCCTCGTGTAGCAGGTAACGGCAAACAAACAGCAGTAGCCAGTTAATGATGATCTGCAATAATGGCGGGGAGACTTGTTCCCATGTAAGTAACCTGCCACGCCAGGGATACAAATTGTCTCTGATTTGATAGCACCTCCTGCGGAGAGGAGCGTTATCAATGTGCTACTCGTGCAGATAAATGGAGTACTATTTCCCTCTGCTGCTGCTGCTGTCACTTTCTCCGGTCCGTCAGCCCCTTTTCTTAAACCGATTGCTATTTTTATTACACTCCTTAAAATATGAAGCAGGAGACTCCTTTTTCCTGAAACACACCGGCTAGATAGATGACACCTTTTAAATAATATTCTTTTTCTCCCTGGCCCTGATCCTTGCGATGTTGTTGCTTGCTTTGGAGGGGGAAACAAAATAAGAAGTGGTGAGCCGTATCTCTCCATTCCAAAGGGAGTGGTTTCCCAAGAAAAGCATAGTTTTGTTCCCTTGCTATTTCCTTTTGGGGTTGCAGACAAGTGGGCAGCAGCCCTAAAACTGTCCCCAGCAGCCGGGAAACAAGGCTCGGATACATGGAAAATACCTGCTGCAGTTTGAGGGCAGCAGGTGGCAATTTGGGGCAGGAGGGGGGTGTCATCTGGGTTGTTAATGGGACTTACCACTTCTAAACTCAGGATTTGGTAGGAGAAAAGGAAAACTATGGCGAAACCAGATTTTCTAAAAGACTAAAATTAGGTGAGATGCTATTGAAAAGGAAAATAACTTCCAGGTTTATTTTAAGAACTGGAATTGTGTTTCCTGCTTCCATCGCTGTGGTTCTTCTGGAAAGGAAGTCACCAGCAAGTAAAGGATAAAATACAGAAAACCTTGTGGATTCAAAAAAAAATATGTTCTCCCCATGCTTCTGTACAAATAAAAGCCAGAGGCTGGTAGAGCACAGTGGCTTCACTGTAGAAGATACAATGCCAAAGAGGAGGAGGGGGGGGGAACCCAACCAAAAAAGCCTCTCTCACTAATACAATAGGTGATTGTACTCTGAGATCTACTACGTGTGTTACTCTGAGGGCTCTCAACCTTAAACTTGGAAAGTCTAAGACACTGGAGCCATGATATATAAAGTAAGACCCGAGTTCCAAATATTTGATTTAGCAAAGTAAATACGGTTGTTTTTATTGGGTGCAACAAGCATTTTTCACAGAGTGAAGAATTATGGTAAACATCTGCTAATCATACTCACAAAAGAGGTCATTGTGTTTAAATCCAAGGTCATATTAATAGCTATATTTAATTAATAAAACCCAACAGTAATATTACCCAAGTTTCCAACAACGTCTGCTTCCTGACACTCAAGGACCTATTCATTAATGGACCATTTATATTGGTTTTTCTTGATATTGCTGCTAAATTCTTACAAAGCTTTTAGGCCATACAGCAGAGCTCTGACTTGGAAGTAAACTGCATCATGTTATGCTATATGTCTCTGGGGTATTATACCATGTGGACATCGTTTGGGAACACATGGGCTAACAAAAACACTGGAATATGGGATATTCCATGAAGGTGGTCTTGCATTTCCAGGTTTCCAGGCCTTCTCCCACACAATGGGATAGGTGAGAGCATCACATGCGCTTCTGAACTAGGAGATAATGTCCTTCCTTGACTCATTTATTGCCTAGATATAAGTTAGAGCTGCACCTGAATTTTCATGAGAGTTTTTTTGCTTGAAAAGAAAGGAAAGAAAGAAAAATCCTAGCTTTTCAGGAACTGTTGGATTTCCTTTCCACTTCCCAACCCGCCCCCAGTTAGATCTGGAAGGGCAATTTCTCAACGTGTTTACAAGTTGCACAGCTCTGGTGAATTATTGCCCAAAGTGAACCGAGTGTTTCGATAGTTCTAGTTCATTTTGCCTGTTAAGAAACACGCTGTTGAAACGTTGATCTCAAACAGAAAAATGAACCTGGTTTTCGCTTACTCAGGTGTTAAACAGCACAGCTTTTTTCAAATCTCAGGAGGTGTCCTGGATGAAACTGATACAAATGAGAAATGAATCAGATCTTAGATCTTCTAATGTTCAATTGCCTAAATTTAAAGCAATGGAGATCTGTTGAAAAGTAGGTTTTCTTGCACACCCAGACTTCGTCATGTAGCTGCAGTCATTGATGTTTATAGATTATTTTTTTTCCTGGGAAAGATAAATCTAGCTTGTTGCATGAAAAATCCTCGAATGCACCAATGTTTATTCACCGAATTTCCATATCCTTTACACTTGGAAGTTATTTTCTCTTTTCCACAATGTATGTGAAAACCATGACATTTTATATATTCTACCCAAGTTCCTCACACCATACTGCACCATCTCTGTCTTATTATATCTATTGCAGTAATGCCATTTCCAATTCATTACAAAACACTACACACTTTAATGCACCAGATGTCCTAGCTTTGGTAGGACGAAGTTATTTTCTGCCCAACAAGTCCTGAAGGCAAACCCAGTTGGTTCCTGCATCTTTATATACAGCCAGGCCATTTTACCTACTTGTGTCAGACTTCAACCCCAGTAGACACAGGTCCTTTGTCTTACCCTATTTTTTAGGCAATTTAACATAGGTTTCCACAGCTGTCTTTGGTGGCATGCATAAAGCCATACCATTGCCTAGTCTTGTATGAAGCCATTTGGACATAAGAGGAAGAGCTGATAACTCGGGTCTCAGATGGCCCTCCTATCTTTCATGGCTTCATGATAAACCAGCTGGATCCTCTCAACATCTCCTGCCCTCAAAATCTACAACCGAAAGGTTTTCCAGAAGCCTGGATTCATTCATGCACAATATAACCTTGTCACAGTAGCAACAACAGCAGCAAAAATCCACCTTGTCTGCAGCTTAGTGTTTATCATGGACCTGCAGCCCCCAAAACCTCTTGTCAAAAACAAAGAGATGGTCAGAAGCTGTTCAGTGAGCTCTGTGCAATAGTCCTCAGCACCTTCCCATTACCCTGGGGACACATGGAGACCCTACAACAGCACAAATGAACCCGAGGTATTTTGAGAGAGCTCCTTGACATGGGGAGCCAAGAGGGAGAAGGGCTGGGGGAGGACAAGGCAGGGGGAGAAGAGAGGAGAGCCACAAGTGAGACACCTTGTACCCTCCCTCTGTGAACACACATGGGGACGGTGTCACTGGACAAGGCCCAGGAACTACAAACACTCTGGATCGAAGCCTCCAAGTCCACCTCCACCCTGAGAATAAGCTTCTACTGAGTTCAGAATTTAAGAGTCACAGAAAGGACCACACCAGGCTGGACTAAATTTAAGGTTCGGTTCTTCATACAGGCAGCCTCTGGGCAGAACAGAGAGATAAAATAGCAGGGGAGTTTACACTTAAATTCATAGCTTTGGGTAGTAAGTTGCGAGAGCATAAGTAAGTCATGGGTAATAAATCTTAGGCTAAAGTAATTCATTAGCCATTTTGGCATCACACATGAAATGCATCGCTTTGATCTGATGCATTTCAGTGCACTCTGCGATCATCTGCACTGACTGTGCTTTGTTGAGATGAAGGGCTGCTTAATCCAAATCAGAAAGTGATGCTTCTGCACTGCTGCTCTAATTTAGGAGTTATAATTAACAGACTTACAGCTAATCAGATCTCATCATACCTCCCCTAAGGCCCCAAATGTGGGAAACAACAGAAGAAAGGACCACAGGTGCCTCAAGACATCATCTAAATTTGTGTCCACAGTTTGGTGTGTTCAAACCCATGCATTCACATGTGTGAAACTGGTGGGAAACATGATCTCATGGTCAAAGTAGGTGCAGAGACGGGAGGCCTGAGGTCTTCTTCCACCCCTCCATCTCTTTGGACAAATTATGCAGGACTTGATTGTCAAGAGCCGCCTACAGAAAAGTGCATGCAACACTTCCACACATAGCTGACTTACTGAATCACACATGCCTCTTCCACAGCTGTCCCCTAACCCCTGTTCCAAACAGCATTCCTGCTGCAGGGATGGGGAAGGTGAGCTCTCGCCCCCAAGCACCACTGCACGGCCCCGTGTGTTCACCTGCGAAGTCATGGCACTCGGATCAAAACACACAGGACCCAGTTACCCTGCTTCTCCACTCCCACACACGCCAAGGAAGAGCAAACAAGCAGGAGAACAACCATAGAATCATACAATCATTTGGGTTGGAAGGGACCTTAAAGATCATCGAGTTCCAACCCCCCTGAGATGGATAGGGAAACCTCCCACCGGACAGTTAAGATCCCAGATCACCCTGGGGTACGTTAACACGCCAAGAAAGGAGAAGAAAGGTAGAAACCATCTTCACTAGATGCTTCACTAGCCTTGAGCACATAGTTCAGCTCCTTTCCTTCGCCAGGCTCTCGTCTCTTGGTCAGCAGCTGTGTACAAGGGGTGGCACGTCCAGCCCGAGGCAGCTGAGCCCACACAATTAACATTTCAACATCGGCGCAATTGCTGCATCTCAAAACCTCAGCATTCATCATTTTGTCATGCCAGTTAACCCAAAGAAAGTTAGCCTGAAATTTTTGGTACGGGCTGCCTTGCTGCCCGAGCCCTGCGTGCCCACTGAAGGATTACTCAGTTGAGACATTCAGTTTAGCAAAGGGTTTGCTTCTTGGTAAATCCCCAAGTTGAGCCCATCAAAGGTCACACCAACTCTTTGGCTTGGAAAGCACATCCCTGCCTTAACAGAGGGACAGTCACACTCGGGATGTTTGGATGTTTTCAAAGCAGATGAATTCACAAATCACGGGCAACGCGCTCCTGCCCATGGTTACAGAAGGATTACCCAAGGTTTCTCCAGCCGTTGGCTCATCCCCGACCTCCATTTTATTCATGCCTGTGGTCAGACCAAAGCTAGTGGTGAAGGCAGCAGGCAAGCTTGCCAGCAGCTGAAGGTTTGCCACCAGCTCTTTGGAAAATGCATAACCATCAGCACGGGGAGCTGGGCAGGGGCTGCCGGGATCCCATCCACCGCCTGGGGACACCACCCACCCCCTGGGGACACAAAGTACCCCCTTCGTGCCCACCTGCAGCTTTGCTCTCACCCTGTCCAAACACAGCTGGAAGGCATGGGGAGAGGAAGAGGGTTCAGTTCAGAATATGCCCTTCCCTTGAAATAGCAGCTGGGACACAGCCAGCCCTGACCCCAACCTGCCCGAGCTGTGGCAGCACCAGCAGAAACAGAGCCTTCTGCTCCCCAGCCCACACCAGCACGGAGACCATCACAACCTGAATTTCCCTTCCTCCTTCCCAGGGATGACCACCTGGAAATACAACCTTCCAACAACTGGAGCATGGTTCCCCTCAAAGAAGTTTCTACCACTTTTGCTGCCTCTTTAACTTCCCAAAAGCAGGGTTAAAACCAGTCCAAGAAAACCAAAAGGACAGCCCAGGGAAAGGCACAGTGCACACACCGTAACATCTCTGGAGGAGGTTCTCCTGCTCAGGGACACTGAGCAGAGACCCTTCCAGGCTGAAGGAGTTTATTCCTTGTGCCAGTTTGTATTTTCTATGTAAATTCACGCAGATGCCTTGAAAGGAACTGCAGGTTTCTGTTAAACCAAACTTTCTTGGTGAGTTGAGAGTAAAAAGCATAAACTCGCTGCTTAAGAATTAAATGTATGTATTTTTATTGCAGCACGAACAGGGTTTTTTGTATGGTGAACAAGAGCTGGTAGAGCCAGGGAAGTGTTTATAAACATAACACTTATTCTTGTATAATATATGTATTTTGCTTTAATGAAAACAGAACCTGATCATTCAGTATCAAAAAGCACAGCACAAAATTTGTATGTTTTTCTCAAGACAGAAATTCTAACTCATTTTTCATGCTGTACCCTAAACTCCTGTTCGCTGCAAACAGGACATGGGTTTCTTAGGTTTTCTTTTTAAACAGCGTGGAAAGAAAAAAAATGAAATAGTAGAGGGTGTCACTGCAAACACATCAACGTGTACCATAAAAATGAAAACAAACCTGATTAACTCAGCTTAACTAAAGCTTCCAAGTTCCTTATCAGTACCTGGGACGTATCTGGAAGGGAGCTTTCCCACCCCAAAAGGAAGTGCCAGGGGTGTTCCCCGCTCCCAAGGGTAGGCAAGGTTGGGTGGTTTGTCCTGTTGGGATTTAAATACGATGTGATCCTTATTCAGTGCTACAAAGTCTGCTCCGAGCATGCCAGTACATGTCAGCTTTGCCTTCACTCTGTAAGACAACATCCGCCTCCATGCAGAGTTCAAAAATATTTGATGATTTAAGCCAGCTTGCTACACTTAGGTTAGAACACAAAGCAGACTGCAGTGCTCGCTATCAGAATCAGCATTCCCCCCTCCATCTACTTGTGAATACATATATTTAGATCAAATAGGCTTTTTGGCATCGTTTTTACATGCCTACATCCAAGCCTACTGGTACTAGAAATCCTCTCTTCGGTATCATCATCTGAGGATAAAGACATGAGACTTCCCATTCTCCAAGGACTGCCAGTCTCCTTAAACATAAATCTGCTGTTCTGCAAAAGGCACAATCTCTAAGGATTTCTATCGCAAAAGAACAAGGAAAATAGCCCAATAACTGAGAAAATGGAGCAGTTTCACAGATTGGCGTGTTAAAGTAATATAAAGCAATTATGTGGTTGGGTGAAGGTAAGGAAGGGAGCAAAGACAGAAGTTAAGGGGGTTTAGAACTGAAAGGAAACTGATTTGGGACCACAGCAGGATCCTCAGAAGTTGCAGATGGGAGAGGGCTGTTTGGGACCCAACGGCCACCAACGTGATGGGCAAAACCCCACTGCTCCAGAACAACCTCCAGTTACCAAAAACATATAGAAACATCCAGCAATGTTTCTCACAAGTACCAACTGCAGAAAGAGGGGGGGAAAAAGAAAGTACTAAATTTTTTGAGAAGTACCATAAGCTCAATTCTGACAATTGAGCCATGGCCAAAGCCATAACAAAACCTCCTGTGTTGTTCTGAACAAATAATCAATTCATAGTATATTCAATTCACACTACTTTTTTTTTTACTTTTTTTTTTCCCCCTCCACAACTGGGTGTGTAATTTTGTCTTGTTAAACAGGCACCGAGCAGCACTATCCCACAGGTATAATTTCATTATTCCTCTAAATGCCACGTGCGGGGCAGCAGCGTACACAGCATGTGTGAGGCAGTGGGTGGTCTTACTTCCAACCCTGAAATATCTAAACCACAATAAGGCGGCTGGTTAAATACCAAATCCCAACTTTAACTCCACTTCTAGAACCTCAGAGGGTTTATGTTTTCCAAGGTGATGTGGACCAGAGCCCCAGATACCAGATCTGGCACTGCCCGACCGATTTAGAGCCACTGGGCATCTGGTGTGATGCTTTGGGGATAGATCCCATTTATTAACTGTTTGGCTACCAGCTATCCCCACGTGGCAGGCACTTAATATTTAAGAAAGGGATGAGAATCATAAAGGCAGGATTGATTTGGGGATGCAGAGAACACATTTGGTTAATATTAGCAAATATCCTTGCCGTTTCCTAAGAGGGGTTGGGAAACTGTCTCAGAGGGAGATGCGTTGCTCAGGGCCCCAACTTCACAGAGAAAAGCAAAATGGCAGGGAAAGAAATGTCCAGCTTAAAAAAAGAAAAAAAAAAAAAAAAGGCGGCCTGTGCTGCTGCTGGAGGCTGGAGCATCCTCCAGAGCATCAGCAAGGCTGGAGGGAGAGGGCTTTGTGTGAGGAGTGGGTCTGCAGGCAACAGGGAATTCAAGAGAACAGACTTTAAGGCAACTCTGACGTGTGAAATCACTCTTGCCCCGTTCTTCAGCTGCACATGGCGAAGGGGAGGACACAGCAAAGAGGCACCGAAACTTCAGAAAAAAACCTCAAGTCACAGCATTATCCCCAATAAAGCCAACAGATCGACACGAGTATTACTCAGAACAGGATCTGCCCAAATGCACTGGATACATCGTGAACGACAACAAAGTTTTCTTTCCCAGGATGAACTAAAGAGCGCAATTTTCTCTCTTTTTTTTCAATATGACTGTGTCAGAGCAAACCCACTTGCAGAAATTACTTGCATTTTAAACGTTATTGCTAATCTGCCGTCGAGCACGTGTTTCCCTCCCAAAGTCATTAAACCCCACACGGGTCAGGATGCTGAGGCTGCATTCCTGATTCTTTATAGTTACAATATTAGTAAAGTATTTACTAAATTGACTACCACCTACTTTTAAGTTAAATTTGCTGACAGATAAACTGAGCGTAACCTCTGGCATTTTCAGACGTTTTCTTGTGAATAGATGTATTTTGCATGTTTTTGCATGCTAGGCCCTTTCCAAAATGCTGATTTGATCTCTGATCTCAAGGCTTACTCACCCCCTCGAAGGTACAAAAGAAAGGTAGCAGTAGCTCGAGTGTGGGTGAACGAGACTTCAATATATAGAAAGCACAAAACTTACTGTTTTTAGTTGCTTTTAGATTCAAAAGCTGTAAAAGAGCACTAAAAATTCCATACTATTTCTGCATTGGTTGAAAAACTCAGCTGAGGGGAGATTTAAAAAGGGGGAGACATAAAAAGAATATTATTTGCATAGTCACAAATCATTATAAAACAATTATTCTGCAGCAAAAAAGCACTCGTTTCACAAGGGCAATCCAGCTTCAAGAGAGTGCACTATCTGTTAGCATCCCATTCTCAAAACAGACATCTCTGGACAGATTTGTAACAGTTTTGTAGATGCTAATGTGTAAACAGATTGTAAAATTATTTTTGGGCCTATAATAGGATTTAATGTGTTTAAGAGGTAGTCTTATACCTCTTTAACAAAGAGGCTTACAATATGGTAAGAATGTATCACAAAAAATATAATGCTTTTAACAGATAAATCCTCTTGGCAAAGGCTGTAATCTTTCAAACTTAATTGGTGAACTCATTAACGAACAACTGCCACTACAAGAAGAAAGACTATTGTCAGCGACTTATCGGGCAATGAGATAACAAACTTAATTATATTGTTTTCAGTGGATTTACATTTGCTTCCTTTAGGACACTAGATTTTTCTAAACATTATTTCCTCGGCTATGTACAATTATTTTTTTTCCCCCCATGAGAGAAAAGCAAATCTCTCTACAACAAATAAGCAAAGAGGAGGAAAAAACACACCCAAAAAGCATCCCAGCTTTGAACCGAGCACAACACGGTCCTAGAAACTTCTCTCTTTATTATCCACTTGTAAAAAGTTATAAGCCTGTAAACTAGTTAATTTATGAGCCATGTTAATCATTTGTTCCCATTTGATCTGAGGTTTAGAAAAGAGGGTTTCCTGGGATGGAGGAGGATAATTTGCAGGTCCAGCTTGGCTCCGGAGGGGGCACTGACTAATTTGACACCGTAACATGACATTGATGGCCGGGCACACACTAATGACCGAACTGCTACATGCTCCTGTCAGCCTGTCGCCCCCGTGAAAAGCGAGGGGTGTTTTGGTTTGGTTGTGGGGGTTTTTTTGGCAATAAGGAGAGCGCAGAGTGGTCCTACTAATTATTCAGACATGCACTATAATGAGAATCTTAGTGCTCCCTCCCAACATACGAACCGCTCGCTAAAGCTCCCATTTGTCTGATACGGCGGCTGATTAGAATTTGTTTCCTGAATAGTAAAAAACCGCAGCTTAAAATAAAGCAGAAAGGATAAACAGCCTTTTATTCTGCATAAAACTCAGAAAGTGGCCATTTTGGTTTCAAGCTGGTTTTTTTTGTCATTTATTTACACCAGAAGAATAGAAAATTGGATTAATTTTTAATAGTACTTCTCACACAACATATACATCTTCATGGAGTTTTACTGTCTGTATCAGCCAGGACATAAATTCTGGGGACAAAGGGTGGCTCGGAAGGTATTTTCTTTTCTTTCTCTTATGAGAAATGACATGTTCTAGAACAGAAACTTGTACCAGACAAAGCACAAGTTGGAAAGAGAAGTGTCTGAACTGATTCCTCGAGATGAACTTTGAAAGCTCCTAAGGACTTTACGTATCACTGAATGATCTGGATGTAAAAACACGGGGAGGAAAAAAAAAAAAGTTGAAGGGTGTTTTCCAGAATCTACATTGATTCCTTGCTTTAGGTCCTGATCCAGCACAGACCAGTGTGTGCTTCAGCTTTGGATCTGCTCTATTATTTACAGCTCTAATTTTCAAAAGCCTCTGCAGCAATGCAGAATTGCAACCCCCTGAAGAGGCCACCGGCCCCACCGGCCTATGGCAAATGTTAAATGTACCGACCGGAGAGACGTTACCACCCTGTAAAAAGAGCCTGAATTTCTAAGGATAACACTTAGCTCTTTCTGAAAAGCAAACCCTTCTAAGAGCGTTTCAAGTGGGCCACCCAAAGCCGAGCACACGCTACTGAGTCATTTAGAAAAACGTAATAAACTCGAAAGTGTTATACACAAAGGTGAAGGAGACACGCGCTCCACTACCACCCCAGGACAGTTTGAAAGCCATTACCAGTTAATAGCTCTCCAGTGTCCACAGGAATTCAATCAGTGCTCTCCCCTCGGATGCCGTAGCTGCACTGGAAAAGCCACAGCTCTATTAGGAACATATTGGTGGCTGGGGGGGTCCCACCGTGCAGACCCCAGAGGATGATCCTTCTCTGCCTTCACCCTCCTGGCTGTTCCTCGGTCTGGATTTAGGGATGGGGGGATGTTTACACAGTTCTCCTGTTGTTATGGTTCATCACCCCCTTTTTCACAGGGAGGGGAAGAGCAAAGGGGCTGCTGTGCAGCATCAGGGCACAACATCAGGTGATGCCCACCAAGCTCAGAGCCAAGCAGTGTCCCCTCCACCCGGCAGCAGGGTCCCTTGGTAAAGCACCTGTAGAAACCACAACACAACAGAGCACCGTGGCCCCAAATATTCCCGTTAAATTAACATTCGAATCAATTTTTTTTATTTTTTTTTTTTCTTTTTCAACCACAGACCCATCGGAGCGGCACAACTTCCAGAGATGAAAGCGAAAGTGGATGTTTGGAGAGCCAAACCCCTGTAATGTAAACCCCGGGTACACGCTGGTACATGTCACTTTGCAGCGCAACATGCGAAGGGCACATGAATCATTAGCGAGAGAACAACCCTGGCACCCACCCCAGAAATACCTCAGTCAGCACCCAGCAGGAAAGAAAAGATTAAATAAAATTTAAAAAAAAAAAAAAAAGAAAAGAGATCCCAGAATCATAAACGGAGGCTCAGCTCCCACAGAAAGATACACTTAACAGCGTTCATCTCTTTGGAAAAATAGAGGTACCGTATCCAAGATACGGCACCGCTAACGTTTTCCACATGGCTGGGGATGGATGGGCGAGGGGCCTTCTCCTAAACAACAGCATCTCAAGGTGCCAGCTGTTGGAAAAAGGGAGACGTGATGCATTTTGCACTCTGTGCTCATAAAACCCCCGGTATTAATTCAGACAGAGGAGGAGAAGGGAGAGTCATCAAGTTTATTTCAAAGCAGATTATGGCACGTTCAACCACGTTGTGTGGACACGCTGCGGTAGCCTCCTCGCCCAGCATTGCCAGAGTGTGAAGAACAATCCTTTTATATCCACAGCATGACTTGGCCAACTTTAAAACGCAACAACTAAAAACTCCAACGTCCTTCTGTCAGTTTAACTGCTAATTTGCAATGGATTCGGTTACACTTCCCGTTTAAGGCAAGTTCTCCCTGAGAAATCTTGGGCAAGAGGAAGCAGCAACCACCAAAGAATATAAAAAAAAAAAAAAAAAAGAAAAAAGAATAAAGAAAATAAAAACTAAATCTCACCCACAACTTCAGAAAAGGAGGCAGGAGCCCTCCTGCTGCCCCCCGGGTCTGCAGCTGGAGGATGGCAGCAGCCCTGTGATCTGGATGGGTCCCGCTGCAGCCACGGGGCCTGTCCCCAGGCTAGAGAGAAGCTGCAGTGAGGTGGCCAGGCCAGCCAGGGTGGCCAGGAGCACCCACAAGGAAGCACCCTCCTTTTCCTGCCATCTCTCTCTGCCTCTGAAGGTGACTCAGAGGTAGGTGAGGCTCAAAGGATGCCATTCCCTATGAGGGCATGAAAGAAGGAGAGACTCACCCTCTGAACAGGACGAGGAGCTGCCCTCAGGATGGATTCAGATCACAAACCTCCCCAATCCTGGTGTTCGGGCAAGGTTTCCACATGAGGTGGCTGGACCACTGCAGCCTGGCTCCCCAGGCCATGGGCAGGAGCCCTCTATGGCCAGCGGGTCCCACCAACACACCTTGAAGACCCTCCTTAGGTCTCAAAGGTGACAAAGTGAGGAGGATCTTCAGCGTTGTAACTTCTCTCCAAAGCTGCTAACTGAACTGAACCACATGGGAACAGACTGGGACTGACTTAGGTCTTTAAAATTGGTGAAGTTTTATGGGTCGGTAAAAGCAATGTCAGGACCGTAATTAGCCAGGATGAAAGTAAACATACAGTTTGGGGAAGGTCCTCTCTGTCCACCTGAGTTCAACCCTCCATGTCTCTCTGCTTACTCAAAACTGCACTTTAAAGCAGCTTTTCCCCCCCTTTCCCCACCTCCTTTTCTGCTACAGCAAGAAAAGACAAGGGCTGGCATCGCTCAGCTGCTGGTCTTGTGGGTACCTCCCTGTGGCACATGCTCTGCACATTAAAGCACTAAAAAAGTTTCACAAATTTATTGCAGAGTTTATCAGAAATGCCATTTAGCGAAATACTACATAAGAATAATCAAAGTTTACTATTTTTCTTCCTTTTCTCTCTCATAACATGATTGGTCACATGGAAGAAGTGCTCCTTCCAGCGTGGCCTAAACTGGGCTAAAATCTATGTATGAATTCACTAAAAAGACTAACTTCAGGCATAAATCACTTGTTAAAATAAAGTAAGTAATGGTTTCAACTGCGCTGATCCGAACAATCAGCAATCACTCACAACCCTTGGTCATCCTTCCCAGCACTGACTGCCAGACCCCAGCCTGGTGAAGGAGACAAAGCACAACTGCAAGATGGCAAGGAGATAAAAGAGGAGGAAGGTTTCCTTTATCTCAACAAGCAAGCTATGAAGAAGGGAACTGGTGATTACTGGTCCTGTGAAATCCCACAGACCTTCCCTGGAGAAAGAAGGCTAAAGTGAATGTAGGTGTTAAGTGTGTAAGAGAAAGAGACAACAATAAAAGAATCATCTTCTTGATGCCTTTTCAAAAGGCATCACCTCCACTTGCCACCTCTTCTCATCCTTCTTCTGTCACCACCAGAGAAATGACACCACACACAGAGAACCATACAGGTTCAACAAACCAACCAGGTTTGGGTTGGAAGAGACCTTAAAGATCATCTAGTTCCAACCCTCCTTCCATGGGCAGGGACATCTCCCACTAGACCAGGTTGCTCAAAACCCCATCCAGCCCTGAACGCCTCCAGAAATGGGGCATCCACAGCCAGGGTCTCACCATCCTCCCATGAAAGAAGTTCTTCCTAATATCTAATCTAAATCTCCCCTCTTTTAGTTTAAAACCGTTCCCCCTTGTCCTATCACTCCACTCCCTGATAAAAGTCCCTCTCTGTGGGGGGGAGGACACACACATTTAAAGAGTCAAAATACCAATTTCCCAAGAGGATCGGAAGTTACACAAGAGGGTCTCTCCCTGCTCCCTGACAAAACTCCTGGTTTTTTTAGTTTTCCCTGAGAAAGATGGGGCAAGGGCCACGGGGTACCTGGTGACCAGCCTCAGGACGAACATAACACTGGGGGGACAGAGGAGCCCTTGCCAAAACCTGAAGCAGATGCTGGCTGAGGTTAGAGAAGCTCCTGCCTTCACATACAAAAGTGTTTTATTTTAGAAGAGAAAGAGACAGGTTTGTGGTGATGTTGCCCTTGGGCTTCTGGGATTTTGTTTGTTTGTTTTTTTAAATAATTTAGCAAGTTATGCCTCCCTGTAATATATGAAGGTGATTTGATGTGGTAATTACCTATTACATTTGACAAGGTAATTAATGTGGCAAAATACCACTGTACAATGTGTAAATTTAGTTTGCCATCATTAAAACACGTGTCTGCTAAATGGTTCCGCTCACAAGAAAAAGAAAGGGATGGAAAACTCCCGTCTGTGCACATTCTGTCATCTAGAAAGCCTATGGACTGACCTTCAGCTTCAGATCTGCTCCTGCCCCAATAGACATTCTCTAGTGGGACCAGAGAACTCTAAAAACAAATAGAAAAAAAATTAGCAACGTTTTCCAGGAGCAGTTCAGAACTTCTTAGAGATCTTTAACACCTCAGCTAGAAACACCCAAGACTTTGATGTCAATGTTTTCTTACAGCTCAAGAATAAAATAAAATCCTGAAAAGAAAACATTTTTTTCAAGAAATTTCCCCTCTGATGTGTCAGGTGTATCTGCCTGGAATGAAGGGCTGCACTGCTCTTGGAAAATGAAAACCAGGAGCATCACTGAGAGGATGCTCGAAAATTTTCAATCCCTTTAAATGCTCTGATGACTTTGTCTCTAGATGAAGCCATTCGAGCATGCAACGATGGAAAGGAGAAGTCAAAGACCCACGCGCAAAGCTAAATACAAATTAACAGGAACAAAGTAAATACCGTAAATATTATTAGTGCTAAATAGGCAAAATATTCTTAAGTACAGAATACATTCAGGTCGTGTACTTGGGCCTATGGAAAATAAAAACACATTCTTGACTCAAGTGCCCCAAACCAAATCAGAAACCTTCAGTGGGTTACACCAAGGCCTTCCTCGGGTAACCAAGCAGCAGGACTGATACCTTCTTCCAGCTTCGATTTCTACTACTGCTTGTTTTCACATGAAAATGACCTAAACAGTTTATATTTTGAAATAAACCCAAATACAATGTAAATCTATTTGCACAGAGAGACCAAAAAAGAATAAGAAAATGATACAAGCATCCACAAACCAACCCCAAGTGATTTAGAAGCAAAGGTATCCGATCTGTAATTCCATATTTAAGAATTTCCTATCCTTATTCTTATGAACTGTACCCTCAGTAATCCTTTAATAAGAAAAGCCAGACACTATTCTGAAATCATCTTCATTGCCCTTGGAAATGCCACAAGGACCTTCTGGCTGAAGGCATTTTTAAGAACCTCTGCCTTTACAATAGAAGGACTTTCATTACAGTAACCACTACGTACACCAAAAAAACCTCTTAAATCCTCCCAAACAAAAAAGAATGCTCACATGATGAGTACTAAAGAGTATCAAAGCTAAACAAATCTCCTCCCGCCCTTAACAGAAAAACATTTAGAAAAGTACTTTCAGAGGAAGAAGACCCCCAAAGAAATCCTCAGGGGAACATCAACCTATTCTTAACCAGATGCAACCCACTTCTTAACATTTGTTGCTCTGCTGTAGAGGACAATACTCACATCCTTGGACACAGTGGTGGGACATGAGTGGGGCTCATTACCCAGCTCCCAGGTACAGCGAGTGACCCAGATGGACCTCCCTGCCTAAGAAACCGATGGACAATATCACTGGTATCATCAGCTTGACTGAGCCACATCCAGGCTTCTCCCCCTCACCTTCCTCGCTCCCAAGACCCCAGTGAGGTGCCTGCCAGGAGAAACGTGATCCCAGCTCCTTTCACACCCAGGCACGAAGTGGCAGAGGGAGGAAATCCTCTCTTTTCTACAGGTTCTTCTGTTACTAATAGTTTTGATTTTATTGGGTGGAGGTGAGAAACAAAACCCAACATCTGACTGAAATGGGGAGGAAAAAAAAAAAAAGAATAAGGAAAGAAAAAGAGTGCTTTCTGTGAGGGATACACATTGGAACGATCCAACAGGCTTAAAAGTCTTGGCTCTTCATTGAGCAGAGCAGCAGAGCAGCTGCCAACCTCTAACTTGGATGGAGAAAGCCATCCAGGTGCACTGGATACAGGAGCACAACAAGGCTCTGGGATTGGGCGAGGTGAAAGATCCTTCCCAGCCCGTGCTCCTGTCACAAGAGAAAGAAGCAGACTTCCAGTATCTGAAGGGGGCCTACAGGAAGATGGGGAGGGACACTTTATCAGGGAGTGGAGCAATAGGACAAGGGGTAACTGTTTTAAACTGAAAGAGGGGAGATTTAGGTTAGTTATTGGGAATAAATCCTTTCCTGGGAGGGTG
>BJBW01000456.1:90837-108297 GCA_004320125.1 Scolopax mira | reverse complement strand
GGGTTCAAGGCCAGGCTGGAGGGGGCTTGGAGCAACCTAGTCTGGTGGAAGGTGTCCCTGCCCAGGGCAGGGGGTTGGAACTCAATGGTCCCTTCCAACTCTAACCACTCCACGATTCTATGAAACACCCGATAACTGTGGGATGCCTGTAAAACAAACACACTGGTGAATCTGACCTCCCCACAGCTCATGAATGGTGAGCTCACACTGGTCATTTACAGTAATCTCAAGTCCAAGTTACTGGAGATAATGTCAACACCTGCCTCTGGTCCAGGTGCACTCACATTGCTGGTGCAAGAGCCTCGAGAACATCGTGAGCTTGTTGGGGTGGTGGCTCCAACGTAACTTGAAGAGGCAAGTGGAAAAACCTATCTTTGCAAGATTTGGAAAAACTTAATTAAAAAATCGTCACGTAAGAGAAGGAGGAAGAGAAGAACACTTTAGAGAGGCTGCAGCTTTAACTAAAAGTTTATACGCTCACATAGTTTATACACTAACATAAACCTAAAAAATTAATACTGTTTTCTCATTATCTCTCTCTCACAGACCCTGTCTTGTATACACAAGGAAGCAGTACTACCATTTGCACTCTCTCCTCTTAAATATTTTTAACTATTGCTTTAGACCGAATAAAAGCCCCCACCACGCTTGAATCTATCACCAACACTTCAAGGGTGACACAGGACAATCCTGGAGAGCAACTGAAAAGTTCCTAGAGCTCCATGACACTTTGTACGTTGCAGAAAGAGCCTCTCTTACAATGACTGGAGATGAAACCCATTCCTTACCTTTTTCAATAAGGGTAAAAAAGCTTCACACGAATAATTAAGTTATACATGGAAAAATGCTTTTTTGGTTTGGTTTTTTTTTTTTTCAGTCCCTTAATTATTTATCAGGTATAGCATTGTTTTACTGTGTGACATGTTTGATATACAGAGAAGCTGATTCTTTCAGCAGTATCATTTCAGTCACAGTTCAACTATGCTCTTCCGAGCAGCAGCCAAAGAGAGTTTTGCTAAATCACTGCAAACGGTGTTTTCAGGCACTGAGAAAATTCAGTCTTGCACCTCTCCCCTTTGCTCCACTCCTGAGCCTTAACTAGGTTGTTTTCTTACAATTAATTCTTTAGGTGGTTCCAGTAACAATATATTATTACTGCTGTACGGTCCCGCAGACATGAGCAGAGCAGGGATACAATTGATGGCTGTTCTGTTCCGCCCAGGACTTGTACCGTCCGAGAAACGAAATTTTCCTTCAACTTAAAACTTGCTTAAACTCAGCGATTCAGCACTTCAGTGTTATTTTTCTAGGATGTAACTAGCAATAAAAGATTGCTATAAATACGTTCTCCCTATATTCCTGCGCTGCGTAAATACACTTTAATGGCGGTAATTGAAATTTCAATAGGATGCCAACACCTCGGGCAGACTGACGCGACATTTCATTTATACAATTAAACACGAGGGTGGGGAAGCACTAAACAAACAATGTTTGTTAGTTGTGTGCTTCACATGAGACCTATTTTCTCAGTTTATCTGTGCTGGATTTGGTTCTGTGGGGTAACATCTTGGGAAGCAGAGACCAGCCCCCCCTCAAAAGGGTCTGGCGCCAGGCAAAGGGAGGGAAGGCATGAGGGACCCTGTTGCAAACACCCAGATGGAGCTTGGAAGGAGGAATCATCCCTCAACGGATTCACAGGATGAATCCAAGAACCAAAAAACCCCAACATTTTAAACCATTCAGGCTCAATCACCAGCCCGCCAAGTGCAAGGAGGTGCTTTAATTCCCTCCATCTGATGGGCTCCGGATGGGACCTTGTACAACTTGATGTTTCTGAAGACTCAAAAGGTACATTCCTGCCAACACAAATCATGGAATTAAATGCAGAAGAAGCCAGGTATGTAACAAGTTACCTACACATAAAACATAACTTAATTGGGGAAGCAATCACAGTGGTTTTTTTCCTACTACAATCCAAGTACAAAGTCAGGCCCTAACTCTCCTCCGGATGCCCCAGGGCAGAGGGGCAGACATTACAGCCCCATGTTTTAAAGCTGAGCACAGTTTTGAGTCCTCTTATCCCACCAGGAGCATCCCCTCTTCGGATAAACTATTTCTTTTAATCTCTTTAAGTCAAGGAATTGTGCTTCTGTCTGCACGCTGATTCATCCAAGCACACCAAAGCAGCTCTGCCCATGCTATAAATGCAGAGCGCACCTTTCCTGGGCACTGTGTAATAAAGGGAGCCTGTAATTATCAGAACTAAAACTGTTGCTAAAGGAAACGGACCCAAAAGAGGAGAAAAAGAGTCAGTTTTCTACATTGTCAGAAAGGGTGAAATTCCCCCCTTTGTGTAGAGTGCAGAAAACTTAGTCCAAGTATGGCAGAGGGCACCGTGCACACACATGCACGTGCGAGTGCAAACGCAGCTATTAGCAATATGGGCTACTTCTAATGCACATCAAAATCACCCAGTGAGGGTTGTTCCCCCCCCTTCCCCTTTCTGAATCCACACTATATGGCCCATCAGCATTAATAAAAGCCGGATTAGGAATCAGGCATCTCCCTGGGTAGTGCTGTGACTCTGGAAAAAGCAGGTGCTATTTCCAAGTACGCATATGGGCGAGCATTACCGCACGACATCTGCACGTGGTGATGGGCAAGGTGGAACGGGAGGTGAATCCAATAACACCGAGACAAAAACACCAGCACAGCCAACGAAACCCACCCAGCTCCTGCCAGAAATGACACGAGTTGAACAAAACCTCCGTTTGCCTCGTACGGCACCGTTGAGCAAACCAGCCTCTAGACACGAGGAGTGAAAACAGACAAGGTTTCATCAACACCCAAAGCAAAACTTGCGTGACCTTTCCAGGAGAGGAGGATTTCAATGCAGGGCTCTTGGAGGACAAGATACGATCTGCAGGTTTGAAGAGGCTCCGCAGCACATTGAGGCTGCACTGCCTCCCAGCTTATTCTGGTTTATGATGACTTTTATGGACATTAAAATTCACCCACCTTACAAAGCTGGTCCCACCAAATCACAACACTCATGGCGAGAAATACCCCCCCATTTTGTGGATGTCCCATCCCTGGAGGTGTTCAAGACCAGGTTGGATGGAGCTTTGAACAAACTGGTCTAGTGGGAGGTGCCCCTGCCCATGGCAGGAGGTTGGAACTGGATGATCTTTAAGGTCTCTTCCAACTCAAACCATTCTATGATTCTACATCTCACTGAGAGCATCCCTTCTTCAGGGGTTTGTACCCACATGGCTCGTATCACAGGCTTGAGGACAACACACCTCCCATGGTCACACCAAAACGTAGTATATAGCAGTTTCCAGCCATTTGAGGAACCCTTGCTCATTCTCCAGAGCATCCTTCTGCCTCATTATAGCAGAAGTTAATAACGCAGTTGACCTCACAGAACAGGCATCATCGGTGCGATTCGTCAGCGGGCAATAATAAACTCAAATAAATTAAACGGAACAAAAATGAAACGTATCAACTTTACCCATTATTTTACTGCAAAGCACCTTTAATCCACTGTTTTAATTCTACCTCCAGTTGTGCCTTAAATATATATCCACAGCACATTATTTTTTTTCTCAGGATTATTTTTGTCTTTGCATCTTTTCTGGAAAATGAAGTCTCATCTTCCTTAATCCTCATGATATAAATATGTTCAGCTTTATCACCAATAACTACACTCTAATCCTGTTTGGATAATTTAACAATGTTTCTAGGTTTCAGAAGTATAAAAAAAAAAAAATCATATTTTTTCACTGTTAGCATCATATTTAGAATTCATCGTATGTTTGCTTTTAAATAAATAGGTCAATCAGCTTTTAAAACAAGCTTGAGATTTTTTTTTTCTTTTTTCTCTCTTTGCCACTGACTACAGTGACTGTAACTGTAGGTTACCATTGCTTTATTATTTTAAAACATAAAGATAATAAAAGCCAGTGGTTTAGCTTCAAAGACAGACGCTGCAGGACTGTGCCTGAGCTGCATCAACTTTCTTCAGCTACAACAGAGTTAAAAAAATCTCACCAGGAACAGGGTGCACCCATGGCCTCTACCAAACTTAAGAGAAGTAGCATGAAGTTTATTAAACTGGAAGGTAACTGTTGACACATACTTGCTTTCAAGGGGTCCTTGGCAAGAAAGTGGCAGCAGTTACAACAAATTAACAGCATACAATAAAAACGCCATAAACATGCAGCATACATAATAAATCCAATCAAGTCTACAAGTCGCACAGATAAAAATGACAAACGACCACTGTCTTTGAAAATAAAAAAAAATATGTATTTCTCAAACGCTGCTGTTCATCACCACAACATATTTTTGCCCCTAAATCTAAAATACAAATTAAGTGATTTTAATACGAACAGCATTGTATATAATATATTTACTTTCTCGTTCCCCCCTCTCCCTCCCCCCGTTTCTCCAGCTTGTGAAAGCAGGGAAACTCCTTCAGCCAAGCCTCCTTGGGGCTGCTTTGCTTCGTGAAGGTCCGTGCTGTATCCCCAGTGTTTACACAGATGTTGGCTGAGGGATGTTCAGCAAAACACAGCGAGTATCCCCGAACTGACACAACACAAACACCACGGTACTTGTGGCGACTGTTGCTCCGTAATTTATTGGCTGCCTGCATTAATTTCCTGCATCTGATCTGTTTCTAATTCTAGCTGCTGAGGTTGGGATCTGAAATTTGTAGCCAATACGAGGCGTTTTGAAGTTGGAGCGGCACAAGCTGAATTTCAGCTCGGAAGAAAAGAGGCCATATCCCAAAAGGGAGCAAATGGAGGTGAACCTGGGTCCGTTCAGCATCTGGATGTCTTTATTGCCAGATTTTAAGAGCCCTTTTTGCTGGCGAGCAGCAGCTTGGCAAGGTGCAGCTTCCAAGCTGTACCTGCCTCGATATTCCAAAAGGCCACAGTGGGAAGACTCTCACAGTAGAGGGAGGATTAAAAAGCTTACATTCAAGAATAATTAAAAAAAAAAAAAATAAAAAAAATTATACATATAAAGTGCTTCAAACGCACAAACTCCTACTTGTTTAATCAAGGAGGGAAAACAAAGGGCTTCTTTAAATATCACCTATATGGTAGGTGTAATAACATAAGTCAATTATAACAATTAAAAGTCATTAAATAGAATAATTAAGAATAACTGTTTAGATAACAATGGCTTTCTTGAAATCCTCGCAACAGAGGTTCAACTTTTTAATCACTCTTTTGCAACGACTCGCATAACTTCAGAATAATTGCAGATTTTTAATTTTTATATATCCGAAGAGCATAAAAGTAAAAACCATAAATTACATGCTAACTCCAGCTGTTAAATGTTGGCATTTTGTTTTAAAAGAAAAAAAAAAAGTTCAAAATCTGTTTCCTTAAACCAAGGAAATGTGGAAAAAGGCCATCCTGCCAGTGGAAACATTCAACAGCAGAAAGCTCATGCTGCGGTTTCTTGCCGAGGCAGCAAACTTCTCTAAAAGGGAAGTTACTGCCAACTCAAATACTGTTTGCTTTCACACCCAAGAACAAACTGTGTGCATGGTGAAGGCTTCCTGAGGGCTCAATGCAGCTGGAGCATGCTGAATAAAGGTAACTAATGTCAAAGCTACTGTAAACTTGTTCTCATTTTTCTATCAGCAAGTTATCATCGATGGAAACAAGACTATTATTCTGCCATCCTTCCTTTAAAAAAAAAAAAAAAAGAGAGAGAGAGAAGTGAACTCCTATTTACTCTCATTTTAATCCTGTGGTTTATCATTTAGGGTGTTTTCTTGGGGCTGTTTTTAACTGGGGGCTTGCTTGCAAAACTTTCCCCTGCCCTTTAAGAGGACAGGTCAAGCTCAACTCCATAAGCAAAATAAAGCTGAATTTCCAGGGCTGAGCACAATAATACAACGAGGTTCCTCTCCCCGAGCAGGAAATGCGAAGGGAGGGTTTCACTGCAACTCGACAAATTAGAGCCAGAAAGCCCTGCCAAAGCAAACATCATTACTGGGAGGGCTCAGCTCTAAGGAAGATGACAGTTAGATGGGTGACCGGTGACGGTCCCACTGCTGTTACACGAGCCAGGGGGGTAACATTCACTCCCACCAGGGGTTGTGTGGGGCTGGGGAACAACCGTTGCTGTGGGGTGAGCCCAGGTAGCGGCATCCCCATCTGGTGTGTCTGCTGCACGCAGTGTTAGGAGTGCTATCGTTTTCAAAAACACCTAGACAAGAGATTTTTCCTCCTCGAGAGTAGACGCCTGAAAGTTAAAAGCCCAAACTATTGCATTTACAGAAAGGGATTTTTCCCCTTGCTCATAAAAGAAACCTGAGAAAGTGGGGCTATTGTGACAGCGTAAGATAATAGCGGTTTCAACGACGATTCCACTTTGAAATCAATAGTTATATTATTTCAAAATACAATGGAGGAAGGAATTAAGATTCTTGTAACATCTAAGAAAAAAACTAAACATTATCAAATCCTGCCTTCCCTCCTCTAGCCAGCTGGCATACCCAGAATCAAACACAGTTAATCATTTAAAGGAAGAATCCTTTTCAAAGTAGAAAAATCACACTGTTTATTCCAGAACTCCTACTCAATACTATTTTTTTCTGTGTACTAGTGCTTAACACAACACACTGAAATGGCATAAGGCATAAATGCATCTTTATGAAAGAAAGTGAGCGGGTGACTCTACCCGGGAGTCAACTCTGGTGCTTCAGCTGGGGCTGCCGTGGAGTTCCCACCACCCTGACCTTACCCCCCTCGATGCACACACACCCCCACACACCCAGCTGTGCAAAGTTAGCCACCCCATCATTTTGCCACCAAAAAAAGGGGAGGGAAGAAAAAAAAAATAAAATTACAAGACAGCAGATTAAGCATCAGCCCCCCCCACCCTGTGCAGGGAAAGAAAAAGCTAATCTTCCCTTTGCAAGGAGGAAAGATAAGAATTTGTCAGCTCTCCTCTGATAACGGAGCCGCAAAGTAAAGATGCTTCTTTCCCGGGCCCCTGCCATGATTGATGCTGCGTCGCCTCCCTCCTCCATCACTCCCTACCTTCTCCCGTGGAAAACTGGGCAGCCCTGGACAGGCAGGAGGATCTCCTCGGGCCCCGCAGTCCTCCGGGCTGCCAATGTCCTTGCAACCGGCGGGGAAACAGGCCACAAGGTTCAAGTTAACTGCGGAGCGTTACTACACTGAACATCTGGTCATGAATGAACGGATTGCCCACTAACTCTCAGCGTTGGGCAGCTGATGAAAAATTCAACATTTTCCTTGTTGGCACAGTTGTTTTGGAGAATTCTCTAGAGCTTCCTGAATTATATTAAGAAAATTTCACTGCAGCAATCTATATCTGTGAGAACAGCTGGTGTTGAAAGGGATCTGCTGCACTCGGTGTTGCTGGGGGACCTCCTGTTGGATCGCGCTACTCTTTACTACGTTTGTCCTTGAAAACTTCGCTCCGCCGCGAGGTCCTACAGACAGGACTGCTAAAACTTCAAAACGTAGGGCAAAACCTGTTAAATTAGGAAGGGCGGTTGGGTGATGAGGAGAAAAAAAGCTCTCCAGGTCAGCCAAAGACATTCGGCATCTCCTCGTGCTCAGGAGGCTCGGCCGAGCCAGGCCTGGCTCTTGTTCTCCGAGACACAATGTTATGATTTCTCACCACTTTCGTCCCTCTCCCAGTATTGTTTCAGTTCAGTACCAGAAATCTCCATTGCGATAAACTCCGGGGTCAAACAGCTGAAACGCCTCAATAAATTTGTACAACAAAGATTTCCCGACGGCAAAGTCCCTGGTGGAGCTGCCAACGGGCTGGTTGCACAATTCAAACCAGCTCTACCCCAGGCACAGAACGCCTCTAAAACTAAAAATTGAGAATCAACCAAAAAATGAGAGGTGAAAAAAGAAAATAACAACATAAATTCAAGATAAAGCTCAAAAAAAAATAAGGAAAAAAAAAAAAAAGGAGCAAGAGTGTTCATTTCAGGACAAAAAAATAATTTGACTTTTCAATCTTAAAATATTTTAAAGAAATTAACTTCTTGATAGCGTGATACTATAATAATAAAACATGTATATCTTTTTTCTTAAGGAAGTGGTAAACTTAAGTCATGCTAAATTTAGGCTATTATCTATGCAGCATAAATTTCACTTCTGTGTATAAATGCTAACTTGCATATTTCTCCATGGTAACTAAACTATGATTAAAACAACAGTGAAACCAGCCTTTAAAGCCACCTGTTTAACTAGGAACAACCTAATTTACAAAAATACTTAAACTTAGAAATTTCATGGGAATCTAGATCACGTTTTTCCCAGTAGAAAGCTCACTTTTCCATGATCACATAATTGTAATATACTTGGCTTTGGTTAGTAATCATTCTTTTTTTTTTTTTTACCCTTTTTTTTTTTTTAAACTAGTGTAATTTTTTCATGCATTGTTCAGCCTAACACAAGTGGTATTTAAGATTATAAAGAATAAGTCCCTAATAACCCTTTCCAAAAAGGAAGTTATTTTGCTCCTTTGAAGGGATTAATTTACCTAGAAAGTATCTTCATGTTTTACAAAAGGAACAAATGAAAGAAATGAGAAAATCCCAAACTGAAATTCCCATTAGATATGGTAAGACACCTTCAAAACTCATTTTTCTGTTGCGATATCCTTGTAATTTACTAATGAAGAAATGGACTGTTTTTATGGGTCAAATTAAAGAAATAATTATAATACGACCCAGAATAGTAAAAATGTAGGTACAAGCAATATTTTCTTATTTAATTATAAAGCATAAAAATAGATTTGAATATGAATCATTTTTAACCATAGAATTAAATTTAGTATTTAAATGCTGAAAACCCCTTGAAGTAGAAATATAATCATAATAGGTTTGGTTTGGTGTGAAATACATGACTCATATATTCATGACACATATCTAAAAATGCCTCATATTAAAACTTTATTATAATAAAAAATTGATCACCATTTTTGTCTACTGGTTTTCACATGATGTAATACCTAAGGCCAAATCTCCGGCTCTTAAGTACCGATGAGTGAAGTAGTTTCACAGTAACACCTCATAAAATGTTCAGAGTCCATTTCATTTACACTTGCCCATCCAATGTCATATACAAATGTACAACGGATGCTAATTAGATAACAATGGTATTAACATAATGCCTACAAAAAAAATCGACATTAAAACCTATCCCTGCTATTAACAGCCCTGAAAAGATGGCAGAGGAGAGCTCCCAACTCATAACCAACACGGTGACAGCATTCCAAGGAGAGCCCCCATGGTACAAAATAAATCCCTGGGTCCATAGAGATTTATCAGCAGACTGGGCTTCACGCCTGGAGATAATCTCACGGACCCTGACTGGACAACTATTGCACAAAGTTAAAGCAATCACAGAGATGACACTTTCTAGTTAGAACAAACTGGCTGTAGAAATGAGAGTCTAATCGCCAGGCAGCAACTGACAGAGATTCTCACCCCAGCTCAAGCATTTTCTCAGATTTACCATCCTCTCTCTCTCCATTTTTGCATCTGTTAATTCAGCAAAGGACTTATTTTCCAAGAAAAAAATTACCTGCTCTTAAGGATCAATACTCTTAAAAAAAAATTAAAAATTCAGAACTCAGTGTAAAGCTCAATAGGTTCTCATTTGTTGCAGATGCCACCCAAGATCACAAGAACAGGAACATTCCACTAAGAAAGGCAAAATTATTTTGTCCTTGCCCCAATTTTTTTTTTTTGTTGTTGTTTTCCAGAGCTGTCAAAATTCTCTCAAATGAACAAATGCCTTTACATAACCAGTCTGTCTCCTCTTCATTTCACTGCAGAGGTCTTTCCACAAGACAACCAGAGAAAGAAATACACTTTTAAAACTAAGAAAGCAAAATCACAAGCACCGGGCAAGTGATTTTAGGTTAGAAGGCAAAAACCACAAATAACTGCTTTAAAAATTATCAAATTTCAAACTCCGTCTCCAAAACAGTCCTCTGCTCACAGCCAGATCTTGAACATCACAATGGCCATGAGTCCTTCAAGAGGGGAACTAAGTTCCACGGAGAAAGAGGAACACCTGTAAGGTGGGATACACTGGTTGGGACTGGGCATGAGGACTGAAAAAGAGCATGAACATTGCACTCAATGAGAAGTGTCCTTCTCCTATCAATGAGAAGCTACGTAAGCAACCAGAGAAACCAAGACATCCACAAGCTTCTCAGTGCCTCCATATGTGCAAGTCAAATATTTGGGGAAGGCAGGTGGATTAATGGTGTTGGTTACAAATAATTGTCCTGGTTATACTCATGCCAAGCCCATCAGGAGCCTACGCTGACACTGGACATTTTAGTGCTCCTGCTACAGATATCTTCCACGCTCAGAAATCAGTCACTTGGAAAGCTGACGTAGCCCTGTTACACTAATTAAACTTTGTTTTGCATCAGAGTCCTGCATTTGCGGTGTGTGTACAGTATGTAAATTATCCAAATTACAAGAAAAGTTGATTAGCGTAATTCAAATCTCAGTGCAGTTACTAAAATTAACAATGAATACAAATTATACAGAATCACTTCAGTGCATCTGAGAAGCTCTACATACAAAGCATGTTACCAAATTCCACAGAAGTGGACACCAAAAAAAGCAAACCCAAGCAGTGAGGATACCAGAGATGATCATTCTGAGGGAACTTTTGCTCAAAAAAAAGTAAGTCACCCCCAACCTTAATAATTTTATGCAATTTTTATTTGGTTAAACATTTCAGTGGTGTCTGTAATGCTCTGTTTGCAGCTGTGATGGCCCCACTCCTCCCACTTACAGCGTTTTCTTACCATCTCTTCTCACATCAGGCAAAATAAGAAAGGTAGAAGTTCTGTAACGCTGGAAGGAGCGCTAACAGTCATAAAAATCACCATTTTACAGAACTACTGAAGCTTTTGAGACTTGGGCTTTGTTCAGAAGATATGGATTATCCTACCCGAACCCATCCATCCACCCGCCCCAGAGATAACACGTCACTTCAAAAGTGATCATTTCTGTTCTATTGGGAAGTTCCTGCTGGAACTACCAAAACAACCAGTTCCCTTTGTCCTGCCCGAAGAGAGGACAACACCTCTTCCTATGTTACTCATCCATGGTTCTTCTGCTTAGAGGAGCATCATGGCCTCTTGGGCTTTTCCAGCAACACAAGGCAATCCAACAGCCTTCCCCTCTACACCAGTGAGGCAGGAGCTTCCACTTGCAATCTCCTCGGGTAGGAGGTGGACTCTTTCCACCTCCAGCAAGATAACAAAAACAACAACAAAAATAAAGATAATCCACTTGGTTTTTTTGGACACCTGGATCCATTTGCTTATTGAGAACTTCCCAAACATCACTGACTCCTTTCTGCTCTCTTTCATGTCAAAAGGAACGTCTCCCATTCTAAGATCTCCATCCCTTCGAAAAGACATTTTCTGGTCAACCTGACTATAAAGAGATGAAGGTTTGTCCGAGTCCTACCCTTTTGAATCCAAAGGCTGAGAAGCCTCCAGTTGACTGTGCTAGAAGATACTGCAGCACTCAAGACACCCATGGGGATACAAGAAGCCACCAGAGATCTTACACAGTGCTGCCTTGACCTCCCTGTCTTTAAATCAGTTGTTCTAACCACCCATTCACCTGAGGATAATCAAAAGCCAAGGAGGCAGAAGTCTCACAGGTAACGAAGAAATATTAGTTGTACTCTCTTGCTGTAGACTTCTCTGCACTAATCAGTTTGCCTGCCATTGCCCAACAGCACAAGGCAATCTAAAATTTCAGCCTGATTTCTACCACTAAAACACCAAGCATGGAGTTTTGACAATGAATCTGTGATGCTTGTAGAAATATGATGTATTTTGGGGGAAAAAGAAAGAAAGAGGGGCTTAAAATAGGATTCAGGAGAAAAGACATTTCATTTGGAAAATGACAACGTTCTGATTCTGTTGGTAGCAGGGAGGAAAAAAACCCACCATACACAAAGGATAGGAGAAAACAAAAATGCTTTTGAAAGATGCTGCTTTAAAGTCACTAAATTCAATGTGTCCAAACCGGACTTTTGGTTATCCCAGACTTTGAGACAATAGTATTTTTCCCAGCCTGCTAGCAATGATAAAGGTCTGGATTAAACAGGAAGACAGGAAATCCAAAGTTAGCTTAAACCGTATTCATAAAGTGCTTACCAGTTCAGATAAAATAATGATTTAGTTAAAAAAAAATTAAAAATCTTAGGCCAAAATCTGATGAGAGATTCACAAAAGGGCTCCATTATGTTTTATTCTGCTTTAATATTCTTTCCAAACTTCCCGTGCTGTACGGGCTTCAGTGGAAACCAGCATCACAGTAGGCTGCAAAACGGGAAAATGCTCAACAGAGAGCAACACTGGACTCTTCAAATAAAACCAATTTCATGAAATTTCAGCAGAATTCCCAAGACCACAAGGCACGCGTATAAGCATTTCAGATGCTTATCAGAAGCTGTTCTCTGAACATTTCTCGTTCCCTCCCCACCACCTATCAACCACTTGCCATATCAAGACACAAGACATGTCAAAGCAAGACACAAGAAGGACAAAGTAAGCATAAAGACCCCTAAAATAAATAAGGGCAAAAGAGGTATTTAAGCTCTCATTCCACCTCCTGGCCTGAATATCTTCTGTGATATTAGATTTGAGAAGCAGCTGAGGGCAACAGAAGACAAGGTGCTCTTCTGTCTTCTGAAGCCCACCATCATTACTGATCTCTTCACAGTTATTGTTGATCACTATTAATAATTAACAGCATTATATCTAATAGACAAATGGACGTATATCACAATTGCAAGTGGATCAAAAACAATCATGCAGACACATAGCAGCCTGGTACAGACAGTGAACTCAAGGCAGCACACTTGGCCACAAGTCTGAAAGAGCTCCTGCAAGCACGAGGTCCTGAGGAGAACCAGCGTTAGTGGGAGGTCTGGGTTCTGCCGAGGCGGAGGTGGAAAGCAGCCATAGCCACAGCCGACTGCACGACACCACGCGAAAACGAAAAAAAACCCAAGAGACGGTGCTGTGTAAGGACCGGGAAAAGCATTGTACCACCGTTCCCGTGGGACTGGGGCTGGCCACAGCTCCTCTGCAAACACACCCCCAGCCGCTCAGTGCAAAAGTTCAGAGCTACACAACACATTATTTCCTCCCTAATTGCCCTTTCTTAGGTTTTGCCACTTTCTTCCCCGCATTAAGGCCGTGCTCGGCGGCTGCTCTCTGCTCGCTGCTTCCTTAGGAGCATCCACCCGTTCTGGAAGGATGCTGGAAGACCAGCTTCTGCAGGAGGACATGGGCAACCCAGGCCTCACTCTAACTTTGACAGAGTTACACTGATTTACACCGATATCCAGCCTACAGCAAAACAAGGCTTATTAATATTCCACCACGCTTGCTTTTGTCACTGTCAACTCCCTCAGTAACCCCCCCCCTTTCTTTGAAAAATCTGAGATTCTTTGACTTAATATGATTCTTGAGCTGTTTTCACGGAATTCAAGGCTTTTCAAGTCCTCCACTCCATTTCAGCATAAGTATTTCCTTTAAACATCCACTTTAATGGCATAAGTAATTTTGAACTTTTTTTTATGCTGGTTAAATTCAAACATAAATTTGTACACAACAATAAAACACGTCGCTAATTTGTCGTGCTCCCATGAGCAACCGTGTCGCTCACACCAAGAACCACTGACTGTGGTGTTGGGAGCTTTCGTTCCTATTTCACATCATTCAATTGAGCCTTCTGCAGAAAAGCTTTTAACAACCACATCTGGTCTTTAATAAATCACTGCACTTTGTCTTCCTGCCAAAACTCCTCCTTTATCTAACTTACATCTTCATGATGAGATAGGAAATCACACATTATGGTGGTGACAAACAATTGTAATTATGTCATTAGTAGCCATTTAGTCTACAAAGGTTCTCAAAAAGGAAATATAACGCACAATAAGAAATATAGGATAATACATTGATCACAGTTCTAATCCGCTTTTTACTTCACAAGTGTAAAAAGCTGGCATAATTCATGGGCACAGCAGGCAGTAATAGTATACCACTTTATGAACTATGCAGCTATTTTATTCCCCTATCTACTTAAAAATAAAAAAGCTTTTAATAGCTTGATTTAGACATAAAAGTTATTTATGATGCTTCACCGATTATAATATTATTTTTTTTTTTTAACTTTTCACAAAAGTGATTCTTTCTGAAATGTAAGTACATCTCATGTCACCAAAGATCTCAGAGAAGAACATTTATACTCACAAAGAAAATGTGAGGAAGAAACTTTGGTGTTGGAAAGAATTTAAGAAAATAATCTCTGTACCCTGCATGGCTTGGAAACCAGCACGTCACAAACAGAAATAACTCTTCCACCATTTAGGAATTCTCTAAAAGCTATTAAAGTATAAACATGGGAAGTTTAAGAGTTCACTCAGAACAAAGGTGTCATTTAAACCGTCTCAGATGCAGGAATATTCACACATGAAGAGCGACTGGAGTCCGACTGCACCGACAGGCTCCAGAGGTGCCTTTACCATTTCCACTCAAATCCAGAGAGTGCTTTCAGGACAAAGTGCATTAGGCTTCACTTCACAGCACAGAGCAGTCTCAGCAAACTGTGATTCAACTGGATTCCTCTCCAGTGAAACCAGACAGGCTCCAGGAGCATCCCTCCGAGCCCCTGCTCTCCATCCACAGGACAGGATCAGGTCTGGACCAGAGTAAAACCCCTGGAAAGCCCACAGAAATGGTGCCAGGTCAGTGGCACCACCTCTTCCCCCCCACCCAAGACCCACTGCTTTTGCCTTGCATTGCCACAACACAGACATGGCTCAAGAAAGCTGCCAGCCACCCAAAAGGATGCTCGTTTCTACTGCCAATCACTTTGCGTCTCTGTAACCAATCCAATAATGAGATTTACTTTGGTTTCCAACCCAATCACTCCTCTTTTTGCAACACATGCTTTAGGGTTATTATCCCCCTCCAACGCTAAGTGAGGTCGTCCCCCACAGAAGCTAACACAGGTTTGGCCAGTTTTCAGAAAGACTTGGATTCCAGCAGGTTGCCAGTATTTTGGCAAACGGGCCCCTGAATCCCTGTGGTGTCAAATAAACATGAGGCTCCTTAAGCACCCGTAACACACAAAAACATCGCTTCAGAAAGCGTTATTGTATTACCCAAAAGAGAGGCCCAATTTCCCTTCTGTGTTTGTGGAAAATCAGTGGCACAAAGGACCCCAAAGAACTGCACTGAACGAACACGCAGCTCCATCCCATCAGCTTTTTGGCACCAGACAGAGCTATGGCACCCCAAATTTGTGCAGGTGCCATTCTGGAAAGTTTATCTCTCAACCTTTAAACCTTCTTCTGCCCGGTGTATTCCCCACCCCCTCATCCCACCAAAGGAAAACCATCTCTCAAGATATCCAGACACCCACTCCTGCTTTCGCTCTTGGTTTGGTACAGTCTCCACTGTTTCCTGTTAACCATGACTATGAAACTTCACCTACTTTTAGCCGTCATCCCGGTGAGCATCGCTCCACTCCTTACCTGGCCCAGGTCCCTCCACAGCTGGGCAAAATTCTCACTAGAAAGACCAAGTAAACTGCAGATAGCATAACCTGCAGGAAGCAAAGTTTCCACCAAACCATCCCTCTTACAGAAGAGAGGCTATGAATGACTGCAGATCCGTCCCAGGTTAAATGCCTGCCCCGGTACAGGCTGGATGGGAGAGCTACAGTCAGGCCTGGTAGCACAGAATCAAATCTAAAGACCACCCAGTACAATTCCTATACTTCCAAAAATGACTCCAAAAAGTTAGTGCTTTAGGTGGTGTCTCACCCGGTTTTGTGCTCACGCCAAGTGCTGTGCAGCGAAAACGCATTCAATGCTGGAATTGTGCAGTCCCAGGGAGCAAACCGATGCCTCTGCCCAGAGGAAGAGGAGTTATGTGACACTGCATGGTGCTTACTCAGACAAAAATAATTACTCTTATTTGGAGAGAAACTTCAAATCATGCAAGTATTTATGTTGCCAGACACAGGCCCACAGCACCGAGCGGCGCTGGCCAGGCACGGCAGGGAAACTCCAGACAAGGATTGTTGACGAGGGGCCAGAACAAAAGGACTTTCTCAGTGTGAAGAACAAAAAGACAAGCCTTTAAGTGAAAATTACACCCCTAGCTCCTGGGAAACCCTTCCACGTTGAAAAAAAAAACCAAACCACAGAGTCATCCCTTGCCCTTGGGCTCGCTACCTCGCAGCGGCGTGGAGCTTGGAGCCAGTCAACTGGGTCACAAGGGTAAAAGCATCTCTACCTTCCCCAGCCAAGAAAACCACTTCCCGGTGGTACCTTTTATCTCAGCCTCACTGCAGCACTCCCCACCCTGCTCCTACAAACAAACAACATTAACCCTTACCTCCTAAGGATCTCGCCGTCCCAGAGCTCGGCAACGAGGCTGAGATAAAAGGATTGAGGTGAGATGGAGAAGAGAGAAGGGAGTGTGTGGGGGGAAACCAACACCATAATAATAGAGACATTCAGTAGTCTGACAGCAACAGAGCCTGCTGCTGTCTACCTGGGAGCAGGGGTATTTTATGGTATGTGCTAGTGATGGATAGAGCACGTAGGTGGGACACATCTCCCACAGGTCTGGAAGAAGAGGGGAAGAAATGCCCTGAGGAATTAGTCTTTGAAAGCCTTTCACCTAAATCGTGAGGGGAAAAAAAAAGAAAGGAAAAAAAAAAAGGGGGGGAATGCTTCAACCCCATTTTGTTCTTTTTTACCTCCTTAAATTCTTCCCTTTTTTGTTGTAAACTTAAATAAAACTAACAATGCATGAAAGACAGGGAGAATTGATCAAACTGCCTGCTCTGCTCTCAGCCACCTACAAATGCCTTGTCTGGAAAAATATGAAGTGAGCAACAGTCGCCACTGGACAAAACAGGAAGATTTCAAGACAAACGGCTTTAAGTTACTAATAAAGTGGTTAGAAACGTGCCTCCACAGGAAAACGCGGGCTGGATTTTTTTTATCCTTAACAAGAGTTACGGGGACCTTTTACTTACATTTAGGCACTTTCAAAAAGTGAAAAGACAGACTTTCATTTGACCTGGCGCGACAGCCGGACTGGAAAGCGTTTCCAAAAATGCCACAGCCATCGATGAAAAGGGTGCACGTGCAGCTAAGGAAACCCTGCTGAGAACTAGTCCCAGCCTCACAGAAAAAAAAAAAAAACAACCCACAATCTTTTCTAAATTTCCCAGTATTAATAACTACTTTTTTCCTCCTTTTTACTTTAGGAACTCAAATATGGACCAGAACCGGAGGGGCTGTACTGGGAGAAGGTGCAGAGTGAGGAGCAGAACCAGCTCCATGGTGTTTCCTGGATTCACCT